>JAZGLO010005729.1:2875000-3217099 GCA_036873155.1 Biomphalaria sudanica
CTTGTGTATCTTTTGTTTTGGTAAAGAGTTCATTGCTGCTCATTTGATTCTAGCCAGCGACTTGTGTATCTTTTTGTTTTAGTAAAGAGTTAATTGCTGCTCATTTGATTCTAGCAAGCGACTTGTGTATCTTTTGTTTTGGTAAAGAGTTCATTGCTGCTCATTTGATTCTAGCCAGCGACTGTGTATCTTTTTGTTTTGGTAAAGAGTTCATTGCTGCTCATTTGATTCTAGCCAGCGACTGTGTATCTTTTTGTTTTGGTAAAGAGTTCATTGCTGCTCATTTGATTCTAGCCAGCGATTTGAAGAAAGCAATGTCAGCTAGTGGTCAAATAGAGAATCAAAACAAAGTCAATCTTAAGTTATTTGTAGTTTTAAAGCAGTACAATTTTTATTTGAGGCAACTTTGAATCCGCTTATGTCCTGCGTTTTGGGAGACATTAATCTCCAAAATAAATCGTGACATGCAGCTTCAGCATGTCAAACCCATTTGTTTCAACTCTTAGTGTGTGAGTCCTGTATTAATCAGACCTCGATAAATTCCAAAATATGTCAAACCCAATTATTTCAAATTAATTTGTCAAACTATGCATGTCAAACCTCAGTTGAGTGTAAAACTTTGAGTCTCGGTATTTTAAACTGCATAAGTTATCAACAAAGGCATCAATGAAGGCAGTGGTGTAGCAAGATACCCGTGGGCCAGGGTTCAAGAATATATTGGTGAGCCCCCTCCCCCAATAAGGCAAATACAATGTATGACAAAACAATTGAGCAATCTGAATGTATCTGTACATTGGCCAAAAGACATTCCAATGCAAGTAGAGTAGCTTTTTATTAATCTGATTAGGATTGACTCTGTTAGAAGTCTCCAACACTAATTACAAGTCGACGTTTGTACAATTTTAACCAGAATGAAACGAGTAAACGGAGTGTCAAATCTATAAAGAAATGTTTTATGAGTTCTAGTTCCCATTCTACACATTGTGACATTCCTAAAACACTTCTAGGTGTCATGCTTTGAAACATTGATACAAACTAGTATCTAGTTCTACGTCCATTATTGAACAGTAAATAGATCGAATATTTCTTGACTAACATTTTTCTGCCCTTTTAAGTAGCAAAATAAGAAACCAGTGCATCTATTTCTAAATGCACGAGCGGCTTCTTCTGATGCAACAATGCCCAAATGCCATTGTAATAGCCAGTCATATTGGAAGCGCCTTGCAGTTTAGTTAAGGTTAAATGGGGATTTTGTTTTTAATTACTTGGAGCATTTGTTCAGCAAATTCTGAATGTCCCGTCAAGGGAGATCACTAAACAGTATCAACAACAATAATAATAAGAAGAAGACGAGTTTGGTATCAACTTTGTATTTGTCTTGAGTGCTGCCACCAATGAAAGAGACGAGAAATGATACAGAATGAATGTCCTAAAGTACCAGTATTTTTGGCAGCTCTGCATTGCCCATCAGGTCTATTATCTCGCTTTGAATCTGTTGGGCTTTGATTTCCTGTCAAATTTGAATATCCATAGCAATTTTATGATGTATTAATATATATATATATATGGTGTTAAATTTCTTTAAGAACTATGAACAAAGTTTCTACCAAATACTAAGCATTGGTCAAAGAATAGCATTATTCCATGATCAATTTAGTTATCTCTGTATCTTCTAGATCTTTGTTATAAACCTGCTCCTCAAGTCGGTTTCCTCCTTAAAGGCAATAGCACAACTTGAACAATTCCTGTATTAACACCCTGATAATTCTTTGGCTTGTTTTTTTTATTGTATTTGTTTTTGTTTAGATTGTACCTTTTTTTATTCTGATATAATAATTACATTAACATTTTGTATACACTACAGATGACAACAAAACATCGAGATGAAGACTTTCGAGGACGCATCGTTCTGGTTGAATGTTTTTCACTATTTCACAAAGTAAACCTCATCGGATTCAATGTTTTTTTGTTTTTTTTTTAAACAACAGTTGTGACAGTTCAATGTCTACTAAACATATTACAAATTCAGTTTGGATGTCAGACTTTTTTTTTTAGATTATACAACATTATTTGTAGTCATCGTAAGACCATCATGAATCTATTTCACTATTTTAACAATTAATATACTGAAATAAATCTAAATAGCTTTAGGAGCATTTTTTTAAAGTCTAAGTTCTGAAACTCTCATGTTTAAGTACACTGGTGTCATGGAATATTAACTATAATCAAAATCTGCATCAGAAAAGTGACCAGAGCTGCGCAGGGAAATAAGGTCTGGCTCTCATCTGTCACGAAATCCGGGCCTGAATCCAGCGGCGAATATCTTGGGTCACACTGGCTCATAGCAACCAGCGGAGCAGTCATGTTCATGAGTGACAGACATTTGTCTCCCATCTTGGATGTCAGACTTTTTTGTTTCAGTAGCTCAAAAGGTTTTACATTGTCAAAAACAAAGAAAACAAATTTCATGGTCTCTCACGACAAGTAATATCATGCTTCCCCAGAACTTGTTCCTAGTTCATTTGGTTGTCCTATTTCCGGCTGTAGACATCATGGCTATTGCAGGGATTCTTCCGAAGGCAGCCGTCTCCAGTTTCCATGGAAACCTCGAACTTCGAAGCCAAGAAAGAAAATTCCAGGTAACACAATCCTAAATGTTTGTGTTGGTATTTACCAGCTGACAGATCAAACAATGTTCCTGGACATCACTCATCATCACGTTGCGGATAAGACGTGAATTCGGCGCCATTGTATACAGATCCAAAGGAACTTAATTAGTCTGACCGTTTTTCCACATCACCATCGGAGAAACCTCCACAAGTTGGCAGAATTGCACCAGCTTCCATAGGTTAACCTGACCTTTTTATTTTGTATTTAGTAGTTCAAAAGGTTTTACATTGTCAAAAACAAACCTTTCATCAAACCGAAATTGAAGCCTAACAGCATTGCAGTGATCTCATGAGGAAATTAGTGAATAATTAAATTTTGTCCCCAATGAAGCCCAAATAATCTTCACCAGTTGACACCGAGAGGTCCTCAAGTTCTGTTAGAATCACCAGAGACTGAAAAGATGTCAGCCTTAGTTTGTTTGTTTTTCCTTTTAGGATACCTCAGTTTTTTTTAGCTTTTGACATCAGTTGTCGAGCTGTTTACATCCAAGGAATCGTTGGGCTTATGATCTCTTTTCTTTGCCTCTTATTTGGGAATAGCCTCTTTTTTTTTTTTGGTTTTATGGTTTTACTTTTTGGTGTCATCCCAAATTTCTCAACTAGTCAAGAGTCGTTGGCCCAAGCGCAGTGGGTCCCTAATGGGCGTGGGCCCGGGTTCATTGAACTCCTACGCGCCATGGATGCTACGCCACTGAATGAAGGCATATGTGAAGATATCAATAAAGGCATAAATAAGGCATCAATAAAGGCATCAATGAAGGCATCAATGAAGATATCAGTAAAGGCATCAATAAAGACATCAATGAAGGCATCAATGTAGACATCAATGACGTTATCAATGAAGTTATTAATGAAAACATCAATGAAGGCATCAATGAAGTTATCAAGTTATCAATGAAGACATCAATGAAGACATCAATGAAGGCATCAATGAAAACATCAATGAAGGCATCAATGAAGTCACCAATGAAGGCATCAATGAAGTCACCAATGAAGGCATCAATGAAGACATCTATGAAGGCATCAATGAAAGTATGTTGGAGCGCAGCTTGGAGGCTTTGCGTGCTTGTGAACCTAGCCGAGAGGAAAAGGAATAAAGCTTCTTTAGACAAGAGGAGGAGAAAGTTAGCCTTAAAATAAATTGCACATGCACGAACTGTGGCGAACTTTGCCACACCAGAATCGCCTTCTTTCCGGACTCAAGAAGAAATCAAAACCAGTAATTCATCTAGGCGCATCCATTGTCTTTCGAGACAGAAGAGGTCATACATGTTATATATCGAAGAATATAGGGTCTAGAGAGCACTCGACATGCTACAGTAGAGACGCTTTCTACAATTATTATTATTATTATTATTATGACTATCACCTAACCTCTCCCATTTCTGAACGTAATATGACTTTATCTTTTTCCACTGATCACACTCAGTAGGGATGTCTTTCATGATCCAATTAATCCATTGAGCTGTTCTAATTGTCTTTTTCTTGTTTGTCCCATTATATTCATTGTTTCCTTTCGATTTTTTTTCTCCTCTTTCTCTTGAGACTAAAACTGTAAGTGGGGATCTACAGTGAACATTTTTGTTCTTATCTATGTTAGAACAACTTTTTGTCTTGAAGAGTAAAGGTTCAAGGCTTAAGAGGAACACCAGAAAACCTCCGCCACACACATACTCCGATGATAGCTATGACAAGCAAAACACAAAAGAAAAAAATACTTTAAAAAAAAAAAAGCTTATGTTAAATGTATCAATTAGTTTGGATCAGTCATTTAATTAAATTTATAGTAGATCTAGGATCTAGGCTAACAACAATAAATCTGTGCGATTAGAAATATTTTCTAAATGTTTTTGTTTAGCGCAAATTTCATGCTTTTAGCTTTCTCAATACGTTATGATCCTTTCACTTGGCTTCAACTAGTTGGAAAAGGAAAGAACGGGGTATCTCGGTGATCGCTTTTTAAATGTATTTATTAAATTTATTTTAAAATGTCAACGACCTGATTGGAACTCAGGCTTCTCAAGCCAACACGGTAACCACTCTACTAGCGAAAAGCGCACGAGCATGGACGATGGTATAGTTATCTATTTTTTCTTATTTCATGTTTGTGCTCATTAAGCCTCTGACAGACACTTTTAAAGGGGACTAATCTAGATAATACCACCACTTCAGTCAAGAACAATTTCTTTCCCGTGTTCGAGATATCAAACAAAATAATTGCAAATAGTTAATTAAGTAATTAGTTAATGTTTTAAACTTGATTTTGCGTTGTCAGGTAAAAGAAATAATTGTGCAAAATTTCAGCTTGATCCGAAGATGGGTGTGAGAGAAATAACGTGTACAAGCTTTATACCAGACAGACAGACAGACAGAGTGAGTTGATATAAGCTTTTAAAAATTAAAACCATCATTGTACGATGTCCTGTCATAGAAATGTCTCTATGAAGCTGGTTACAATGGGAAGACTCAAAAGGTGACCAGATTGTGTCCACACCTCAATTATGAATTGAGACAAACAGAATGAAATGAGTTTCTTTTGTTCTTCGCCTGCTGGCTGGCTGAGCCTCTCTATAGCCTAGGACGCCATATTTACTTTCCTGGTATCAGATGAATGGAAGTCATTGTTTGTCACGTGATCTCGGCCTTTTGGTCCGGACTCGCCTTTTCAAACGTGGTCTAATTAAACTCGTTTTATTTATTTATCGGTAATAAATATGTGCATGAAATTTGTTTAAATATTTTGTTTTGTGGTGTGTATGCACGCCTGTGTGTTTAGATGAGTGTGTATGTGTTTGTATAGGTGTTGATCTGTGTGCTACTTTACTTGTAAGTACTTGTATCCTGAAGGCTTTCTAAATTTAGTGATTTTACTAAAGGTGTTACTCTAGTCAAATGTGAATCTATTATGTGTCTGTTCCAGTCTCTTAATGTTTTCTTGAGTTGTGGGGGTCCAAAACTGGGGATACATATTCCATTATTAGCCTAACCAAGGTTAAATACCATTTTAGTTTTATGTTCTTATTTAATTTGTAGAAATTTATTTTAATAAACCCTAATCCATAGACATATACACATATATATATATATATAGACTGTACGATAAAGTAAACATTATTATGGGAAACATTTGGAAAAAGATAAGTTTGTATGAGCTATACAGCAGTTGTGAGCAGTGTAAAATTAAAAGTATTTATAGTTTGTTTTTTTACAGCTATAACCTATATAATTGATAGAACCCCTTCTGTATTATTATATCTCTAACCGTGCCTACCAAATCTATTAAATTTACATAATTAAAATAATTGTAAATAGTTTTAAATACTAGAATTAGATCTAGTCTATATAAATACTACAGTAAAAAAATACTACTTACTACTAGTACTATACTACTATACTATAAACTATAAAATGTAATCTGTATAGTCTATTCTATAGTCTATAGTTCGTATATAAATAGTCTAGGACTAGATTGTCGATCTATAATCTTTACTTACACTAGATTTAACTAGATCTAGTCTATAGTCTGCATGCATAGATGATAGACTGACTAGTTTAATAGTTAGTAGTAAAAAGTATGAAAAGTATTAGACCTAGTTATTACAAATATTAGTCATATTTATTAGATTTAGATCTATCAATATTAAATTAGTCACAGTCACAGTGATACTGAATTATTCTGAATTACTGAAACTGAAAGTTACTGTGTATAATATTCAATTTTTTTTCAACTTTTAGAATGTATCCCTTAGCCTATTGTACTACGAACATTAGAGCACGTTCTGCTCATTTTCTTTGACTTTTTTACTAAAAACTAATTCTAACAATTTGAATCGATAAGACGACCGCCATACATTAATAAAGAAGCCATGTCAACAAACATAGATCCACATCACAACCTATATATATTTGCCTATGTCTATGATTATGAAGCAAAGCCAAAATATTGGGAATATAGCAGTTTTGTACTTTTCAAAACTAAAGATCATAGTTATATCTTGGCTGAAATGTTAGTCCTAGAATTTATAGCTCAATTGCCGCCATTTATTTTTCCACATAGATATAGTACATAAAACATATTTGACTTCCCCCAAATAAAAATAACTTCCTACTTCCAGTCTATATTTATTTATGTCTATGCCCTAATGCTTTGTTTGATTTATTAATTGTTTCACCAATATGAGGATTCCACAATAGTTTTTCATTTATTATAACAACCTAGATCTAGGTATTTGGTTTTTTTTAGTCGGTGTTCTTCACATTGCCCCTTCTTCTTCTCTCTCTTTCTTTGTCTCTCTCTCTCTCTGTTTCTCTCTCTCTCTCTCTGTCTCTCTCTCTTTCTCCTCTGATGTCATCAGTTATAGTAATCATGTTGATGAAAACATAAACGCCCAACAAAACGCCTGGCTGTGTGGTATACACTTGGGGCTATTGTAACGATGGTCAAGCGTTCGAACCCGGTCCTTCGACCTTCGTCTGTTTTCTTCATATTGCTTATTCGTATACTCTGAAAGACACAAAAATAAAGGCACATTCCTCGTCCCATATGCTAGGACAAATTTGTACAAATACTCCTTCTTCCCTAGTGCTATTAGAGCATGGAATGGGTTGCCTGAGCTAGCCAGAAAAACCAGTGACTTGGCAGAATTTAAGTCATTGGTTAATATGCATGACTAAATGCATGACGCGTAGGGCGTAATCATCTTCTTTTTTGAAGTAACGTCTGTATTATATAAGATAAGATAAGATAATAGAGGAATCTCTTTTTGTGTGTGTGAACTGTGCGTTGATCAACAAAGATGACTTGCAACTGTCCGACATTCTTGCTGCAGAAGTGGTGAAGATTTGGACTGCAGGGGGATGACAGCATCTCACGTGGGACCAGTCTTATGGAGTGTGTGTTTCCAAGGTAACGACGATGAAAGGAAAAAATTGTTTTTTTTGATCGTGTAGTCTGATGAAACCACTGGCTGGTCTGTCAATATAGATGCTGCGTGAGAGTTGAACGAGAGATGAATCAGAGACGTGAGAGTTGAACGAGAGATGAATCAGAGACGTGAGAGTTAAACGAGAGATGAATCAGAGACATGAGAGTTGAACGAGAGATGAATCAGAGACGTGAGAGTTGAACGAGAGATGAATCAGAGACATGAGAGTTGAACGAGAGATGAATCAGAGACGTGAGAGTTGAACGAGAGATGAATCAGAGACGTGAGAGTTGAACGAGAGATGAATCAGAGACGTGAGAGTTGAACGAGAGATGAATCAGAGACGTGATAGAGAGAACGTGTCTTTCTAGTGAGTTCTATTTTAGTTCTACTTTCAAGCTGAATGTATTTGCATTTGCTGATAAGAGTTACATTAGGTTTTATTTGATCCAAATGTGTATTTAAAATTATATAAATATAATATAATACGCCTACATTGATTTAGTTTGGAGCTACAATCCAACGACAGACCAACAACAACCAGCCAAAACGACTGTCACATACCAATTGGAAAATCCCCCTGTCCCCAAAACGATGAAAAAATCCTTGATACGCCCCTGGTATGCCCGGGAATGACTTACAGGTTTCTTTTGAACATTCCTGAATAAATAAACACCTGTTCATGAAACATACCGCCAAAATCTTTGCCATCTTTCTGCTATTAAAGAGAAAGCCTCTGTTTTAAACCACAAGTTGTTTTTTTAAGGACTGAATTAAACCAATGTGTAACATGCGGTTATAGTCAACATCAGAGCGGACATTTTCACACTTTAGTTCAATGTCTGTCGGACGTAGGACAATAGCCAAAAAAAAGAGGACATGTGTTACTTTTTGCCGGACGTCTGGTAAACAAAAGTTTAGAAAAGGTGTGTGAGTCTATATGCGTATAGGAAATGTGTGTTTGGTTGTGTGTTTGAAAGTGCATGGAGAGTGTGTGTGTGGAGATATATGTGTGTGTGGTTGGTGGTATTTGAGCGCGTGTTTATATTTGCGTTGAGCGTGAGCAACTTTTATCTTTTATTTGCCAACTGAAAACGAAAAAAAAACAGACAAACAGTTTATATTGACATGTACTCGGGAGAACATACAAAACGGGTGCAATTTTGTGTATGTGAGTGGACAGATAGAGCAAATAACCGTGGCGCTCAGCAGCTAGAGGCAAATAGATGTCCCCAGCCTTTGTGTTGATCCAATACCTGTATTGCTGCCTTCAACTCACACATTTCACACATTCACACTCTTATTCACACACAGAAAGACTTATGACTTTTCTCAATTTTAATTAATTAACTTAACCAAGGGAAGATAATAAAGAAATAAAAAGAGGAGGTAAACAATGGTCATTAAAGTGTATGCAAATAATGTGCACACTTGTTCTTATTTTTTAAAAAACTCTATACAACTGGATATAATATCTTCTCACATCATAAACAGAATTTTATTTACAAGTAAGGTTAGCCTACCTTCCCGGTCCTCAAACCCAAGGACTCTCAAATTTCAGTTTTAGCTTTAAAGTAGTGGTGCCAAATTTCTTATTTTTATTAATTTCATTTATTCTGCTGGCCAGAGGATATTATGCATTCCTGACATGCGTTTCACAGGCCCATTTAATAAAATGTTCTTTCCTCTTTTTCGCATGCTGATTGGTTTCTCTATTCGCCTTTTGACTAGCTCCATAGCGTAGCAACATAGGCTGGAGCCTGGCCATGGGGGCCCTTGTTTAGGGATGGCTGTTGTAGAGCACTGCTACATTAACAGCTAAAATACACTTTTATTATTTAAAAAAAATCTATTTAATTGTATATGGTCTCACAAAATGTCTAAACGAGATTGCATTAGCTTCGAGAAGATATAATAGATTTCCCATAGTACTCAAAATAAAAAGTAAAGTTCCCTTTTCAGAGCTTGCGTTGCTGTTAAGATCATCTGTTTCTTTGTTCAACGGTTAACGAGCAGGGTCTCATGTACATATTAACTCTTTCTCTTCGTCATTATTTTCCACGTTACAATGGAATTATTAATTTAGCTCATTTGTGTTTCACTACCCTGTTAGGATTTAACTTCAATCACTTGTTTGTATGCAATCAGGAAATGTTATATTAGGTATATAATTATAGAAGAATGCATGCTCTTTTTAGATAACACTAGTTAAAGTTTATAAAACCAAAAATTAATTTAATTTAATGGGGTCAAATCAACGTTGGTATCGTCAGTTAGGAGTGAAAGAGTAAAGTCTAGTTTTGTCAAAATATTATTGAAGTTAAGTTATATTGTGTGCTTATATTGTTTGTTTAATATGTTCTTTAATTCAACTTGTGGATACATTTTTTGTAAAGAGGAGCTCTGTTGTTTCTTGACTTAGACGAGTATTTCCGGCAAAAGGTGGACTTGAGTCATTGCACATAGTAATGACAATACTACAACATACCCACCCACTTTTCCATCTTTACAAAGAGTGTCTATAGCATGAGAACAAAAACTTTACATATCGTTATAGTATTTTTTTGTATTCCTTTAATAGCAATTTAAAACCGGGATGTTTTAAATATCTGAATCACGAGACCCTGCGTCTGCTTGTGTAATGAGTCAAATTTTGTGCTGAATTTGAGGAATATGTCAACATACACACGGAGCATGGAAATTACATTCGACCTTGACATTTGCCTTTATATTGTGAATGTCATCTTTAATATTGATAAAAAAAAGATTGTTGTTAAGTTGTTAACATATTGTCTGAAGCGCTTTATATAAACCAGATTATATATTTTATAACAGATATAGACAATTCAATTGGACTGAACAATGGGGGTCTTGCAACCCGAGAGGGTCTTCTGTCGCCTACCTTTTGGCAATCAAAAGTGGATGCAGTGCCATATTTCAGTATGTGGAGGCCTTGGACAGAGCTTTCGTTGAGCCGCATGTCCTCTTTTTAAGATAATGGAATTAATTAATGCTAAGGTAATCACACATTAGGGGAGTGCTTGTTAATTTAATCTTATTTACTTTTTTAAAAAATTAGTATGCATAGTTTGTTTTGAGGGTTATGTCAAAGTGGGTTACTCTAGTCTGTCGTATATTCGCTCTGAGTGAAAACCTATAATAATATATACGACCATTTATACAAAAGCAATTTCTAGACTGGTATAGCCTAAAGTAAACTTACTCACTCCTAGGCGGTGATATCTATCGCAATTATCTCTATCGCTCTGCAAGAGTTGTTTTTTTTTTGCAATGGGACTTCATAACTTCTCTGCGGAAAATCTGTAACCTATATAGAATGAACAAGAAATATAGTTGTCATCCATTAGATCTACGTTCTAATCCTGAGCGCATTTATTTCCCTTACTTTCAGCCTTGGAGACTTAACGGCGATCAAATTGAGGCTTCATTACAGTCAAGTCAAGCGCTTTACCGCGCCTCACACACACACACACATATCTATATTTGTAATGCACAATTGTAAAACAAATTTGCTCACGGATAATAAATATTATTGCGTCTGCTAGTAATCTAGTACAAAACTCGGTTTGCCACATTTTTAAATGGCCACTCAGCTATTAAGAAAATAATTTCATTAAAAAAAAGAGAGAATCCATTGTCGCTCTCTTAGTTGGCACTTCTTCCTAATGAATGGTGTTTACAACTTTCTCGTGCCGCTCCCCCTCACTCCCATTTTGTTTTTACATTCCCTTACCCCCCCCCCTCTCCTTTTCCTCTCTCGCTCATCGGGAGGGGGGGGATCTCTATAAACTCACAGACCTCCCCAGCTGATATCGAACTGACCCGGGTTCGTTTACTCAGCAGAAATGAGAAATCGAATATCAAGTTATGGCCCGAACAAAGAATCAACAAAGAAAAATTAAGACAAGCTTCCCCCCCCTCCCGCCAAATACACACCACACTCGGTTTCCTTTTTTTTTTCCCCCTCCAATTTTCTTTTTTTTTTCCTGACCCAATTACACCAATGAATGTAATCTTCTGCTGGACTACGCGGTTGTGTTCCCATGATGCAACCGTTTTCTGAAAGTTCCGGTTGAGACCTCGTTACAGTACAGATATTGTTATGTTGAAGTTACGGTTATACTAAGATTACAGTCATGTTGCGGATACTGTTATAGTGAAGTAACAGTCATTACAAAATCTATGGCTATATCGAAGTTATGGACGATAGGGTTTTATGGAAATCCCGAGTTTGTTATGTTTAAGTTACAGTTAAACTGCGCCTAACGGCCTGTTATAGTGACGTTAGCAAGGCTATGGATATATTGTATGAAGCTATATATATATATATATATATATATATATATATTAATGTTATATATTTTGTAGTTGTATGTTGAAGTTATGTTGAAGAAATATTGATGCTATTGATATATCGAATTTAACGAAATTTGAAAGTTATGATTATATTGATGTTATGGAAATGTAAAAGTTATAATTATAATGAAGTTATGTCTATATTGAAGTTATAGTTACTAGCACGCTACATCAGGTGTAGCTCAAATCAAGTTTGAAATAGAAATAGTGCTACATCTAAACAAAGTCTTTGTCCCAGATTTTTCATCACTTTGAGGATGTCAGTCATAGTGACAGTAGATTGATGCAGCGTTTTGTTTCAGTAAGATGCAACCACTGAATGTCTTATTGTCGTAGAAGGTCAATATAGTTCGTCCATCGTGGTTCGATGATGGCCACTTTTGTCATCCAGGGGGCTGGGGGCTTTGCACTGGGGTTTTGTGCCTCCTCATGTGGCTGGTGAGACCTATGTGAGCCCCTGAATGTTCGGCTGTACACAGGGCATGTTATTCCAGCTGGAGCTAGTGTCATTGGCTTTGCTTTTCTTCTCTGGTGCCTTTTTCTCCACTCGCGGTGTTCTCTTTTCCTCAGCAGAAGGCCAATATAAATGTTGTGAATGAAGTATAGGTTCTGGTTTGTTGAATACATACTAAATGGGTCTTACTCCTGAGTTGAGAACCCTTGACGCCTAAGTCTTGATCCATAAAATTTCTGATGATTTTTCCAAAAATGATGTTTATCGTATTTATTTAAGAAATCCTTTAAAAAAAAAATCTTCTGCGGGGCTCGAACGTTGACCGTCGTAACACGAGCTGGAAGCGTATACCACACAGCCAGGCTGTCATCGTTTTGTTGGGCGTTTATGTTTTCATCACCATGATGACTTCAAGGAGGATGAGAAAAGAAACAGAGAGAGAGAGAGAGTGATAGAGAATAAAGATATAGAGAGAAAGAACGAGAGACAGATAAAGAAAAAGAGAGACAAAAAGAGAGACAAAAAGAGAGACAAAAAGAGAGACAAAAAGAGAGACAGAAAGAGAGAAATAAAGAAGGAAAGAGAGAAAGAATGAGAAACAGAGAGAGAGAGAGAGAGAGAGAGAGAAATAGAGAGACAGAAATAAAGAGAGAAGAATAAAGAGATAGAGAGAAGGAATGAGATACAGAGAGAGAGAGAGAGAATGAGAGACAAAGAGAGTAATAAAAACAACTAAGGAGAGCCTATCGCTATTGTTTTGAAGTTAATTCTTACGTTGAACAAAACGATGACAAATTTAAATACACAAGCTGCTTTATTTATTTCCAGGTTTCAGGTCGACATAAGCATTATATTACCCGACACCACAAGAAGTATAACACTTGATATTGCCATTCTGAATATAAATTGTATTTAGAAAATAAATGCATCCTACTACATTGATTTTGTGCTATAGCATTGGTCACTTCGTGTTTGCGTTTCTCTCTCTCTCTCTCTCTCTCTCTCTCTCTCTCTCTCTCACGCACACACACACAAGACATAACACATGATAATAAAAAGGGCCCACGCCTCACGTAATGTACGCGTCAAGGTCGCCACAGAAATTTTAATAGGAAGTTGTTTTTTTTAAATTTTGTTTGCAATTTGTCTTCTAGTATTTTCCAGTTTCTACACAGAAAAGAGAAAGAAAGACTTCAAGCCTATGAGAGTAAAAGCTCGAAAACAAAAAATATGCAGGGTATCAGATACCAGAAAAAGAAGACAAACGAGTTTGTACTTTAACAAGTCAACAATCACGATGGCAGATAGGCAAACAATGTAAATACGATGAAGAGAAAAAGAGCTGATTTGGTCATACTGCAAGACATGACTTACAGTCAAAAGGTCCAGTGGAGGGAGCACGCAGAAAGGGTCGTCCAAAGAAAAGCTGGCTGGTCAGCATAAAAGATTGGTCCGGCCTCTCTCTTGATATCCTGCTAAGAACAGCTGCTGACCGGGAAAAGTGGAGGGATTCGGTTACGCGAACTGTCACGAAAGTCAAGGGATTGATGATGAGATGATGACGCAGAGAAGGAATAATCTAAGGGACGATGTTAGCTATCAAGTAATTAGAAAACTTTCCATTTCTGACTGACTTTAGGGAAGACTGAAATATTTTGTTTACCAAATATCAGTCTGTTATATTTATATTTTGTAAGATTCATGTTAAATCTAGTTATTATTATAATGTGTACTACTGCTTAACATAGTGTCTATTATTGTGTATTCAATCATTTCGTGCATTTCTTCACATACACAACAATCTCTAGCATATACTGATATTGGTCATCCGATTTAACTTTAAATAATCACATTTTGTCACCACTCAAGTTCATTGTAACACCATGATTAAAATTCCAATTGCTTATGAATCGTGTTTGCCTGTTCAAATAAATCTGTTCTTCTCGAATCTAGACGAAGTCCCACAGAAAGTCGACATTACTATTCTTTTTATTTTTGTGACTTTAGTGTCTTCCATTCTCCTCTGGCGTATTTGGTTCTTTTCGATCCATTCCCTTTTGAGGGGGTTATCTGGGAGATGTGGGAGCGCTGTGGCTGAGTGGTTAAACTCTCCGCTTCCGAACCTGGGGTCCTGTGTTCGAATCTCGTGAAAACTGTGATTTTGAATCTCGGGATTTTTAGGGTGTCCAGGAGTCGACAAACTCTAAAGCGTACCTGACTTTAGTTGGGGAAAGTAAAGGCGGCTGGCCACTATGCTGGCCACTTGAAACGCTGCTCGTTATCAGTTGGCCATAGAAACATAATGATTGATCTCATTGGGATTCAAACTCAAGCTCCCTCAATTAGGTAGCCAAGCAGTTTATACCAGACAGCAGCACATCTATCACAATAGTTAGGTTTGTCCAACTTAGCGAGAATGTCTTCTATAGCCTACAGCATTGCATTTGGAATTGTTCTGGTCAAAATGTCAACAGTTTACGGTGTTACGAGACTCTAGTGAAAGCAAAAACTGGTTCACTGCATCATACAGCTGGGTTAAACTTGGGAGATGGATTTCAACTGGCGTATCGGATGGAACTCTTCATCATATGAAGGCTCAAACATTCTCCTTGCTTTGTTTCAGTTATCACGTAACATTTAATTTAATGGGCTGTCATAGGATATGGTTATAATTAAACAGACACATTTTTATTGTAAATAAGTTAATTTTTTTCAACAAGAGTTACAACTGCTTCTACTCCGACACATACGGTGCGTACCAATGCGCTGCTCAACAAAAGGGATGAACAGATTGAGAGAGCAACTAGAGACAAGATGGATTCCGGTTACGTTCTAGAGAAGGAGAAAGAACCTTGGGTTCCGATGGTTGGGTTGCCTCTATTTGTTTATTTGTTAGCTAGTTTTTAAGCTTATGTCTAATTATTGGAGGTGCCTTCCATTTGTCCTAAATTTATAACAATACTACAACAACTAAATCTTGATTCTTGGGTTGTCAGGTAAAAGAAATAATTTTGAAAAGTTTCAGCTTGATCCGAGACTGGGTGTGGAAGAAATAACGTGTACAAGTTTTGTACCAGACAGACAGACAGACAGACAGACAGAGTGAGTTGATATAAGCTTTTGAATTTAAAAATATTTTTTTTACAATAGCAGTATTTAGTATAATTACTTTCGTATTTTCGGAAATTAAATCTGATGGTCAAAAATTGTCTGCCGAAGTCTTTGTTTTGAGAACGAAAGACAAGAGTTCCTCTTTACGGCATACAATATTTTAATCCTGAAGTAGAAATCATGTAAATATTGAAGACATGCTATATATCAAGCAATGAAACACTTTACAATTTAAAATCAATCGTACATTACTAAAATTAATATGTCATGAAGCTTAAAACTTCTTGACTTTACAGACTGATTTTTAGACCCGCTAAAAGCTTGACTCCTCTATTGGTAGATTTCCAAACTGAAAGCGAAAGTTTAATTTTCTGGTACCGGAAACCAATTATGTCCCTTCATTAATTTAGTCTTGGAAGTTTCTACACTGTAAATAACTCTTTGTTTACTGCTCTGGCAACCTTGACGCATATCCCAGCCCTTGGTAAGAGACTTAACGTATTCAGAGGCGTATACTTGAATAGAAATGTGAGCGATAATAAAAATCTCCCATACGTTTGATTAGGAGCTTGTTCATTGGTTAAGAATACAAAATGAGTAGGGAAATATAGATGTATGTGTTGTTTGCGTGTTTGCGTGAGTGGGTGCGTGAGTGTCCTGGAAAAGGGATGAAACATAAGGCGTCCATCACTACGTCTGTTATGTCCACAGTTGTATTGTTTCGGCAAGGCTTAAGTTCAAGTCTAGAGTTGATTCTGGTCGTCGAGACCTCAATGATCTTAACAATTGAAAAAAAACAACAACATTTTTGAGTTGTACCCTTCAACAAGTAACATTGAGCTCCAACAACATGACAACAATCTTTTTAATTATTAAAGAGTTTGAGCTTAGACTCTATAGTCAATTGTCACAGAGCAATGGATACAGTGAGTATGTTGCCTTTGTTTGTTTTCTATAAAGAACAGAATTCAATAGACTAGAATTGTTTTCCCAGACTACCCAATAGTACTGTCACAATTTTTTTAATATCTTAAGTGTTTCACTTATATTTACTTATCATACCTAACTAAACTTTTCTTTTTACAAAGCTTATAGTAGTAGTAAGTCACTCCGTCTGTTTGTCTGTCTGGTGCAAACTTTGAACACATTTTTTATTCTCCTTTTCCTCATTCTCTGATCAAGTTCAAATTTTGTATTCGTTGTCGATAACATTACACGTGTCAATCAAAAAATAGAATAATTATTTAATTATATTTTTTTTATATAGAAGAATGGATTTAAACGTTGCAGTACTTTGTTTTAGATTTTGCTGATTTTCACATTGAGACTTCCATATGTATCAAACAAATATTCACATTTGACTAGGGTAACACCATGATTAAAATCCATCAATATAGAGACACTTCAGGACAGTAGACTATAAAGTGGAGTAACAATAATACATAAAACACTGAACCATAACTTACAAACAGAGAAACAAAACCTAATGAAGTACTCAGAAAGACACAAAGATAGTGGCACATTTTTTTTATTCCATACACTAGAACAAATTCATACAAGTGCTCCTTCTTCCCTAGAGCCATTAGAGAATGGAATAGGTTGCCTAAATCGGCCTGGAAAAGTTATGACTTAACAGAGCTCTAATGTCTCACATTCACGAATAGATTAACAGATGGTTTTTGTTTAACTTATAAACATATACAATGTACAACTTATAAAATATGTGACTTACTACTTATAAAATATGATCTATACAACTTATAAAATATAAGAATTACAACTTATATTTATAAAATATATATAATAAAGGTAGCTTAAATATTACAAGAAAAAGGCGTCTAAAATGTGTTCCATTGTATTGTCATTAACTTCGGCTCCACAATTCAAGTGACTTTATCATCATGTAATAACTAAATTCCAGAGTTATGTTTCTTCACTTAGGTGTTGCCCCACAGAGGGAATGTCATAACCAAAAATTATTTCCTCTATCGCCGTTGATAATGATTGCTTGAAATAGGAAGACAGCCCACAGAGCCGACACATTGTGGCGGTGGGAATGGAGGGGGGAGGGTGGAGAGGGAGGAGAGCTCCCCAGCCCCAGGGCGAATATGGGAAACTATTTGTTGATACACATTTACTTTTAGAGACATTTTGTTTTAAAGAAGAATATATATATATATATATAAAAGGGGGTACGGGGGGAGTGTGTTGTCTCTTGGGACCAGAGCATCTGGCAAACTGTGAGGGACTTTGATGTTAGGCCAGGCTATATGTGTGTGTGTGTGTGTGCGTGTGTGTGTGTGTGTATGTTTGTGTGTGTGTGTGTGTGGACAGGAATAGCCTTTGGGCAACGCTAAAACATATAACATCTCTGATCTTTCTCTCTCTCTCTCGCCCACAGACATACAAAATAAAATGGTTTGATGATCGCTTGAATAACAAATGAGCCGATGGAGTAACTGTATGAGGACTTAAACTCATTTTGATGGGGGTATGGGGTAGGAACTTTTATTAGGCCCGCAACGTTTATAGTACTTACAAATATTCAAGGGTAGATAATTAAAAGAAGTATGTTTTGTTATCGTTCTTTGACTCAGAAGGAAGTGATCGAGTTGACCTTCAACAGGCAGTCGCTGCGACGCAACTGAAAATGTTTAGACAAGATTGATTCCCGTGATTTCAAAACTTTCAATCTGGATTAAACAAAACTAAGTCTTGAGACCATAACTTCTTGAACAGCAGTTATTGTGAACTTTGTTCTAAAAATTGATAGTCGCTAATTTACGGGATGAGTCTACAGAAAAAGGAAAAGTGATGCTTTTTTTTTTCAGGACTACGCAAATCTAAACTTAGCATATGTATATTTTGTCATGAATGACGTGGGCTTAATCCATAAACTTGTCTGTCAGAAATTTAGAAATACAAATTTTTATGCCCACGTTTATCCTCGATTAAAAATCAAAAAGAAGTAACCGGTTTATTAGTTGTAAATATATGTGACAGAGAGAGAGAGAGAGAGAGAGAGAGAGATGTTGTGAGAGATAGATAGAGATATAAAAGAGACAGAGGTAGATGTATGTGAGAGACAGAGAGAGCTAGATGTATGTGATACATGTATGACGTGATAGATGTATGTGATAGATGTATGTGATAGATGTATGTGATACATGTATGTGATACATGTATGTGATAGATGTATGTGATACATGTATGTGATAGATGTATGTGATACATGTATGTGATAGATGTATGAGATAGATGTATCTAATTTATAGCTCCACGACCAACGTTTACATTCTTCATTAAATCCTGCTTGAGCCACGAGTTCGAATTCAGGTCGTTCAACCTTTTTTTTTATTTATATAAATCCTTTTTTAGCGGCCCCCGAAAGGGGAAAAGACGCTATTAATTTTGTGTGAAATGTCTGTCCGTCTGTCCGTCCGTCCCGTTTAGATCTCGTAAACTAGTAAAGATATTGAAAATCCGACATCACAATATTTTAGACCATTCAAAGTTCTGATGCAACGGCTACTATTTTTTTCCTGAAAGCAAAAAATCTAATTTTTAAAATCAGTTATGTAAGCAGTTTTTTTAAAGAGAAAAGCTAATTAGTATGCATTATAAGTTAGACCTAATTTAAAACGAATAGTAATCTTAGAAATTTTATTTTCTTAAACATTTTTTATTTTACAGCGGAATTTTTTTTTTTTTTTTTTTTTGAGGATTCGAAAAAGATATTGATTCTGTGGATTACTTGTGTTTCTGTGGTTATTTGTGATTCTGTGGAATTTTGTGTGTTACTGTTTAGAGTGGACGGCGCGAGGGTTGTGTAGTAAAGTACTATGTAGTTTGTAGTGTAGTTATCGTCTCTTTTCTGTCTCTGTACTTGTGATAAACCCTTGTAAAAATGTCAGTTAAGACATTTTTTATTGAAAAAAAGGACCTGGATGGTGGACTTGTCCACGCCCCAGGTACCTTGCTTCTAAAGCTGTCAGGCCAAGGGGCTGTTAAGGCCACTATGGCGAGCCTAATAGAGTGCCTAAAACTAACACCGGACGAAGTGAGTTCTCTCTATTGCTTCGAGAACCCCTTTGTCTGATTCCTGGTCCCAACATCCGCCCGAGTGAGAACCCGTATACTAGGGAAATCATTCGGGAATGATAAGGACTGCAAGGTAGATGTCTGTACCTTAGAAGACGAAAAAATCAGGGTTACCTTTCACTGGGTAGCACCAACCATAAACAAATCAAAGATAGGAGAAATCTTCGGAGCCAAGATAGAGCCAATCAAGCTAGGCAACTCAGATAAGTGGGAGGCTTGGATAAAAATCCGCAAACAGACTGAACTCCCCCATTATATTCAGTTACGATACGACGACGAATCGAGGACCTACAAGGTCCTCGTGACCATCCCGGGACGTAGACAACAGTGCTGGCATTGCGGACAGGATCAGCACTGGTCAAATCAGTGTCCTAATAGGGCGAACCCCAGACGGGACCAAAACCCCACAGAAGGTGCAAAGGAGGTATGAGGGAAAATCTCCTATGCCATGGCCCTTAAAGGTGAGGGAGAGAAAAAGCAATCCGAGATTGATCAACAGCTAAAAAAAGATGGCTTCACAATGGTTGAAAGCAGCAAAGGAGAGGGAAAAAAACAAATAGAAGCTATGGGAGCTACTCCAAGTGGTCTCCCCCCACCTAACAGCCCTGAAAACAAATCTAAGCAAAGTAAAAAAATTAAAACATCCTGAGGGGCAAGTTCAGCACCCACCACCCCAACCAAAATAACAAGAAAGAGGGCCCTCTCTCTCTCTTCCTCATCAGAGGATCTAAACGAGGGTCCCCGGGTAGAGGAGGAGAAAGAGGAAGAACAGTTCAAGCTCGAGCTGAACTTTCCAGACTCCCCGTCAGTGCTAGTCATAGATGAGGGCGAGGACCCTAACACACATTCAAACACATAAACAACAAAGCAACTCTTAAAGATAAAATGCATACACACACAATAGAATAACAAACACGCAAACCAATCTCTCACAGACATCAAAATTTTGACACTCAACATCAGAGGGCTTAACAATAAACACACATACATAGCACACCTCACAAGGAAATACAAGCCAGATTTTATCTTTCTGCAAGAGACCAACACACAGTTAGAGTACAAGGCCAAAAAAGCAGTCTCTCTTATGGGCCTCCGGGAGGGTTATTTTAGTTTAGGTAGAAAGCCACGAGGGACAGCCATTTTACAAACATCCAATAGGTTTTCAATCACACACTCATATCAAGACAATAGCGGGAGGATAGTAATAATTAGGACAAGCTCACAAAAACACACATATACGTAAGTCAACATTTATGCACCCGCTCAAAAAAAAGAGAAACACGAGTTTTTTGGAATGCTAAGTGACATTCTACACACTCAGTACGCAGGAGAAAATTTGATAGTAGGGGGTGATTTAAATTACATTGATTCCCAATTAGACAAGCAAAACACAAACACAGAGGGTCCTGCTCCTCATGTAACAATTAAAACGCATGACTATTTGGGGGAGTCATCAAGGCTTTCCTATAGAGAAGTAGAGGTCACGGGCCGGGTCACCACGTTCAGGGACAAGGCACACCAAATAGAAACACGGATAGATAGAGTGTATGTGCCAAGGGCGTGCGAAACAAAAAGTGTAACAGATCTCGTAGAGACGTTACAATATACAGACCACAAAGGAGTCTTAGTGGAACTGCTGAACCCAAAACGAGAAAAGAAAAAACAAAAAACACCGATCTGGAAACTTAACAACGACCTCCTAAATGACCCGCTCTATTTAAAAACAATCGCAAACCTCCTCAAAAATATAATACATGACTCAAACACACCCTATTTCAAAGTCACACAAATATGGACGCTAATTAAAAGCTCCATTAAGCAGCAAAGCCAAATACTGGCCACACTAGTCAACTCAAAAAGGAAAAAAGAAGAGGAAAGACTTAAAAATTTACTAACACACGAAGAAGACGAAGCAGCCAAAACACATATACTAACACAACTAGAAGAACTATTTAACTATCAATACAAAGGAGCGGAATTGAGGTGCAAAAGTAAAAAAATAACCAAAGGGCCTAACAAACTTTTTTTTATCAGCAGAACAAAACATTCAAATTGACAGAACTATTGACAACATTGTTGATAGTAAAGGAGAAACTATACACGACCTGGACAAAATAACAGACACATTTACGAAACACTTTACTAATTTGTATGGCAAGGAACAGACGGACTACAACGCACAAAAAGTATTTTTACAGAACTGCAAAGAAATACCAATGACAGAACAGATAGAGACAGACGCTCCCTTTACGCTAGACGAACTGAGGGCTGCTTTAGATACAACACAAAACAACAAATCCCCTGGCCCAGACGGTCTGACGTTTGAATTTTACAAAGCCTTTTTTCCCCAAATAGGACCCCTACTATTAAATCTATACAGCGACATGTTAGTGACAGAACAGTTACCTAGAGATTTCAACTTAGCATACATCACACTTATACCAAAAAAACAAGAAAACAACACCTCACCTAGCGACTTTCGACCGATCTCACTTCTAAACACCGACTACAAACTCCTGACGAAAATGATTTTTCTAAGACTAAAACCCCTCATACCACACTTAATAGGACAGGACCAATACTGTAGCAACCCAGACAAAAACATCGACGAACTTAACCATTTTTTAAGAGACATAAATTACTGTAAAGACAAAGACTTGAAAGCAGCCCTCTTTTCTATTGACCAGGAAAAAGCCTTTGACAGAATAGACCATGACTACCTTTTCAAAATACTAGACAAGACGAAGACAGATGGAAGAATGAAGAAATACATAAAGCTAGTTTACACTGATGCCACAAGCAAACTCATAATAAACCAAACCCTTAGTAGCAGTATCCCTATTAGAAGATCTGTTTGACAAGGGTGTCCCCTTTCTACCTTTTTATACACCCTTTTCCTAAAACCCCTTTTAGAAACCATCAGGCTAGATAGTGGAATCACGGGGATTAGAATTCCAGGCCCCACGCCCGTAGTTAAAGTTAAAGCATACGCCGATGACACCACCCTTTTTCCCTCCTCAGAAAAAGACATAGCCGCAATCATAGATAAGTTTATTCAATTTGGGAGGGCATGCGGGTCAAAAATCAACATAAATAAATCTTGTATTATGGGATTGGGCAGGTGGGAAATCCCCTCAAACATCCCCTTTAACCTTAAAATAGAGAAGGAAATTAAAATATGCGGCATCACGTGGACAAGCAACCCAACATATTACCACACACAGCAGTGGGAAAATATTTTAAGAAAACCAAAAACACACTTAAAAGATTTCATTATGCAGCAACTACTATATTTGGTAGAGCAATACTAGTAAACAACCTGGTCATCCCGAAGATAGTTTATTTAGCAAACATCATAGAACCTCCACCAACTTTTATACCAAGCATAAACACAATCATTAGGAATTTTATATTTAAAAGCACTATCAGAAACACTAAACACACAACACTTATACAAAACAAAGAGGATGGGGGAATAAACTTACAGGACATCAGAACCAAAATACAAGCACTTAGATTAAAATACATAGGACAAGTAGCCAAGAACCCAAACAATTTTTCATTAACAATATACTACTACGGCTTAATGTTAAATAAAATAATTTCAATAAAAAATGAAACCCCACACCACTTTGGTACAAACACACATCCATTATACAGATCCATATCAAGAATACTCCCCGGCAATGAACATCTAATACACAGTAAATTAAAAGACACATATACAACACTTAAGAAACAGTTACAAGAAAGATTATTCAATAGGATCAAATGGAGTAGAGAGTTAGGTGTAATAAATTTCAGAGACACTTTTATAAATCTACACAGCAAACACATTACACCCAAAGCCAGAGAAATAACTTACAGACTAATCTTCGAGATGACCCCTGAAGGAAGTAAGAAAAGAAATGTACACACATGTGTTTTATGTCACACAGATAATGGTAACAATGAAAGCCATATGTTTTTAAAATGTAAAATATTTGAT
Organism: Biomphalaria sudanica; assembly: GCA_036873155.1. NCBI lineage: Eukaryota > Metazoa > Mollusca > Gastropoda > Planorbidae > Biomphalaria > Biomphalaria sudanica. Next base: position 2,898,626 of record JAZGLO010005729.1, read on the forward strand.
AATGTTAGATGCACTATGAAAGACCTACTAGAGGCAAACTGTAACACCAATGTTAATCTTAACCTAGCTATTGTTTTAAATAAATTGCCTAAAATCAAAAGTAAGATGATTCATAAATTTAATCAAATAATAGTGAGTGAATACAGAAGTCTTGTGTGGCACAGTAGAATTAAAGTTGTTAATAACAATGTATCTTTAAATCCTTATAATCTAGAGTTAATATTTAGAAAAATAATTGAACATAGAATTGATAACTATACTGGTTAGAAATTGTAAATATTATATAATTTATTGTCCTTGACTAAATTGTCAGACCTCAGAGATAAAAATCTAAATACTGTAATCAATCTGTAAAGCTACTCTATTGGTATGCGTGTGTGTGAGAGTGTGTATGTACCTGGGTTAAAGAGAGTTTGGGCTGAGAGATGCGGGATAGGAATCAAATTGAACTTTAATTATCTATGGAAAACTACTAAACAACTGTCTTTTAAAGGGAAGTCAACACTTTTGAAGAATTATTTCTCACTCGCGGTTACGTCCTCTTTGATCACATGATCGGAGAGCATGTCACAAGTCAACATCAAGTGTGTATGTACTACACTCACAGAACACGGCAAGCCCGTGGAAACGTAACAAGAACACTATGACAATGTCTATATCTTAGCGGCAGCCTCATCCTAGACATACTGGGAAACAAAGGAACAAGAAAACAAGACGCAACTGAATGGAGCCTGCGAGGAGACTAGAAACAAAAATAACCAAAACCAATAATCCTAAAGAATATAGACAAGGGCAGACAATTGAAAGTCAAGAATCTTTTATGAATAATGTAATATTTTAAGACAAATTAACTATTTTTTATCTATTTATTTATTTATTTTTTAAACCCCTCGTAATGAGAGGAAAAAGAATCTTTAATCGACATCCCTATCCTGAAATAATGTACACATGACTCTAACAGAACCCTGAACAATTGTGATACAGCAGTACCTTTGCTTGGTTAACTATCCCAGAATGACTCTAACAGACCCAAGAGCCACATTGATGATGCTAGAGTGGCCCTCTTACATCTCAAGGAGACCTTTAAAAATTGTCGTGAGAGGGATTAACCTGTTCCCTGATCAGTCTTTTTAAAATACATAAGGCATACAGGGCAGCTGTATAAAGCCCTTGCTTGCCTTGCCTAATTACTTGCTATTACCTGGGAACATAGCATTGCTTCAAAGTCAATTTCCTAAATGATTGTTAATGTTGCTGTGCAGCTTTGTTAATGAACTCATTTATGTTGAAGATTGTTACTGTTAAAGCAATAATACTGAGTCTACTTATCAAGGAAGTCCTTTTTCTCTGTATTACTTCATAGAAAAGATGTTGTTCTGTTGTGTAAAATTAAATATTATTATATGTCTAAAATACTATTTGACGAGACAGAATGGAGGCTTAGGATGAAATCAGTCACTTTTTCCTCTTCGTACTACCACCAAGTTCAATACATTATGTCCCCTTTAGCCATAAAGTGACAACGACAAATGCCAAGTGCTTGAAAGGAAACATAAATTAATTGGATACAATTACACTATAGAGTTCTTTTGCTTCGTTTAATTTTTTTTTTAAATGTCTACAAGATAAGATAACTTAAATTCAGTTTGACTACAATTGACAACCTTAGCGTTGTCAAATTAGTAGATATTAAATGAATTGTAATTTCTTGACCACTCATGTTTTTTTTTTTTTTTAATGTCTTCAAATTAGTGGATATTAAATGAATTGTAATTTCTTGACCACTCATGTTTTTTTTTTTTAAATGTCTACAAATTAGTGGATATTAAATGAATTGTAATTTCTTGAGCACTCATGTTTTTTTTTTTTTTAAATGTCTACAAATTAGTGGATATTAAATGAATTGTAATTTCTTGACCGCTCATGTTTTATTGTTTTTTTTTTTTAATGACTACAAATTAGTGGATATTAAATGAATTGTAATTTCTTGACCACTCATGTTTTATTTTTTTTAAAATGTCTACAAATTAGTGGATATTACATGATTTGTAATTTCTTGACCACTCATGTTTTTGTTTTTTTTAAATGACTACAAATTAGTGGATATTTAATGAATTGTAATTTCTTGACCACTCATGTTTTTTTGTTTTCTAAATGACTACAAATTAGTGGATATTAAATGAATTGTAATTTCTTGACCACTCATATTTTAATTTTTTTTTTAAATGTCTACATATTAGTGGATATTAAATGAATTGTAATTTCTTGACCACTCATCTTTTATTTTTTTTTTAAATGACTACAAATTAGTGGATATAAAATGAACTGTAATTTCTTGACCACTCATGTTTTATTTTTTTTTAAATGTCTACATATTAGTGGATATTAAAGGAATTGTAATTTCTTGACCGCTCATGTTTTATTGTTTATTTTTTTTAATGACTACAAATTACAATATTAAATGAATTGTAATTTCTTGACCACTCATGTTTTATTTTTTTTTTAAATGACTACAAATTAGTGGATATTAAATGAATTGTAATTTCTTGACCACTCATGTTTTATTTTTTTTTAAATGTCTACAAATTAGTGGATATTAAATGAATTGTAATTTCTTTACCACTCATGTTTTTTTTTTAAATGTCTTCAAATTAGTGGATATTAAATGATTTGTTATTTCTTAACCACTCATGTTTTATTTTTAATTTTTTTTTTTATGTCTACATATTAGTGGATATTAAATGAATTGTAATTTCTTGACCCCTCATGTTTTATTTTTTTTTAAATGTCTACAAATTAGTGGATATTAAATGAATTGTAATTTCTTGACCACTCATGTTTTTTTGTTTTCTAAATTACTACAAATTAGTGGATATTAAATGAATTGTAATTTCTTGACAACTCATGTTTTATTTTTTTTTTAATGTCTACATATTAGTGGATATTAAATGAATTGTAATTTCTTGACCACTCATGTTTTATTTTATTTTTTTAAATGTATACAAATTAGTGGATATTAAATGAATTGTAATTTCTTGACCACTCAGGTTTTATTTTTTTTTTAAATGACTACAAATTAGTGGATATTAAATGACTTGTAATTTCTTGACCACTCATGTTTTATTTTTATTTTGAAATGTCTACAAATTAGTGGATATTGAATGAATTGTAATTTCTTGACCAAAAAAATGTTCTCATTTGTCTTTGATATAATTTCATTTGGATGTTCTTTCTGAAAATATTGAAGCCTGCCTGGGTGGACCACTTCGGGGGCCGATTTTAAGTTTATGTTTCCACACAAACTGTCTTTGTAACCTTGTTTTTTTCATGTTTGTTAGTTTGTAAAAAGTTTTACATGTTTCGGATGTTCCTTCAGAGTTGAAGATAATTTACTTCCTAGTCCAAACCTCCCGCAGGTCAACGGGGTATGGCAGTGAGCAGGGTATGAACCAGGGACAATTGAGACAACCGAACCACTGTCCAGCGCGCACACCGCACGACCAGGCATTAATTAAATGACTAATTGGTTATTTTTTTTTATTGATTCATTTTTTTTAGGTACAATAACTAATTGTTTAAGTTTCAACTTGGGGATCCGATTCCGCTGGGGTGAAAGGGGTTTGTTGGTCTTTATATTTGTCAAATTTTTCTACAGTATTGATTGTTTAATTTAGGATCTGTTCCTCTGTCTGTTCAAGTTTCTGTGTAGATCAAAGATATCGCTGTTAAGAAAACAAACTGACCAAATGTTCTCACCTGAACTTTTTAGGCTACACATCATCAGATGTACATCTAAGATCTCATTTACATCTACATGTTTATTTACATCTACATGTTCATTTACATCTACGAGCTCATTTCTTTATCATGTACTTCTTGACATTTTTTTTTGGCTGGGAGGGTGGGGTGGGGGGGCTCTGGCTTTACATCTCCCATTGCATTCCCGGCTGGAATTCCTGGTCTAATCAGCTTACCTTTTCACCTTATTGTTTCCGGGAATACTCCAGAGTTTTCTAAATTGATTTCTGACAAGTTTCTCTGTCAGTTTTGTATTTTGAGTCATCATTCCTGTTATCATTCCTGTTCTTTCCTTGACTTCTGCTCTCACAAGTGCCAGCCTCTTAACGCAGAGTTAAGGCTTCTTCTTCCCGTGTGGTCTTCTTATTTTTCTCCCATTTTCAAAACGTCATGTCAACTGTAATTGACTTACACCTGAAATGCTTTGAAAAGTAAAGACCTTGAAAATGTTTAATTGCGTCCTTAGTTTTTTAAGTCAATGATAATTAGTGTTAAGTTTCAAAAGCAAAATTTAATTTGTAAAGTTTTTTTTTTAAAAACGCTTATCTCAACTCCTTTTGTCTGGTAAAAAGTGTTTCCAAGTCATTTCTCTTATACTCGTGGGGAAGCGTGGTCGAGAGGCTAAATGCGCTTGAGCCTGGCTTGGCTACCTATGAAGGGAGGTCGAGGTTCGACTCGGACAGAGTTGTGTTTACTGAGCGCTTGAAGGCAGCACCGAAAAACCTTCTCAATGATGGGTACCCTCCCCCCCCCCGACTGGTCCACAACTGAGATTGGACCAAAGCGCTCTGAGCATGCTATAAGCATGAAAGTAGCGCTATATAAAAGGCATAATTTATTTATTTATTTACCCATTTTTGGATCAAGTTGAAAGAAATCAATAAAAAATTAACCAATTAGTCAATTAATTTCTTGTAATTGTTTTCTTTGATACCAACAAGGGAAATTAATTCTTAAGTATTCTTAGATAGGGCTAAATATGTAGTGTTTCGTCCCCAGAGATAATTAAACACGATATTTCTCCCACACCCGTTCTCGGATCCCAACTTTGAAACTTAAACAAATATCTACTGTACCCCAACAAAACATGAATCAATTAAAAACTTAACCAATTTGTAATTTAATTGTTGTTAATTAATCATTTTGATTGATATCGAATAAGGAAAATAACTTCTACATTATTGAGAGATACAGTTGTAAGTACGGAGTTCCTACCCTTAGATAAGCTATTTTTTTAATAAATATTTTTATATTTATATTTGTATTTTATTATTTTATTATCCCAAATTTAAAATTTTCTAACAGCGTAATTCTGAAACAAAGAATATACAGATTTAAACATTTTGAGTTCACTCCAAACACAAGCAGAACTAGCAATATGGGCAAAAATTCAGGTTTTTCAGGAAGAAAAAAAATCAAATTTTTCGGTACCCATAATTCTCTAAATCGATTTCCTGTTCCTCTCTACAAAACTAAACAACTCATGCTATGTTTACCAATAACTTATGCTATATTTAAAAAAAAAATGCTAAGTTGTACACCTTGTGTCTATGTTTTTTTATTGTCAAAGTTTTTATTTTTGACTGTTTCTTTGAGAGTCAATGCGTTAAAGATACAGAGTTTAATGGGTGCTTTTTAAGAGCTAAGTCGGAATACGTATTCAAATGATAGCCCGAACAATGCATGATATGACTCCCTTTGACATTTCTTAGTGCACTAGATTCTTCAATACATAAAGGTGACTCCGCGTTTTTTTTTTAAAGTTTTTGAATTAATTCAATGTACCAAGTGAATTCTTACATCACTTTGACCTACGCATTACATCAACCTTTGTGCAAGAATAATAAACCTCTTGAGGATTCTACTAAATTCTAGGCCAAATTATGAAACAAATCATTTTGTAAAAGAGGTCAACTACTAAAAGTTTTTCTGTTTTTTTTTGGAGACTATCAATATTCACATTTGACTAGAGTAAGACCTTAAGTAAAATCACTAAATTTAGAAATCCTTCAGGACAGAAGACTCAAAAGTAAAGTAGCAATTATACATAAAACACTGAAATTAAATTTTGTTTTTGTATTTAATAAAATACTCAAAAAGACACAAAGATAAAGGCACATTCCTCGTTCCATATGCTAGGACAAATTTTTACAAATGCTCCTTCTTTCCTTGTCATATTAAAGCATGGAATGGGTTGTTTGAGTCAGCCAGGAAAACTAATGACTTGGCAGAATTGAAGTCATTGGTTATAATGCATGACTAGATGCATGACGCGTAGGACTTAATCATCTTCTTTTTTTAAGTAACGTCTGTAATTCATAAGATAAAATTAGATAAGATAAGATAGAGATAGGCTGGCTATTGCCAGATATTTGTTTTGCTGACATGGTAAAGATTTTGATCTTTTTTTAGTTTTAACGTTTTGTAAGACTCACGTAACTAATTGCCAGGGACACCACTTAATGACGAAACCGGAACGAACTCGAAGGGTCCCTTCTATTCATGCATAAGAAATGAGTGCTAGAGGTCCTTCTGGTCAGTCTCTTAGAGGACATTAAAGGTAAATAAAATAGTGGTGTTCTCTTTTCGTCTTTCTTTCTCTCTCTCTCTCTCTCTCTCTCTCTATTCTGTTACTTTCTCTCTCCTGTGTGTGTCTCTCTCTGGGACATGCCTCTTGTTACTGAAGCTCTGGATTAGCCGTTAATTTCAACTGTCTGCACGCATTGTGGGAAGGGAAGAGCCAAGTTTGTAAAAAGGGGAGGGGGTGTGTGTGACGGTACAACGTTAGGTGGTGGGTGTGATGCCAGGAGGTAGAATGGGGGGCACTGCCAAAAAGATCCGTCGTTGGTTATAGTGTTTGGGGCAATTAATTTGATCAAGTGACGGGGAAGTGGGGCGCGGTCGTAGCAGTGGTGGTGGGGCAAAGAGGCGTGTGCTGTGTACACCAGACTTGAAGGATAGTCGTCCCGCGGGCGTATCCCTAGGGTGGACAGCTGCTGCTTGGGTAATAGAAAGACGATGGACCCCAGGAAAGAGTGTGTGACATTAAAAGACTCGTGTAGGTGTTTGTATTCAGAGGTGTGTGTGCATCGTTGTTTAGGTGCATGTATTGGTGACTATGGTTGTATGAGGGAATGTGTGGTTTCTTTTTTTTTTTGTCTTGGTGTCTTCTGGAACACTTTTCTGGAATCGATAGATAATTGACTACGTCACTAGGAGAACAGAAAGTGCTGAAGTTTGGGGCTCACTTTCAGACTTAAATATGGACAACACTTGTTGAACACTGCCATGTTAGCATATCTATTCATTCAAACTGAAGAATGCATTAAAACATAACCTTCCGATTCATCACATTGAAACATTTCTTTTAAAACAAAAAGAGAGTCGGTGACATTGAACGTCTATCTGGAATGGAAAAACCATGAAGCCAGCCTCCTGCGTCAAGTAAATGGCTTTTAACAAAACGTGTATTAACTCGCTCTGTCTGGTAAAAATGTTGTACACGTTTTTTCTCCCACACCCATTCTCAGTCAAGCACAATTTCTTTCCCTTGTTCGAGATACCAAACAAAATAATTAATTCCCAATAGCTAATTAACTAATTGTTGTTGTTTTTTAAATTGATTCTTATTTTGTCAGGTAAAAGAAATAACTGCAAAATTTCAGCTTAATCCGAAAAAAAACAACGTGTACAAACTATTTTTACCAGACAGACAGACAGACAGGCCTCTTTTTTTTTTATTCAATTATGTAGATCTAGACAAATTCGAAATAATCAAAAGCATTTAATAAAACCAAATGACCGCTGAAATTCTGTTTGAAGACTCTAGCAACAGAAGTACAAAGTTAGTACGACTATCTTCTGTTCAATAGGAGCGTCTGTAATTTAAACTCAAATATTAAATCCAGATAAACTTGTATTATAGATCTAAAACTTACAAATTTCATAGGTTCTCACAGAAAATACGAGGCCATAATATAAGGATCTATTTGTTTGTTTGCTTGTACAATTCAGTTCTGGGGTGGGCGGTATTTGAATTATTTGTTTAGTGAAATTTCGCTCAATTCTCCCTGAACATACGTGTACACCAGGAATAGCACTGTTCTAATTCTCCCTGAACATACGTGTACACCAGGAATAGCACTATTCTAATTCTCCCTGAACATACGCGTACACCTGGAATAGCACTGTTCTAATTCTCCCTGAACATACGTGTACACCAGGAATAGCACTGTTCTAATTCTCCCTGAACATACGTGTACACCAGGAATAGCACTGTTCTAATTCTCCCTGAACATACGTGTACACGAGGAATAGCACTGTTCTAATTCTCCCTGAACATACGTGTACACCAGGAATAGCACTGTTCTAATTCTCCCTGAACATACGTGTACACCAGGAATAGCACTGTTCTAATTCTCCCTGAACATACGTGTACACCAGGAATAGCACTGTTCTAATTCTCCCTGAACATACGTGTACACGAGGAATAGCACTGTTCTAATTCTCCCTGAACATACGTGTACACCAGGAATAGCACTGTTCTAATTCTCCCTGAACATACTTGTACACCAGGAATAGCACTGTTCTAATTCTCCCTGAACATACGTGTACACCAGGAATAGCACTGTTCTAATTCTCCCTGAACATACGTGTACACCAGGAATAGCACTGTTCTAATTCTCCCTGAATATACGTGTATACCAGGAATAGCACTGTTCTAATTCTCCCTGAACATACGTGTACACCAGGAATAGCACTGTTCTAATTCTCCCTGAACATACGTGTACACCAGGAATAGCACTGTTCTAATTCTCCCTGAACATACGTGTACACCAGGAATAGCACTGTTCTAATTCTCCCTGAACATACGTGTACACCAGGAATAGCACTGTTCTAATTCTCCCTGAACATACGTGTACACGAGGAATAGCACTGTTCTAATTCTCCCTGAACATACGTGTACACCAGGAATAGCACTGTTCTAATTCTCCCTGAACATACTTGTACACCAGGAATAGCACTGTTCTAATTCTCCCTGAACATACGTGTACACCAGGAATAGCACTGTTCTAATTCTCCCTGAACATACTTGTACACCAGGAATAGCACTGTTCTAATTCTCCCTGAACATACGTGTACACCAGGAATAGCACTGTTCTAAATCTTCTACGTTAAAAAAAAAAAAAGCAACAAGAAGCAAGATTATTGTGGCCTAGCTTTAAACTCACGACAGAAGACGATGGGTTATAACGGAGGGAAAAGTTCCAGTCCATGCCCATTGAGACGACAGAATAGAGCCCAAACCATGTGCCCAATTAGCATATCCAGAACCTCAGATGGAGGGTTCCTGCCAGAAAATATATTCGTGAACTCAACTCTACCTGACAGTTTAAGAAGAAGAAGAAAAAAGTAGACAAACCGATGATGTTCCTTTAAATGGTCCTTCTTTGGTGGAACTCGAAGGAACTAGAATCCAAAGTCTGAGAAACTTCATGTTTACATTTCTGTCATTTTTTGTGGCAACCAGAAAGTAAACATCACATGACAGTAGACAAAAAAAAAAAGGAGACGGAGATTTTTAAGTTGCACAAAGTTCTTTACTGAAACATAAACTGCACTTCAAGAACTTCAATGGTCACCCCCACACCCGCCTCGTCACACCCGACGTCATCAACAATATTAACAGTCCTGAGGTATATATTAGACAAACGATGGCTCTATTTCAACTGTATACCTCTCAACAGAACCAGCGAACATTATAAATACACTACACATTGGAGCTTTAATGAGTAGGTGGCAGTCAAGTCGTAATATGTATGCGTCATCCATTGTTTCAATGATTCACTTTTGTAGTCATATCATCATGAACAACACCAAGTAACCTAAATAGTTACACAACTTTCAGTGCTTTGTACAACATGGAGTCACTACAATGTAGTCTACTTGTATTTTTTTCTGAATTTAGTTGGGAGGGTATCTTTATTACTAGAATCCCCCCCCCCCACATTATGTGCTTTCTTCAAGAGGTTTGAACAGGACACTGGCCCAAAGGCCCCCTTACAGAAAGAAAACTATATGGAGAGCTCCCTGATTTGGAAACCACTGCGCATTTCATCTCATATATTGGTCTCTAGTGATCTGAACACTCCAATATAACAATGAGAACGAGAAAGAAGAAGAAGAATGTGCTTTCTTAAATAATGTTAACAACTTAGAAATTGGAAAGACGTGAAGAACGCTAGCTCTCTGGACACGTTTTTTCTCTCCCTTGTTCACACCAACGTTCTTAAAAATAGTAACTTTAACCACCTTGTTACTACACAACATTTATATTATAAATCTTATCTTATACATTCCAGACGTTCCTTAGATGACAAAAATAAACAGAATCCCGTGCTACAAGTATCCACTAAATGTATGTACATAATTACATTTAAAAGAAAAGAAAACAGATGTGGATTCAAGTCATTGATTGATATCCTTTGGGTGGGAACCCACTACGAGATGGTTTAATTAAATATATATTTATACTCTAACCTAGAGGATGTGTTGCTGTGGGGGGGGGGGGGAGTCTAAGAATTCCCTTTTGCAGTGGACAGAGATGAAGTAGTTGGTCCTTCAATATCTGACCACGGGGGATAATGGGACTCTATAGTTAGAATTAGTACTTTTGGCGAGGGTGGACAAAGGATGTACACATTTTAAGTCCTGGCTTGTGAGTGGCCAAGTCTTAATAGCTAAGGGTTCAAGTTGACCAGTCACTGTGACTTTAGATGTAAGAGTTTTTTATTGATTTATTTTTGTTGGTGGTGGTGGTGGTCTTGATTGTTCTGGTAAAGAGTTATACTATCTTTCTTTTTTTCTCTCTTCTTCCTTCTCTCTCCCTCTTTCTGTCCATCTTTCTCTCTCACCCCCCCCCCACACCTTTTCTCTTTCCGTCTCTCTTTTTCTCTTCCTTTCCCTAACTATTTCAGACATGAAATTTGTAACTTTACAGGCAGGAAAAAAAAGTCTTGACTGTTTAAAAGAAAAATTAAAACAAAATACTGACATTCTTGACGAATGGCGAAAGCGGCACACCGGGTGGTAGATAGGGCGGCAGCACAAGGAGACGCCTTCCAAAGAGCCCAAACGAGTCATGCTTTAAGAGGTTGAAATGACTCCAGAGTCTGGAAGTGGTCGCATTTTCTGTATCCAGCATGTCTAACTCACGAATACAGATTAGGGTTAAGTTTAAGCCCGCGACAAAGGCTGCCTCCAGCTGCTTGTAACTCCGCCACTAACAAAAAAAAACAAAAAAAAAAAAACATTTCTTTATTTGCTTAGAATAGTTATTTCCCTTGAAGAGATGCGGTCCCCAAGAAAAACTTTTATATCCAAACTAGTCGAGCCACGGTGTAGCATACGCCACTATTTTGCAGGGCCGGCCTTAGGCCACTGCAACCTATGCGACCACAGTGGGCTGCGCACTTTATTGGACCCGCGCTAATTCTTGGTGTAAATTATTTAATTAAACCATTTTATAACTTATAACAGATTTCCTGATTTACCAGGAACTCCTGGAAATCTCCTGAAATTGCAAAATATACGAAAAAGTCCTGTAAATCTCCGAAATTACTAAACACTTTTGAAAACTCATACAAATCTCCTGAAATATATAAGCCAAAATTGTCATTTTGGGGTGTCATTCAAAATGGAAAACACCAATCTTAAGCGCGACAAAAAAAAAAACGGCATTATGCAATACCCGTAATAGTGGAGTCTGGTGAAAGAATCTTCTCGCGCCTCAAACTAATGAAGAATTACTTGAGTTAAACAATTCTCAAAGATAGATTGAAACATTTGGTTATTCTTGCTATTAAGGGTGATCTATGTAGGAAATAGAATTTTTATGATATACTGACTTCGCTAAGTAATTCTGTACGTAGTAAAGAATGAATAGAATTCAAAGACGAATTTATTCTGTAATACAAACACTTAACTTTCACGTATTATTCGTATCCCTACCCAAACTTGGCCCCACAAAATCTGGTTAAGTCCGTCCCTGCTATTTAGTGACGGGTGAATACAGAGTAGTTACTTGTTCTCCCTCCCCCCCCCCTCACGTCTTTTTTTTTCGCCGCTTAAGTTACGTGGGGCAGAAATAAATAAAAGAGTGATTTTTCCATGACATCTAGGTCACAATGGTTAAGTCCGGCCCTGATATTTAGTGACGGGCTTATACTACTTGTTACCCTCCCCCCCCCCCCTCGTTTTTTCGTGGGGTAACTGTAATCCGACTTACAGAAATAAAAGTGTGATCTTTCCTTTACTTCTTGGTGTCCCAATTGTTTAGCCATGAAGAGAAGTATATATAGAGATGTTGAGATTTTACATCGCTCCACCTTCACTAATTGCCTCCCTTGTTCTAGGTTTAGCTTTTCTAATTGAATATTCTGTTATCCACTGCGGGCATGTCTACAGACATTCCTATGACCAGAGTGACGTCACTGGAGGGATTTTGGTGACAGAGTACTTAACCTAATGGACTAATTGTTTTCGACAGCAACTTTCTTGTCTACCCACGCGCCTCCTACGCCCATGTCACAGAACAAAATGCCCAAACTCGGACCACGTTTTGCACAGCCCTGATAGGAATCTATTTCGCTAGGATTCGATAGAACCACGATCCCAGATGTGGACACCACTACATAGAAGACGAGACAGTCGAACACATCCTCAACGACTGCAGGGTGCTCAGAAACGAGTTCGAAGATACGACTTGTCTTGTAATCAATAGTATTTCATTTTTTTTTTTCAAATTTCGACCTTGACGGACTTACGTTACGTGACAGCCCACAATCTAATTATTCAGAAAGACACAAAGATGGAGGCGAGCTTCTTACCTAATGCCAGTAGAACATGAATTGAGTTGCTTGAGTCAGCCAGAAAAACAAATAACTTAGTACTAGTAGAGTTTAAGTCTATAGTAAACATGCGCGCCTTGATTAAATCATGGGTCTATCAGTATCTTCTTTAGCAAAGGAACGTGTAACTTATAATGTAGGACAACCAGTTAGAATACTAAAACCCGGGAAAATCATGACGACAGTCCAAAGTCCATAGCCGAGCAGAGTTTAAGAAATCGCTCAAAGAATTTTATGTATAGGTTTTAGTGTTAATTTCGAGATTCTTGAACAAGGGAAATAAGTTCAGTAGTAAAATGACTATAATCCATCTGGTAGAGCCCCTTTTTATGTGACGGCAAAGCTCTACCTTTTCAGAAACATTCCGGTCTACATACCACGTAAGTTTCGGTCTTACTAGCTTTGATGGTACAGGAACCCAGCCATTTTTCGTTTGGCGCGCTTTTCTTCCAGGGCTGAGTGGACAGTGCTTTTTTACAAATGTTCTTAGCTTTCTTTGTCAACAGACGAGAATTACTTAATTGAAGTAAAAGAGAGAGATGGCGCCCCGACAAATGTGAAGATTTTGACTCCCTGGTAACCACGAGTGGTAAAGCGCTCAACTTCAGAACCTGGTGATCTCGGGTTCAAACCCCTATGAGTACTGTGATTTTGAATTTTTTAATGGGTTTCCGACATTAGTTGGGGAAAATAAGTGCGTTTGGTCGTTGTGCTGACCCCATGACAAGGCGTAAACAGCTGGCTAAGGAAACAGACGTTCTTTACATCCCCTGCCAGCATAGAGACCGCAAGGTGTGAAATAGGGTACTCTAAAATAAAATAATATTTTTTTTTACTGACACCCACATTTTGAGATCCATTAACATTTTTTTGTCAGTTCGTGACGGTCTTGAGCCACAACGATATCACGTACTATCTCGTTAGATTTTTATTGTCTTTTCGTCTTCTAATTAACATGCTTAATAATTGATTTCGACCTTTATTAGCAGCTAATGATGGATGCATAGGAAGACAAGAAACCTTATTATTAACATTTGTATCATCTCTAGCTTCTGGTAAAGAGTTGGAAATTACCTGGCGATGTAAAAAATAAATAAATAAATAAATAAATATATATATATATATATATATATATATATATATATATATATATATATATATATATATATATATATATACAGATAGGTAGATAGATAGATTTAGATATAAATATACATACACACACACACACACACATATATATAATGGTAAAAGAGGCTAGTAGTTGAGTGTGAGTCTGTCCGTCTGTCACGTATAAATCTCAAAGATAAACAAGCAAATTAAAAAAAAAATCCTTTAAAGAAAAACAAAGGGGAAGAACTTTGTTCTTTAAACAATATCTACCACTAATGTACAAGCTATTTCCCTTATTTGATATTTAAAAAATAAAAATACCAATAATTAATTGACTTATTGAGTATTTTTGTTTATTGATTTATGTTTTGTTAGTTACAATAAATACTTGTTTAAAGTATCAACTTGATCGGAGAATGCGTGAGGGAGAAATAGCGTTAACAATTATTTAAGAGGACTAAACCCAACAAATTTAGACATATCTGTGAATACTGAAGTATTAGTTTCCCTTGTTGCTATTAAACAAAAAAAAAAGAATTACCATTAATTTATTGTCTAATTGGTTACTTATTTTAAAATTGATACATGTTTTGTCTATTACATTGAATAATTGATTCAAGATTAAGTGTGGGAGAAATAACATGCACTGATTTTTGACCAGACAGACAGAGTTTATAAAAGCTTTTTTTTTTTTAAAAAAAAAGTTATTATCCATTTTCACCACACTTTGAAGCTTAAGTTAAACTACTTTTTTTCCCAATAAGATTCCAGTTGCCACATCGTGGCTACGGCTTTCAAACTGTCACATCCTGGGCAAAAGTAAAATTACTCTTCCAGGGTAGTGCAACGTTCAAACTGATAGATCCTGGACAAAAAAAGGCTCAGCCTTGATAGTGCGACGATAAAAAAAATGCCCCGTTCTGGACCAGAAGTAAACAACTTCCGTATTTCAGCCGAGATTTGTCTGGTTAGTTTAGATTTGTCTGGTTAGTTTAGATTTGTCTGGTTAGTTTAGATTTGTCTGGTTAGTTTAGATTTGTCTGGTTAGTTTAGATTTGTCTGGTTAGTTTAGATTTGTCTGGTTAGTTTAGAATTGTTTGTTTTAGATGTATTGTGTGTTTCTTCAGATTTGAACAAAGTTACATCCTAGTGATCCTACCCCCAACCTCAGACAGGACGGCGAAGGTAGCACTTGACCATGGGATCATTGAACGACAGTCCACCACACGACCAGGCAGCCATCCAGTTTATAATTGAATGTGCAACTTTCGTCCTACCTGATGAGTTTCAGTTTGTGATACATCTAGTCATGCTGTAAGCTAGAAAACGCTATTTTTATAAACCTCCTGCAAATTGAAGCGGGGACAGAAAATGACCGTATCTACACTTTGATGTTGATCAAAGCCATCGGCGTCCGGCACAAATAAATAACAACATGGCAATAACAACGTAGTCGGGGTAACCTGCGGTTACACTCAATTACCCTGCGATGAATCAAGTGGCATAACTCTGATTGATTTAAGTAGTGATCAGAGTTCTCTATTAACTCTTTCTGATTATCTCCCCTACCCCCCTACGGCTAAATGCCCCCGGCTGATTACGAGGAAGCGGAAAGAGTTAGGACGTAGACTTTAAGCTTTTCGCCTCACATGACCAGCACGACGAGTAATCTCTACCCCCTCTCTTTTTGTCCCCCTCATCCTTTACTAAGGGAAAAAAAAAGGGGGGGGGGGACAAATGACAAGGTTAGGTAACGGGTAATGCTTACGTAGGCCTGGGCATTTCTCTGTCTCTCCGGTATAATAATTGTGTTCAGATAAGAGAAGGCTGACAAATAGTTTCACAGCAATTCTTGCCATGACGCGGCCTATTGCTGATAAACTATTCAAAAGATTAATCACCTATGAATTCAGGGGTGTCTCCAATGATGGATTAAGAATGTAATAATGAAACCCTTTTATTTTCTGTTCCCTATATCCACTAAAAAAAAAAATCATTTTAGTATGTGAAATAACATATTAGTCTTCTTTTTAAAGAAAAAAAAATGGGGGATGCCGGCAGAGTGGTTAAGCGTTTGGCTTCCGAACCTAGGGCTCTGGGTTCGAATGTCGGTGAAAAATGGGATTTTGTATTTGAGTTTTTAGGGCGCTCAAGATTCCACCAAACTTTAAAGGGTACCTGATTTTAGTTGGGGAAGTACAGGCGGTAGTTGTACTAGCCACTGCTGACCCTGCTCGTTAACGGTTAGTCAAAGAAACAGTTGACCTTAACAGCAACTGCCGTATGTCTTTAAAGGAAACTTTACTTTTTTTTAACTTTCCATTTTAAAGGGACGTTTGCACACTATAAGATCAGAATTTGTATACGGTGGCGCCCAACACTTTATACCCTAGGTTTGTATACATTTCAGGCATGCCTAATAACTGAAAAAAAAGGTCAGTTCCCATTGGAAAATTTCATACATGGCGGAAGAAGCTTTTTTGGTGTATCCGGAGTTCAAAACATAAACTGTGTTGATAAGCTGTTTTTTTTTTCTTTTATTTTAGCAAGTGTAAGAAAAGTTTGGTACATTTTATAGCAGTGCAAAATCAAATATTCTAAGCTCTTCGTTTGTTGTTATAAATCATTTGAATATTGAGGAAGCATTTAGAGACTTTCACTCTCAGACTTTATCTTCTTAAAAAAAAAATAATGAGCAGCTAACTATCAGCGATTGAGGACTTTTGATACGAAGATCCACTGTAACACATTGAGATAGTGATGAAAGCGTAGCTCAGTGGACCTCATTCACCAATCGTAAACAAACAACATTTAGTCACGTGATAATATTGATAAAACAATGAAAAAAGCCATTGTGTATAAAAATTAGATTGTAATTTGTATAGAAGAGATAGAGAATCACGTGGCTAAATGTTGTTTGTTTACGATTGGTGAATGAGGTCCATTCTTTTGCAGTTAGTTGGCAACGGTTTGGCATTGTTTAGTTTCTCATGCTAATCTCTGATGGAGCCTAGCCTCTGAGTCCTGTATGTGTAGGTGGGTTTAAAATAAGTGGAATCGTATTTTGGGGTCTCATCTTGTTGCATGTAAATAAAATATCTGAGAATCGCTTGAAATAAATAATTTATACATATTTTTTTTTTCAAATCCATTCCTGCTTTATGAATTGAATGAAGGTCTGTCATTTCTCTTTCGAGTTATTTCTTCTACTGCTTCATCCACGCAATCAGCCTTTCCTTTGATCTCTGCACAATCAACTGCTACCTACGTCACCGCGCAATATGTCCATCTACGTCTTCAGTCAACTCTTTAGAAAATGCACCAAAAAAAAAAACAAAAAAAACCATTCGAGTCGAGTGCGGGAATTCCTGCTAAAACCTTTTGAAAAAAGACGCAAGCCAAATTTGAAAGGATTTCGATTTAAAATCTTAGTCTTATCTTATCAGTCTTATCAGGATTTTCACTGTATGGCCAATAAGGTAGCTGATTATTTTTATCAAAAATATTCATAAACTATCAATTTCTAGATGTTTTTGAAATACTCATTTCACCCAGTTTCAAGTCAGTTTCCACCAAGTTTCCAGTCAATTTCCACCAAGTTTCCAGTCAGTTTCCACCAAGTTTCCAGTCAGTTTAGTTTTCAGTCATTTTCCACCCAGTTTCCAGTCAGTTTCAGACTGTTTCAACCCATAAAGAAATGCAAGCTAACAGTTGGACTTTAAAGAAATTACAAAACTGATTTATTACTATTATATACAATTGTGTGAGGTTTTTTGTGCAAAATCCTTGAAACTACATAACACTACGTGCAAGTGTGCTTTCAGGAAGGCCTAGGGGACGGTGAGGTCTCTGCATGCTTGAGTGTGTGTGTGTGAGAGAGAGAGTGTATGTGTGGCTGTGGACAGTGGGGAGGGTGGTTAGAGACAGAGAGAGAGACACCTATTTTTCTGTCCTAATGATAAATACAGTCTGTTTTATTCAGAATACTACACAGGCCCCAAACCAAACCCTTTGTTGTGTGGAATCGTTAACGATCCTTGGTGTCCAACTTCCGGAATAATCTGACAAAATAAAAACTGCAGCTTCCCTAAAAACCGGAAGCGGCCGTCACGGTTAACTGGATAGTAAGTGACACCTTCAATGTCGTCGGTAGGCTAAGTCCGATCCATTTTTGTGTCTGTGTCTCTACTCACTTGGTCATGTGACTGACATGCCACGTCATCATCAATGCTGTGATTGGGGGGGGGGGAGGGAGGAGAGGTAAATTATATTTTAATAAGCCTCGCATTGGACTAGAATGTCAAGAGTCAGAGAGAGAGAGAGAGAGAGTGAGAGGAGAGACAGAGAGAGAGACCGGTAAAAAAGAAGAGTGGAAATAAAAGCTATAGAGAAACAAAAGAGACGCGAAAGAGAGAGAGAGAGTAAGAGAGGGGAAGCAAGTGATAGAGAGAGAGAGTGAAATGGGAAGCAGGGTGAAGAGGAAAAGAGACAGAAAAAGAAGGGAAAGGGAGAAGGAGAGTGAGAGAGAAAGATAAGGAGAGGAATGTATAATCATCAAAATTGGCCACGATAAGATGAAATCCTGGGCATAAGCTATGGTCGAACATTGTCGCACCCACAATTGCCCCCCCCCCCCCCCGCCTCTCCAGGCAGCTGATGTGTACAAAGGAACATGTAGCGATACACTTTGGGATCAGCGACATCGGCGTGTTGTGCAAGCACAAGACTTAACCTTACATACGTTTTGTCGATGTGAAGGAAACTGACTTTAAAAGGACTGGTCTCCTGACGACATTTAATGGACATTTTCAAGCTAAACGTTTTTACAGTAACTTGCCCTTTGTTTACACATTTAATTTTTAATTTTGATACACCAAAAAGTTTAGTAATACTTTGGTATTCTGTACATTGGATAAACCAAAAAGTTTAGTAATACTTCGGTATTCTGTACATTAGATGCACCAAAAAGTTTAGTAATACTTTGGTATTCTGTACATTGGATACACCAAAAAGTTTAGTAAAACTTTGGTATTCTGTACATTGAATACACCAAAAAGTTTAGCAATACTTTGGTATTCTGTACATTGGATACATTAAAAAGTTTAGTAATACTTTGGTATTCTGTACATTGAATACACCAAAAAGTTTAGCAATACTTTGGTATTCTGTACATTGAATACACCAAAAAGTTTAGCAATACTTTGGTATTCTGTACATTGGATACATTAAAAAGTTTAGTAATACTTTGATATTCTCTACATTGGTTACACCAAAAAGTTTAGTAATACTTCGGTATTCTGTACATTGGATACACCAAAAAATTTTTCTATTTCTGGATTTGACTCCATTTTATGAAAATCTCTTATATACATTGGATACACCAAAAAGTTTAGTAATACTTCGGTATTCTGTACATTAGATGCACCAAAAAGTTTAGTAATACTTTGGTATTCTGTACATTGGATACACCAAAACGCTTTCTTTCTGGATTAGACTCCATTTTATGAAAATCTCTTATATACATGTACAAAAAAGTTGTATTGTTTATTTTCCATGCAATTATGCTCAAGCTACGGCCCACGGACGTATCCGACCCTTCCATACATGTCCACACTAAAAATTACAGCATTCATAATTCATTTCCATTTGGCCCGACGTGCTTCTATTTTCGCTGATTGTCGGAAATTTATATCGACCGCGGTGCAAAATAAGTTCGGAAACATTATAATAATGTAATCTTATTTCTTATGATTCTTTATTGAACTAATCTTATTTCTTATGATTCTTTATTGAACTAATCTTATTTCTTATGATTCTTTATTGAACTAATCTTATTTCTTATGATTCTTTATTGAACTAATCTTATTTCTTATGATTCTTTATTGAACTAATCTTATTTCTTATGATTCTTTATTGAACTAATCTTATTTCTTATGATTCTTTATTGAACTAATCTTATTTCTTATGATTCTTTATTGAACTAATCTTATTTCTTATGATTCTTTATTGAACTAATCTTATTTCTTATGATTCTTTATTGAACTAATCTTATTTCTTATGATTCTTTATTGAACTAATCTTATTTCTTATGATTCTTTATTGAACTAATCTTATTTCTTATGATTCTTTATTGAACTAATCTTATTTCTTATGATTCTTTATTGAACTAATCTTATTTCTTATGATTCTTTATTGAACTAATCTTATTTCTTATGATTCTTTATTGAACTAATCTTATTTCTTATGATTCTTTATTGAACTAATCTTCAGTGCTAAGCATGGGCAGATAAGCCAAGGATGGCAGTGACTTCTAAATTGTAACATCTATCTTTAAAACCTTAAACTGTCTATACTGACTTGCTTTGAGCGGTATAAAAGGCTGGATGCATACTTCCCAGCTAGAAAACTAGTGGATGATTGGAGATGCAGACGACGTATCCAGATTCAGTCTTTTATGCATCGTGCCACTAGACTATCTGATAAAGCTGGCCTCTCCACCAACCGACAATACATTTAACATTTTCACAGCCTACCCCATTGGTGTTGCACAAACGCGCCAGCCATACACTTGAAACAGGTGGACCCTAACGCCACTAAGCTAAGGCATTCCTCTTATGACCTCCAAATACTGGCACTTGTGACCATCAATGCCTTCAAGCCCAGTGCCATTTTTACATATAATGATGGGTTGGCATCAGTAGACTCTAGAAGAGCAGGCTATGGAGCCTACATCGAGTTTCTTGGCTCTGACAGTTAAAATCTTTGTGTCATGTGGTAGTGTTTGTAGTTTTGATGCGGAGGCCATGGCCATCTGTGAAGCCTTAATAGTAATTGATTCTCATTTCGGGACCATGCCCCCCCCCCAATTCGACACTATCATGGCTTCACAGAATATAAATAAACCCTATGGCACCTGTGCAATAATGCAGTGGTTTCCGAATCACATAGGCATGACCACGTCTCAAATAGCCTCTAACAACCACGAGAGACTCAGTCCGTCGGAACTGGTGTCATTGTCAGGAGAATGTGTAAAAGCGAGCAACTGGCGTTTTAACCAGTAGGTCTTGGGCAGGAGGGGCTCGTTACCTTTTGGCTGGCTAACCACAAAGAAAGAAGACTCCAAACCTCCTGTTTTTTCCATTCAGTTAAACATATTGTTATAAAAAAATACTTTTAAAAAGTATTTATTTAACTTAAAAACAAAATGTAACGAAAAACAAATTATGATTTAATTGGCTAGTGTGTACAACGGTTTGAGAATCCGTTGCTACAGACGCCAATAATCTCCCCTCTTCGTTGGAAGTATTAATGCTTGTAATCGGAGCTTAGCTTCCTGCTGGGCGGAAGTAGAGTTTCTGATTGGCTGCGAGAGTTCTCTCCTTCTGGCTTATCGCACACCTCAAAATTTTTCTTTTTGTTTCATAGGCAAGTGCATTACTAGTATTGTTACGAAACGATAAAGTTACACAGCACTGTAACAATGTTATTGTTACGTTTGGGACAGTACTTACGAGACCCCTCAGAACTGGTTGAGGAAGGAGGGACTAATAGAAAAACTGTACTAGATTAAAAATTTAATTGTAGTCTGTTCCTGACGATGGCAACCGTAGAGCCGCACGGCTCTATGACAGATCAAGATTTTAAAAAAATCAAAAGACATCGTATCGAATCTTATGTTTAGGAATTAACGAATTGTTTTTTTGAAATTAAAAATAACAGTCCGAAGTTTGAATCCTATAGAAAAATGTTCAATTTTATTCAGGTTTATAAGACGCCCTTGCGAAAATGCCTACCTTGTAGTGATTTTATTTTTTATTTTTAGAGACAGAAAGTGATGACGGTTGTTTGTTGTGCTGGCCACATATCTTCGTTGCCTAGTGGCCATGGGAACTGGAAAAAATTGCATCGTTTGATTTTAAGATCGCTATTTGCACACTATTGTTAACAGTCAGTGAATATATAGCTTTATAAAAAATATCTTAGGGGAAGAACTCCACACTTAAAACTAAAACACACAAGAATGTAGAAGGCATTTCCCATTTTCGATCTCAAATAAAATAATTAATGACAAATAATTGACTAATTGGTTTATTTTTTTTTATTGATTGATGTTTTGTTAGTTACGATAAATAATTGTTTAAAGTTTCAACTTGATCCGTAAATGGGTGTGGGAGAAATAACGTGTACAATTACTTAAGGGGACAAAACCAGACATATTTTACAATATTTGTTAATACTGAAGGATTAATTTCTCTCGTTGGGACCAAACAATATCAATTACTATTCAGTAACTAATCGACTCATTTTTTATTGATTTAGTTATTGTCTACACCGATAAATACTTGTTCAAAGTTTCAACTTGATCCGTGAATGAATATCGTAGAAATAACGTGCTCAAACATTTTACCAGACAGACAGAAAGACAGACAGAGTGAGTTGATATAAGCTTTGTAAAAAATAATAAAATATAAAGAAATGGGATTTGCAGCTTGCACAAATGGTCCTAGGCGGCCCCAGTGGCCAATTGTTCTCTCAAATTACTTAGAACACTATCAACACAATATCCGGTATAGAAGTTTCGTAACGACTCGGAGTGTTTGTTCAATTGTGTTTAAAAGAAATAGGTTTCCATACAATATGCTATACGTAAATTAAATATTTTTTGAAGTAAAAAGTATTATTTGCAGCTAGATTCTCTTATCTTATCTTTATGATAATCATAGTCCTAGCCTTAAAGAACAAAAATATCTTTGAAAAAGCATTTAGATATTTACATCTAGATCTATGTACTAACTATTATGTAATCCAGCCGGTGCCAGTTCTTTAAAGACCAGCTTAGGCGCAAACTGGTTGCATGAGGCCACAGAACGAGACAGCTGGAGGTCACTCACAAAGGCCGCGGCATACAAATTTGAGACCAAAAAAAAATCCGCTGCCGAGGTCAAACGCTGAAGGCGAAAAGAAAATCTAAATCGACCATCTTCGGACAATGGTTATGCTTGCCCTGGGTGTGCCAAATTATGTAGGTCACAGCTGGGGCTGCGCAGCCACGGGTAAACGAATCTGAATACGCCGCCGCCTCTTTCGGTTTATCTATAAACCTCGGGAAAACAGAAGTCATGTTCCAGAAGTCACGCAATAAAACATACTCGGCCAGAAAGATCACTGTCAACGGACAGCCCCTTAACGTGGTAGACCACTTCACTTATCTAGGTAGTATAGTGTCAAATGACGCCTTACTTTTAAGGGAAGTTGATAATCGTCTGGCCAGGCCAGTAGAGCTTCTGGGCGCCTTCAGGCGAGAGTTTGGTGGAAAAAATAGCTCCGCCAGCCTACAAAAATCAATGTTTACCAGGCGGTGGTTCTTTCAACCCTTCTATATGGCTCTGAGACATGGACACTATACAGAAAACAACTTAGACTACTTGAGCGCTTTCACCTAAGATGCTTGCGCTCCATCATCGACATAAGGTGGCAAGACCGCACTACAAACAGCGATGTCCTTGCGAACGCCGGAATGTACAGTATAGATGGACTTCTTATGGTCCGACAGTTTCGCTGGGCAGGGCACGTATCCCGTATGGGAGACGAAGGTATGCCAACGGGAGTCCTTTTTGGTGAGCTAAAAGGTGGTCGACGTAACAGAGGCGCCCCACGGAAACGCTTCAAATACCAGCTTAGGCGTCAACTTTCCTTAGCTGACATAGAAGAGAGCACCTGGTTGCATGAGGCCTCAGAACGAGATAGCTGGAGGTCACTCACGAAGGCCGCGGAGTACACATTTAAGACCAAAAGAAAATCCGCTGTCAAGGACAAACGCAGACGGCGAAAAGAAAATCTAAATCGACCACCTGCGGACAATGGTTATGCTTGCCCTGAGTGTGGCAAAATATGTAGGTCACAGCTGGGGCTGCGCCGTCACGTGAAATAATGCATTCCTCACCAATCTTTGGACTCGAAGACAAGCCTTATTATTATTATTGAGTACCAACACATAACAAAGGAAATTGCTGCTTTAGGTATCTTTTCCCCCTTTTTTCAAAGCCTAGGTACGCGTACGTTATTAGTAAGGTTAAACTTATTGTGACCGTAGGCTTAGGCTTTCATGTCCAACAAGTATTCCACAACCACCTTTAGTAATGTCGCTGTTATCTTTGGTCAATCTGTAAAAAGGCCGGGGGGGGGGGGGGTAACGGGACAGAACTCTGTCGCTACCGCACACGTCAAAGCGAGGCTACTCGCGCTTGGCTCACGGCACTTGCTGGGTTTTTGTCGCTCAACCCGTAAGTGTCCCATGTGGGTGCGTGAGTGCTATCCATTGTGCTGTTCAAGGTACTCACCCCGTGCGCGTTCATTGCGACAAGTAGAGTCGGCCTATTCGTGGATACGTGACTCACTTAATCAAAGCTCTGGATTCATCAATGAAGAAAAAAAAATCGCGCTAACAAGTGAATAATTCAAAAGTTGGTTCAGCTTTTTTTTTTTTAATTAGAAAAAAACAAAACAAAATAAAGATTGTTTACAGAGAAAAATAACCACCTTGTTTCTCCAAAAGTTTCAAAGCCAAAGAGTTTTATTCTTGAGAAAAAAGTAATGTCATAAGTTTTCCATAAAATGGATTTTATGTGATTTTATTTACACACACTTTACTAAGTAAGAAGTGTTAAATTTCATTCTGCAATTAACTTCTTACATTTTTTTAAACAAATTCTGAGATTCTTCTATAACAAAAAAAAAAAGACAGATTCTGACTTGTATAATCAGTCTGGTAAGTATTGTTAAATCTCAATGACTTAACATAGGGGATTTTCATAAAATAGAGACACATTAATAATTAGCAAGTTGTTTTTTTTTTGGTGTATCTGATGAAAAGAATACTTAAGTATTGATAAAACATACATTTTTAATGCTCTATAATATTTTTTCTGGACTTTTTCTTGTCTATGGCGCAGTGATGACTCTAAATGTAGATACAGAGTAGATATGTTAAATATGTGTGTATCATTATGGGTGTGTATTATTATGGGTGTAAAGATCTCCAATGAAAAGAAAACTAGATGCGGATATAACAATGCAATCAGGGCTTGGAACTAATGAATAATGAATTTTGGCAATAAATCTATATTTAGAATCTTAATTAAAAGCAAATGTTGCACTTTAGATGTCACATGAATATTTGATGGGCGTCACTGTAAACAAGAACAAATGAAAGGTAGGACTTTACAAGGTTAAGTTTTTGCTTTTTGGTCAGTGTTATTCTATTAATAGTGTAAACATTAATCCAAAGAATATTTGCATAGAAATATTTACTATTTTTATCTACATGCACACTTGCACAGATCATAACATTTACATTTCGTAACATTCACAGGATCATACATTCTCAGGTTGTAACATTACAAAATTGTAGCATTCTCAGGCTGTAATATTCAAATGTAGCAACATTCACAGGCAGTTACATTTACAGTTTGTAGCATACACACGTCGTAAAGTCGTAACCTTTACAGTCTGTAAAGTAACTTTGTTACAGTCAAAGCTTCCAAAACAATTAACCTTTTTTTTTGTATTTATCTGCACTAGGCGAGCCTACCTTAGAACATTGAGTAAACCTGTTGGGAGATCAATATCAATTAAGATGATCAAATTAATCAATACAAATCTACAACAAAAATCAAATCCCTTTTTCTAATGTAATCGTCCAATGAAACATTTAAGCTGAAAACACGTGACTTGTTTTATGTGCGTGTGTGTTGATGCCTCGACTGGAATTAAATGAAATCAACTTTGACCTTTCCTTTCTTTTAACGTTGGCTCATTAGCAATTTGGGGGGGGGGGGGGGTGAGGGCGTTAAGTTTGAATTCTAAGTTTGAGTATCAAGTCACCTGACCATCTATATTATTCTATATCTTTCACTGAGAAGCTCTCTCATCAACTGTTTTAGGTTCCAAACCATCAAAAGTAGGCGATCTACTTCTTCACTTTTTTTTCTTGATTTAAAAACAAAATCATGTGACGAACATAAATTGGGCATGTCAACATCTAGCAGACGTCGCTTACCTCTTCGACTTTTGAATGCTCCCCCGTGTCAGTTTCCGACAATGTCATGACATTCCGGTTCTGGAACTGTCATTCAATGCATACATGGATAATGCATCTCTTGCTTTCCAATCCTTGACAAGATTCTGTAAATCTTGTGTCACGTCTGCTGAAACAGTATTCCTATAATTTTGTCAAAGTTGAGCCTTTTTTTTTTCACAAAAAAAATGGTGATGATGTGTTGTCACTCGGGCTCGCTACATCCATTAATTGTAAATCCACCATCTGTTATATATTGTGCCTGTCTGTGTATTCTTGATCTAAGATAAGATAAGATAAGATAGGATAGGATAGGATAATCTTATTGGTCCAATAGAAATTTAGTTTCGGGACTGACGGACGGACGGACAGACAGACCACTCAAAACTAATAGCGTTCATTCCCTTTTAAGGCCGCTAACAACTAAAAATATTAAAAGTTGGAATGGGAAAATTTGAATGACTTATTTTTTTAGTGTTCTCATTTTGAACCCAAGAACAGTCGGTATTTTGACAATGCAAATCGGATGGAGTGGTCTACTTGCAATTACAATCAATTAATCTTTAAAACAAATGAAAATGCTGGACTAATTGTTTGATGTCAATTTTGTTCCGGAAACATTTGACTGGATGCTATTTCTTTTTGTTACTCTCTGGGTTTTTTTCCCCATTACATCCTTCTCTGAACAAGCGAGAGTTTACCTGAGATTTTATTTCGTTACACTTACAAGTGTTATAGTTTTTCATCTTTAGCGGCATTTTTGAGTTAGTCACATCACCTTACTTCACCTCGTTCTAGAAAAGAAACACAACTGAAATAATTTCTTTAAAACTGACCATCATCTAGTTTTCAAAACTAAACAAGGCAAAATGATTGGGATATGAGATTGTTTGCTAGTCTGAAAGACAGTGGTACACATTACGACATATTCACAAAAGCTGGGGAAATGGGAAGGCAGGAGGAATACCGGAACCCGATGTTTTTTACGTGGGTGTAAAACATATTGATGGGACAGCGGAAAAGGTTGGGCAAGCTAGTATCTGTGTGTGTGTGTGTGTGTGTGTCTGATTGG
Organism: Biomphalaria sudanica; assembly: GCA_036873155.1. Classification (NCBI taxonomy): domain Eukaryota; kingdom Metazoa; phylum Mollusca; class Gastropoda; family Planorbidae; genus Biomphalaria; species Biomphalaria sudanica. Next base: position 2,925,594 of record JAZGLO010005729.1, read on the forward strand.
AGGAGAAATTCCGTAAGGCTTTGGCGAAGGGAATTACTGAAATTATTTTTTAAAAGCGTAGGTGAATCGGATGGTCGCTCCGGTAGTACTTGGAACCGGGACTCGACACGCTTGAGTTCAAAAACTTTTTTATTTATTATGCACGGGGTAATGTAGATGTGTTTCTGCTCTAGAAGGACGTCCCCTACATGTTTTATTTTGTTTGACAAGTTACACTTATGGAGCTTAGTAGACCCACGTCATAGCCCAGTGTTATGGTGTGTGTGTGTGTGTGTGTGTTTCTATGGTGACGATGGGAAGAGGTTAGCGATTGGTTGTGAATGATGCAACATAGGGTGGCAATGTCTTCAGCGGTCTTAGTTAGGGAAGACGACCCCAGAACGTGAGACAGAAAGGTCGTGTTATTGTAGTGAGTTAGATTTTGTTAAAAACTACTATTACTAAAGTCTACATTTATTTGATCTCATATTAACTTGATTTAGTCTATGTTATAATAAAAGTCTATTTAGTATTGTTCACAAGGAAGTTATTTTAAGTTTATTAGTTAAGTTATATTACAGCTACAGCGTTTTAGTTGTCTACCAGCTGTTTGGTGCTACAAGTCAACGACCGGGAACAACACACAGAGCTCCTGCAGGACGGAAGGATAGGTGGCAGCGGGCTGGGTTCCAACTAAAGACTGTCCAGATGAGAGTCCGAAGGGCATACCACATAACAAGGCCACTACCATATGTGGTTAAAGAAATCACCTGAATAAGTGCATTTGTTACATAGTTACATTTGTTAACTATGAGTTTGAATTTTATTGCATTTGTTAAGATTAATTCAAGAGTTGTTGTTTTTTAAAATACTTTATGTTATGTAACATTTCTAAATTTAGATTATCTTCTATATAAGAGAGGAAAAACAACAACAACAACAACAGTTTAACTCATGCGAAGAAAGTTGAGAATGATTTTTAATTTCGCTGCTTGGTCAACTAAAATAAACAATGACTGTAACATGAGATAAAAACATTGATTTTTTTTTTTCAATTTCTGTTAGGCAAATTAATTTTCATGGAAAATAATAGTAATTAAATTACAAGTGATTATAATCTATAAAACAAACAAGGCTATTTTCAACATTGAGAGAGAATGTTCACTACATCTATGATTCAATCACGATGATACCAAAGTACCCTCTTTTAGATAAATTGCCTTTTTTGGCTCTTGGGCACCATCTGTCCCAGGCTCATGATTTTAGAGGCAATGGGTATCCCTCACACTTTCACCAGTGGAAGCAGTTTCATCGGGCTTAATATCTAAGTCACATGAGCAGTCCAGATGTTGGACTTGTGCCAGAGGCTATTTGAGACGCATTCGTATTTTTTCGTGTGGAAGCAGTGCCCTCAGTTGGGGTGCTGAAGGACAGAGTCTATTGCACTGGCAGGGATGAAAGAAAGCCAACAAACATGTAACATGTCACTACCAACTTACCGTTTCTCAAGGGGCTGATTTGATACAGAGAAGGAATATGGGGGAGTCTCCCCGTGTGCTCGACCTTTAGCCTCGCTTTTTTCTTGAGCTTCTTGGGATACGAGACGTCGGTAATAGGGATGTAAAAATGTACAGCTGTTTATATCTTTCATAGACGTTTGTTCAGACAGGCAGATGGAGACAAGCTTCCATTGGGCCTAGAGCTCCAAGAGTCTTAGACTCAACTCTAAGGACAATTACGAAGATGAAAAAAAAAAACAACCTAAGTCTAGGTTTGTAAAAACCAATTTTACTCATCAAACGTGCTATAGAACTAGCATTTTATGCTTATGTTGTCCTACTGCCAATATCACTAAAAAAAAAATTAACAGAATCTCTTTAACCATCTTTGCTAGTGCATTGCCGCTTGCCCGCGCATGCGCGTAGCAGTGTTGCGAGTGTCGTGGCCATATCCATTCGTTAAAGGGAAACTCCGATAGTTGTGACAATTTTTGATATAATATGTGTTTTGATTTACAGATAATGAATATATTATTCTTTATTTTTTATTTGCAATAATAATTTAGTAATTGATGTTTTTCTGACGTAATTTTCCTGCGCATCCAAAACAGTCAGACATTAACCGGGTTTCTATGTGACGTCACACTAGCCTACTTATTTAATATATTGACTTATTGTATAACGGGAGACCATACAGCAAAGTTAACATTCTCGTAAAAGAAATATATTTTCGTCTATGCAGTTAGATATAGGATCTTGTAAGCGAAATAAAAAATGCTTATTAAAAGTAAATTTACATGCTTGACTAACCACGGCAGTCTGTATTTTCACGCCAGACCACTCAACACACAACAAACACTATCGCTTGGTTGTCTTGTCATGACCGACTACACGTAGTATCGACTAGCCTTACACTGACCATCTTGTTCGAATCAGTCAGACACACGATCTATTTACTTCTTGGGAAAAGGAGAGGCTTAGATGAAAATGTTACTTTTTTTCTAGAGTTGCTTATCCTAATGCCTTTAGATCTACCTATACATGTATTTATAACTGTACCATAGCTCTGGAATAGGCCGTCACTAAGCCCAAGAACCATCGGAGTTTCCCTTTAAACAAAAAATCATATAGGCGTAAAAGATGTGTAACTCTTATTTTCGCAAGATACTGACTTTCAGAGTAGTCTCCCTTACTTTTGTCCATCAGTTTACTCTGCACATATTTTGCAAGCACTGCGTAGCTGTGACCTATGGAAAGTTTGCTAACACCGCATACGTTCTAAAAGAGAACAGAATTATGGGATGAATTTTGTCCTTTAAAGCTCTGTCCAGTGCTCAAGACATCCTACACTTGTGGCTTGCGTCATGGCCTCCCGAGAAACTCAATTAGAACCCAAGCGGCAATATTGAGACTCACACTGTGCCCGGTGGCAGAAGCGGTGTTGACACTACGGGGCAACACAAAAACAATCATTTGGCACCAAAATCATGTTAGACGATTTCTTACCCATCCTGCACCTCTGGGCATTTCAATTAAGCCAGGCTATGTTTACTTTGACCAGTGAATTGGGAAATATTAATTAAAGTTCAATTATCAATAAAGCAACTGGACTTGGAGGTGGCCATGTGCATGTGATATAAACTAATTATAGAATTATAACATTACAATTGAAATGAAACAGATATACAAGTTAATATAATTATATCTACAGATTAAGTTGTCTTAAAAATACAAGATTAAAAACTTGTTCAGATAATAGGGCGAGGGTGAGTAAAATGTTTCTCAAATGATTTTATACTTTTTTTTATAAAACTCTGGAGGTGAAATGCAGCTATTTTGTCACAATTTTGCACACATTTTGTGAAGCCGGGTGGCATATAAAAACGCCTGGATTATTAACAGCGAGTGTTGGAGATCAAATCCCTATATAGACTACAGATTTTAACTCGAGATTTGACTTTGACTTTTTGTTTTTTTAAGCTAAGCGCCTCAAGGCAAAGAGAACTTAGCATGCTCAAAAAGTTATAATAACAATAATATGGTTATAATAATTATAATATAACAAATATAGCAAAATTAACAATTAATTATAACTTAATTGACTGAAGGCAACAAGCCCCTTGCCATTTGCACCTATTCTGGGTAAACAGGACAGTTGTGTCTTGGAGGTCATGGGTCATAACTTTAAAAATTGTGTTTTTTTACAACACTTAAATAAATTCACTTCGTCTGTCTGTGTGTCAATCTGTCTTGTCTGACTGTCTATCTGTCGGTCTGTCTAGTAAAAAGTGTGTATACGTTATTTCTCTCACACCCACAAGCTGAAATTTCACACAATTATTCGTTGGCATAGACAAGACATGAATCAATTTTAAAAAATACTCAATTAGTCAATTAATTATTGAAATCGAATAAGAAAAATAACTTGTACATCATTGATAGATAAAGTTTTAAGGGCGGAGTTCTTCCCCTTTATTTTTATATTATACTAGCCATATGTTACCCGCGGTCCGCGGGTATTAATTTGCGTATCACTTTCAATAAAGTCACTGAGAGTGCTTTGTAAACTATTAAACAAAATAATAATTTGTAAGTAAAGCGAATGGGGAATGCGTGAAGTTAAAAATAGTATGAATGGAGCTATCAAAATAGCTAATTGATTTAAATCCATTTTTTCAAAAAAAAAAAAACAACAACATTTGCTTGCATGCCTACATATATTTGATTAAAATTTGAAATGAATAGACTTAATTTTGTATGTTCATGTGCTAAAGTATAAAGTAGATCTTGAGTTAGACAAAGATCTAGATCTAGACTAATCTAGAGTTAAATATTGGCTTGGATAGAGTTCATTCTGCGCTGCGTGTAGGCTTTGCTCTGCGCATGTGTGACCTTTTTTAGTACTCGATTCATGAATGAATATATTTCAATACGGCTTCGCAGCTTTAGCGAACGAATGTATTAAAAATGCTTTAGAAAAACGAATTTGAATGTTAATTTGGTTAAAATATTAAATGAATGGACTATAATTAGTATGTTCATGTGTTAAAGTATAAAACTACCTTTGCGAAGAGAAGTTATATCAGAGTTTAAGACCAAGGAATAGAAAGGTCTGTGACATTACGTTATTGTCTAATGAAAGAATGTACTTCAGGAATTATTAATTCGCAGATATAAGGAACGAATTTATGTAAAAAAAAATGCTTTTGAAACACAAATTTGAAGGTTAATTCTATTAAATAATGAAATCAATAGACTATATTTTGTATTTTCTATATCTAAATCCTTTTAATCTTTTCTCATGTAAACATGGCCTAGATCGATGAAGTTATAATGCTTTCAAAGAGTTGGTCAACTCTTTTTTTTGAGGGTCTTAAGTTTGTTTTAGGGCTACACTACGGTCCCAGTTATTACCCAAGGAACATATATGCCAAGTTTTATCAAGATTGGTCAAACGGTATTGATTTCTAATTGGCACATACATACATAGATACATACATACGCCTTACATTCTACTTTATAGTATAGATATTTTGCATGTTATAAGTATAGATTGTAATTTTGCAAAACAATATCATAAAAAAAAAACAATTTGGATGGTTGACAATTTCTTTTTCTTTAAAAAAATTACGCTTCATTGCGTTTGTCATGTCATTGCCAGCGTTTCCGTCGGAGCAGAAGACTGAAATAAGTGAGAAACCAATGATTTCGTAAGTTCGTGGTGGTCGAGGGATTTAAACCTTTATTTCAGTCGTAAAATGCTTATTAGAAATATAGACGAAGTGTCGTTTATCTTCTATGTAGGTCAGTTTATTCTCTTGTTTAGAATGTACTAGTAGTTCATCACCCTTCTATAGACGAAATACCGTTCATCTTCTAAGTAGGTCAGTTTATTCTCTTGTATCTGGTCTAGAAATGTCCTGGTAATTCATCACCCCTTCTCATTTCCTTGAACTTTGAAAGCAGACGATACTTCCCAGACAGCCAGAGTGCATACAACGACCATTAGCGGGCCACTTGAGGCAGTAAAGAAATTCAAAGCTGTTCCAAGCCCATTAAAGCCTTGGTGAGAAGTTCTCTTGTCCGGCTTGCTACCTGGGGTGAACCACACATAAGCTCATACAAAAGTCTCCGTAATTTTTTTATTTTATTTTTCACTCTTTAAGAGGAAATGAAACAAAGGAATTTATGCTCTGGAGACATTGTTTTTTTGTCTTTAAAGGTAATTGCACTCTGCGCAAAGTTTTTAAAAACAAAAATCACGTTTTGGTGTGAACCGTTGTGTGTTCACGTGTGTGTGTGTGCGTGTGTTCATGACTTGGTATATGTTTCTTTGTATTCGGCTCTCATAATTTACATTTTATTTAAAACATTATAGAAGTATTAGACTAACTTTAAAAAAAAAAAAAAGTTTGATTTTATGTACATATCACAGCTTTGTTTACCTATTGGGGATTTTCGTGGTCAATATTAATCGCGATAATAAGTTCCTTCTTTACATTTCGATGTTTTTAAGATCCAGTAAGTAACTAATGATATAAAATACAGATGTTTCTTTAAAAAAAGAAGATGATTACGTCCACGCGTGTCCCTAGGTCAATCTAGTCTTGCATCTTAACCAATGACTTAAATGCTACAAGTCATTGGTTTTCCTGGCTGGCTAAAGCAACCCATTCCAATGCTCTAATAACATCAGAGAAGTAGGAGCTACCAATTTGTCCTAGCATATCGAACGAGGAATGTGCCTTTATCTTTGTGTTTTTCTGATTATTTTATTAAATTTTGTTTTTGTATTTGAAGATTATGGTTCAGTGTTTTATTTATAACTGCTACTTTACATTCAAGTTTTCTATCCTGAAGGCTTTCTAAATATAGTGATTTTACTAATGGTGTTACTCTAGTCAACTGTCAATATTCGTTGGTAATGAATCTCACTGCTCTATTTTGTGTCTGTTCTAGTTTCTTAATGTTTTCTTGATTTAAGGGGGGTCCCAAACCGAGGATGCACATTCTATTCTAACAGCCAATACTGTTTCATAAACAAAAGGAAGCGATGTGATGAAATGTGGGGACAATATTAGGTAACCTAAAACATTTTTTTAAAAATAAAAAGAGGAAGATTGGGAAGAATTCAACAATAAATGTATAAAAATAATATATAAATTTATTGGTGTATCCGGTGTACAAAATAAACAAAGGAGCTGAGACAATGTGATTCTACAGTGCTATTAGGTGGCAAGAAATGATGCGATTACTTTCTAATAGCAAACCATGTCAACGGTTTCTTTAGTCTGTACGCAGGATACACAAGTCTATTGACAGATTTGTTTTATTCCATAGATGAGCATCGCTAATAAAAGAAATTTAATACGACATCAGGTGCCACGATTTGCAATTTATTTAGTACTCAATTTCTATATTAATTGTAGCAATGATAAAGATCAATTTATCATCCAAATTTATGTTTTACTTTAACGTTTGATTTATCAAACAAGAATACATTTCCTTCATTTTTTTTTTAAAAGGAAACCTCAGAATTTGCGCTATTCAATTTTAGCTTTATCATCATAGGAATCCTTGGGCCTTAGGCCTCTTATTTTGGGCTTTATGTGCCTTTTTTTATGGACCATTTTGCCTCTTTTGTGCACTTTCTTTTTTTTTATATAGATTTTTATTGTAAGTTCTAATAATTCACAAGTATTAAATCATAAATAATTGAAAAGTGATTAACCTATTTACAAGGACATAAAGTTCATTTAAAGAAATTTGCAATTTGTCGTAACTATAGCAGTATTTTGAACGATTAAATAAACTAATTTTATTAGTTTTAAATATGGTAAAGTAACCTATGCTTTATTTTGTTTAAAACATCATCTATAATTCAGAACATGTGCATTTTTTTCAAATGATCATACAAACCTAGTTGCGACATGAATATTTTGCCACATCTGATGCAGAGAAAGCTGTTGTTCGCTAGGGTCTATTTAATTTTTTTCGTTTCATGCGCGTGTCTTTGACAATCGGTCTCAAATATTTGTCTAGCGACCTTCATGAGGTCTCTCCAGCTCTCCCCTCCCCTCTCTCTCTCTCTCTCTATTAGAGACAATCTGCTGCCAGCTACTTTCCCCTATACCAGTGAGAGAAAACTGGCGCCTGAGTTCTTCGAGGTGCTTCCGTGGTTAAGTCGTCCTCCTTTAAGCTCATGAAAAGGATCGCCTCTGGAATTCATTCCTCCCGTTTACTGGATAGGTGCCGACCCTGAGCATCTGTCGAATGGTAAGTAGTTCTACATTTCCACACCGACCTTTGGAAGGACACAGTTTGATTTTTTTGTAGTCATGCGAGCGTAGGCTCATGACGGAGTGAAACTTAAAAATATTACCTTTGATTGAAGCGTTCAAGGAGCCTAAGATGCTTCCTATAGAGCACCCAGGTCTTAGAGCTATACAAAAGTGTCGTGAGAGCTACTGCTTGATAGATATTAATTTTACGTTAGTAGGCCTATTCCACTATACTCTTACTTGGAGGCGACCCAAAGCGCTGTTAGCATTACCCAGACGGTTGTCTATTTCCAACGCATCTTTTGGCTTTGTGCTGTCGAGGTACCTGAGGTGGTCAACAACATTAAGGGGGTGGCCTTCACGTTGGTCAGTGGAGACTTCTGTAGCATGGTCTTAATTTTTTGATTGTTTTGTTTTTTTAAGCTAGTTGACAGAACAAAGAAGTAGCCTTAGCAAATATATTGACAAATATATTGACAGCAAGTTGAGCTCTGTATATGTGAGAAGGGACCAATTATTGTCATAAGAAAGCTCAGTAACAATCATCTTTTTAATTTTAGGATTTTACATTGTTGGATCTGGATGAATATCTCTATATGCACCATCGTGATAGAGTATTGTCTTTCTTATCTCAATGAAGCCTGTTACAGATACATGGTGTCATATTTCGTATTTAGTGGAAGCTAGCGATATTTTGTATTCATTCTTATAAGCGTTCTGTTCTTTGGTAACTTGTTGATAACAGTATATAACAGATAACAGATATCTAGAAATTTGATTATCACTGGTCGCGTATTTCAAACTCGGAGACAAATAAGTGTAAAACAGTAACCACCCAATTTAAAACTTAAAACTTAAGTCCTTAAAAAAGGCTTTTTTTTTCAAATATCTTGCACGGTAGATACAAACATGAATCATCAATAGTTGAGCATACTTCTGGAGGAGCCTGGTAGTTGAGGGTTAAGGCATTTGGCTTGCGCACCTAGGTGTCTCGGGTTCGCATCTCTGAAGCCTGGACAATCTGACACAATACATAATCTCAAAACATTCTTCATTAGAGCACACAAAAACCAAGTCCATGAGCCTAGGGTCATCGGAGTCATTGAGAAGCTCTGAGTGAGGCGTGTATTTTGTGCCGTTTAGGAGCTGTCCTGCGATGACGTTTAGGAGCTGTCCTGAAATGACGTTTAGGAGCTGTTCTGCAATGACGTTTAGGAGCTGTCTCCTGCGATGCCATTTGAACGATTATGCAGGCTTATGTGGCATCTTCAGTGGATGTTCATGGCCTTCAATCATGGAGCTATCCCAGTGCTTCACATTCCCATGCATGTGTCTGTGGCATCCCCCCTTTGACTCCAATAATATAATAATATGTTAAATAAATGAAACTGTCTATAGCTTATATGTAACAGAAAATATACGATTCTTTATTGTAAACAATCATATGTCAAGGAGTTTTCTTTATTACTCTTTAGTATAAAAGTTTCCTCTGTTCATAGGAGGGAGTTTTTTTTTTTGCTTTTTAATTTAAACCACGATGAGGTGTTTGCAATGAAGGAATAATTCTCAGAAAACTTAAAGTTTAATTTTGTTACATAAAAATATGGTTGCAACAATTATGCATGTAAAAATGCCATTGTAAATACATGCTTTTTTTGTTTAATTCCTCTAAAATTTAATGTCAATCTTATCTCAACATAAAATAACAAAATCGGTTTATGATCAGTTCCTGCCATTGCTAATCGATCAACCCATGCTATGTTACAAAAAAAGAAATTATTTTGTGTGTACATAATTCGTAAATAAAGAGAAAATCCCATACACCGAACGCTGAAACTGAAAGAAGAATTCAAGCCTTTGACACTAAATACCGCAGAAGAATGCTGGTTATCTAATACTAGCAATATATTACCCTCGACACGCGGGTCCTAAATAGCGTATCACTGCAAATATAGTCACTGAGAGTGTTTTGGAAACAATTAAACGAAATAATAATGTTATAAGTAAAGCGAATGCGTGAATGTAAAAATAGTATGAATGGAGCTTTAAAAATAGCTAATTGACCTAAATCCATTTTTTAATAAAAACATTTGTTTGTAGGCCCACATATATTTAGATCTAGATCTAGAGTCTAGATACTATTATAATAAATTATAAGATTGAATTCAATAACTCAAGAAGCTTATTAATTATTTTATGTTAGTGTATTTAATATCCCCCATATATAGCCTCATGTAGCCTGACCAAATATAGTGTTTACATTGGGAGGAGTGTTAGAGAGTCGGCGTGCGTGCGTGGTGTCCTGCATGGTTGGGCGAAGTAGAGAATTGAATATACAGAACTAGGCACAGAAGACAAAAGAGATGGTACTTTTTCAAAACGTTGGCAAAAAGATGGTAAAAAGAAAGAACTCTTTAATACTGGGAAGAGAGAAAAGGAGATCTGGTCTGGTCATATTGCAAGACATGACTCACTGTCAAAGGTCATCCTTCAAGGTACAGAGGAAGGAGCACGACGAAAGATTCATTCAACCAAAGAAAAACTGGCTGGATAACTGAAAAAATGGACCGGCCTCTCTTTTGATATCCTGATAAGTACAGCTGCTGAGGGGGAAACGTGGAAGGATTTGGTAACGCCGTTACAGTGCCCCGGTAGTGTAATTTAAGACAGAGGTTCTCAAACTTTTTTTTGACCCGGGACTCCTTTACATAGTCAAAACTCGCCCACGTACCTATAAGTAAAGTGGCTACATAAATACATAGTATATAAATAAGCTCATCAAAGAATATTACATAATTGACTTAAAGAACAGCAATTAGGGGCGAGTTGATTATCATTAAGAGTATCCGATCGGATAAGCTGGCTGTTAACGAAGATGTTATCTTCATTGTATACAATATTTCATATTTCTGCGGACCCCTTACGATCGTCTCACGGACCCCCTGGGCCCGCAGACCATAAAACTGTGGTTGTTGATTTAAGGGACAGAAGATGATGCGAGGAAAATAATTAGATTGTATAATAGGTCATAGCTCATACAACTAATTAATTATTTTAAGTAAGTTCTAATTATATCTGACATTTATTCCCTAACCACCAGATTGTTTAAAGCAAAAATATATCTGTAGTAGAATTGCAGGTAGAATGCAGAGTGTATTCTGCTTTCGGAGAGCTTGCTTCTCTGCCTGATACCAGCAATGCAACTATATAGATAAAATGTTTACAGTTCACTGACATTCTGATAAATTCTAAAACTCTGACAGCGTTTTTTAAAATGTTTCCCAAAATTCATATAATTTTTTGTTTTGTTTTGCTTTCTTTTTGCAGTGATTTTTTTTTAGTCATATCATGAAAGCGGAAGAGAAGATAATATTCAGTCTCCTGCTATACAATTATGTCCCCTTATGTTATCTACAGTGTATGAAATATATTTATTTTTAATGTATTGCTTGGGGAAGCGATGTACCTTATTGTTATAGTATGCATACATGTTTTACAACATTACGAATGGCTGAGACGGATTTTGGGAGTCAGTTACACAGATCGGGTCTCAAACAAGGAAATCCTTTGCCGAACTGGGAGTCGGACACTTAGTGAGGTTGTGACAGAGCGTCGCATGAGGTTTGTGGGACATGTTCTACGACAAAATGTACTACGTCTACCATGAGCTGCGATGACATGGAGGCTTATGTAAAGGGAATAACCCTACATGTACAGCACGATTAAGTTGCCACCAGGTATTCCTTTCGGTCTGGTCTACTCATCTGCCTATGGAGCTCAGGGTCTTAATCGGAAGCGTCCCAGCTTTCGTACCAAAGTACCGATAATAAGTTGTCGGCGAGGGATCGTACACTCTCGTGCGTGCACGGTGCACCATTTACGCGGTGCGTACTAAAATATCGGCCCTGTCGTGGCGGACCATAGCACAGCCTTTAACTATTCACACCAAGACGTTCCACGACCGTGAGGTACTCATCTAACCTTCCGACACCTGCACACCTTCGAGGTCCTCTAAGGCGGAGATCGAATCCATGAAAATAACAATGTCCTCAACTGGCACAGTTCCTTTACAGACTCTTTCCTCCATTCATTCCATTGAACATCGTTTCCAGCTCAGCCTCGTAGCTGCTTATGCCGTAGCACGGGCCCATCAGCTCTTCATTTTGAGGATCGCCAGAGAGTCGTACCACCGCTGCGTACCCAGCTCTCAAAGTGTCCTCCAACATCTGCACAGATCCCTGGTCTCCTGCTTGTGCTCTCACTTCAAGCTGCACTTCCCTGTTTGTAACATCAACTCCGATGTACTTACTCGTGGTTACGTCAGAATCTATCCAGCTAATACAAACACATTTCTCCCCTGATTGCATCAGAACATAAACACACACACACACACACACACTCCGTAACACTCCATTCAATATTTTATCACATCCTAGAAACATTTTCTGTAGGCACTAGACCTTGACCTTTTTTATTTAACCGTTGTGAATATTGTACTACATGAGTTTATTTAAATTTGCCTCAAACTTCTATATATGTAAAACATTGTAAGTTTATGTTTTAATGCTTACTAACAATTCGTTCTGGATTTACCTATAGGCAATTTAAGCAATAGATTAGGACCCCCACTTGTTTGGGAGCCCTCAAAATGGTTCCGTGGATCAATCGTTTCGAGGAAAGAGCAAAGGAAAAATCTCCTTATGTTGATTCCTCATGGCCCCATAACTCAAATTGCTTAGTTCCTTCTCCTTATGTTGATTCCATATGGCCCCATAACTCAAATTGCTTAGTTCCTTCTCCTTATGTTGATTCCATATGGCCCCATAACTCAAATTGCTTAGTTCCTTCTCCTTATGTTGATTCCATATGGCCCCATAACTCAAATTGCTTAGTTCCTTCTCCTTATGTTGATTCCATATGGCCCCATAAATCAGATTGCTTAGTTCCTTATTGAGTCTAAATACGGTATTACTTACAAACAAATTGCTTGATAGGCAAAAATCGTGAATTAATATTTGTTAAAAACTCTGAAATTCTAGAATATTGGACTCAATACTTAACTGAGATTTTATAATATTTTAATCAATACTTAACTGAGATTTTGAGATCCGAGACTCCTTGAGCCAATACTTAACTAAAACTTTTAGATTCCAGTATCTTTAGAGTAACTTACTAACAATTTGAGTCTCTAGGATCGTGTAGTCATTACTTAACTACCATACTGAGACTCTATGATCTTGGAATCAATCAATACTCAACTAAAATTTCAAATTCGATCCAACTCTGTACGTTTATTAGGATGTCCAGACTCTTGACTCTACCAACAGCATTACTGCTACAGACTATCCACCAAGGACTTAGTCAACTTGTGACCCTCAGCGGAGAGCTTCATCGATTTAATTATCTGTAAATCAACCCCCGGAAAAAAAAATCGATCACTTATAGTGGAAAACAATGCTTAATTTCGACCTAATGGTTGTCTTTGAACATTGTAGTATTTTTTTGTAGTCGTCATTGGGTTTTGTTGGTTTTATTTATTTCTAGTCGACTTCTCATCTGCACTCGACTTATGTCTATAATTGTAACAGGTTTTTAATGTCTTTGACAATTGGTAGCTAAGCGATAGTCGATAGTATATCAGCTTCGTCACCCAACTATTGTTTTGTCGGGTATTGTGGTCGAGGGTAGGTAACTATGGATGCAAAATTTCACTCGACCATACATCTGGAACCGTCCCGACCGGAAGTCTCTGCGGAGGTGGTCTGGATAATTTTCATTGGTGGAAGTTGTAAAGGAGTAGAGAACAGTGGGGGAGTATATTTCGTAGTGGACGGGGGTTTTTTTTTTGGGGGGTGGGGGGGGTTGTCACACGAGATTTTTTAAAAATTTTCCCACCCCAAAAAACAAGAAATTTTTGACAATTGAATTAAGACATTCTCGGATCCCCTCTCTCTTTCTCTCTCTCTTTCTTTCTCTCTCTCTTGTTTTCTCTCTTTCCTTCATGTTTTCTCGTGCAGACACCATATCGAATTTCCGGAAAAGTATGGCGTCACTAGACAGCTTTTGTCACCGGGAGCCTCTACGTTTTAGCGGTGTTATTTCTTTAAGGAGGGAGAGAGACAGAGAGAGACAGAGACAGAGAGAGAGAGGGAGAGAGAGAGAGAGAGGGAGAGGGGGAAGGAGGATGTGTGTTTATCGAGGGGAGGTAATGCAAGAGGTGAGAGATCTGGGCAGGGGAAAAAATGGGGGAATGGGCAGGTACATTAAATATGCATGTTCCCTGAGGGGAATGATGGCATCTCCACGCTGATTGTTTCAGAGATGTGAACGACGATCGGTATCGAGAGTGTCTACTGATTTCACGACAAGGTCTTAAGTAGATGGGAGACTTGACTTTGGATTTCACGACAAGGTCTTAAGTAGATGGAAGACATGGCTTTGGATTTCAAGACAAGGTCTTAAGTAGATGGAAGACATGGCTTTGGATTTCAAGACATGGAAGAAATTTGTGCAGCATAATGCAGGCCTCTAGTTAACTTTCACTTTGACAAAAAAAGAAATAAAATATCATCCGTAACGATGAGAATGACGTAATCAAATCTAAATAGAAAAACGACGGAAAGAAAACAAAATGTCAACATTGATGTAGAAAGTCAAAGTTAGGGTCAAAATAACGAAAATTTAATAGCTGTCAATTTCCTTATGTTTTTATTGCCTGGTATTTTGGTATGCGCTCTGACTTTTGTCTCGGGATGTTGTCTCTGGAAGTTGTCTCTGGAAGTTGTCTCTGACTTTTGTCTCTGAAAGTTGTCTCTGGATGTTGTCTATGGAAGATGTCTCTGAATGTTTTCTCTGACTTTTGTCTCTCAATTTTATCTCTGACCTTTGTCTCTGGATGTTGTCTCTGGATGTTGTCGCTGGATGTTGTCTCTGACTTTTGTCTCTGGATGATGTCTCTGAATGTTGTCTCTGGATGTTGTCTCTGACTTTTGTCTCTGGATGATGTCTCTGAATGTTGTCTCTGGATGTTGTCTCTGATTCACTAGCTGCCATCCCACGTCGTCCCTTGTGGCTGCTGGAGATTGGGACTAGGATGTAATAATCGTCAATTCTGAAGGAACATCCGCAACAAGGTATCCATTAAAACAATTTAAGTAAGTGGAGGCCCCCGGAGAAAGAGTTTTGTGGAGGCACTTTCACTTTTTCGAAAGCTTTTATTGAAAGCCTCTTAATAATAATAATATTGATATCTAAAAGCATGCCATATTTTATATATATTAAAAATAGAGTACTTGTACATTTATTTTTCCTTCTTTTTTATGTTTAATTTTTTGGGTCTAAGGAAATGTCTAGTTTTAGGGGTTTTACGCACTGCCGGAGCATCTTGTGTATATTACGAGAACTCTGCAAGTGACGGACACTTTCACCAACTGTAAGATTTACATTTATGAATGAAACGTACGTTTCTAATTGGCATAGTACAGGATTACATTCTCCAATATGGGGGCCCCTTTATTGAGAACCCCTGGGCAGTTGCCAGCGTACCCTCCCTCAATTCGGGCCTTGTTTGGTATTAGAGGTTTATGCCAATTTAATACTAGCATTCAGTTTTGGGATTACGGCGTGGTGACAAAACGGAAATAAAAACTTAAACGGATATGTCGAGATAACAAAAAAAAAATAAGTAGCAATTAGAACTTTTAAACAAATTGGAAAAACAGAAATAATAATAAGTTGAAAAAGAATTTTAAAAAATATCAGTTTTACGTATGTGATTAAAAAAAAATAGGAATAGTTAGTTGACTGGTTAGTGACTGAGATGTCGGAAATCATAATAATTTTTTTAGGCTAGAAACCCTATAGTTTTTTGTTTGTTTGTTTGTTTGTTGTTTTTAACAATTTTTGTTGTGGCCTCTTTGTTTAAATCTAGGTTTTTGTTCGTGCACGTTGCGATCCCCAGTTTTAAACCTAGACTATCGTTGTGTACAATGCGACATTTAGGTTAAAATATAACCATCCAATGTGTAAACTGGAAACTCCTGTGTTTAAACCTAGACCATCGAATATCAACACTGCCGACCTTTGGGTTTAAAACTGCGGATCTCGGCGCCATTAACCAAGTCTCGGTCAACGGTTGCCGCTGACAATGGAAACGAGGCTAAGCGTTTGATCTCCACCAGAATCGATTGTTGGATAATACCTCCGTGACGTAGCGCAGCTCAAGTCAACACAATAATACAGCGTAGCGTAGCGCAGCTCAGGTCAACACAGAAATACGCCACGCAAGTCAAAGCAAATTAACTGGGGGTGTCAGTACAAATATATTGGAGAAGTCTGTGCGTGCATGCGGGAGTGTGATACATGAATGATAAATTTGTCTGTTTATTTATGACCTTCGTCACCCTTGCCAAGGTTACGGTCTAGGCTATACAGGTTTTAGAGAGTACATGTAATCAAATGCGTTATTAATTTGACTAATCATACTACGTCCTGTCTGGCCATGCGTTACTTTATCTGTGTATAAAGCAAGAAGATATTTCAAAGTATTCTCAATTTTACATTTCTCTAATTAGTGACATTATAATGTCATCAGTATAAAGATAATAGGTGACTGAGTGGTAAAGCGCTTGGCTTCTGAACCAGGAGTCCCGGATTCGAATCCTGGTGAAGACTTTGATTTTTACTTTCGGGAGCTATAGGCCACCTCTGACTCCACCCAACTCTAATGTGACATTAATCATTGTGCTAGCCACATGGCATCCTCGGTGACTGTTGACCTCAGAAACAGATGACCTTGACACCATTTGTCCCATAGATCACAAGGTCAGAATGTGGACGTTTACTTATAATCAACTTGGTATTCTTCTTCTTCTTGAAACTGTCAGGTAGAGTTCAGCCTTCGGCTCTTGGAACTCCAGGCCAGCAAAAGTGAACAAGAGCTCCCTTTCACCGGCCTGAATGAGAACAGAGTACACTGTTATGTCTGGCGGGGTGTCAGACTCGCGGCCAGAGACCGCGTGCACAGGGATCCCTGCCGTTTTCATTTTCTATACCAGGCTAACCGTGCAGGACACGCCATTTATGTAACGGCCCCTTGAGGAACGGCGCCTGGATTGTGACAAGGTTGTGGGAGATTTTTTACAACTCCGCACAGTGCAATGAGGATGCTCTCGCACCCCCTTAGGCACCCCCACGGTAGTCTTGTTTTGCTACCTATAAAATAGTTATACAGGTCAAATGTTTTAAAAACTCCAACGATTTCGTTTCTATTTCTTTGGTTACTAGATCTAATATGAAATTCTAAATCCATGGTATTTAATAAGATTTTAAACTTTACCAGTATAAGTAAGATTTTCCGTTATATAATAAGTTAATATAATTTAAAAAAAAAAGAGTACCATTCTTTTCTAAAGGTTTTAATTCAAGGCAAAAATACAAGCACACATTTAGACATCTTTTTTTTTACTGTGCACTAACGCTTTTGTAAGAAACATATTCCTTAATACTGAGTTTATTACAGATAAATATTACTAGAATGTTAAAAGAATAAGATCGAACCGTAGGCATACAGTCAGATGATTATATCTATATAGGTCTAGTTCAACCCCGCCCCTCCCCCCCCCCCGCCCCCCCCAAAAAGTTTGTTATAGTTTAATTAACTTTCTTTAATTTAGTTTAACTATTTTATTTTCTCCTCCTCTATCTCTCTCTCTTCTCCTCCCCTCTCTCTCTCTCTTCTCCTCCTCTCTCTCTCTCTCTTCTCCTCCTTATCTCTCTCTCTCTTCTCCTCCTCTCTCTCTCTCTCTCTCTGTTGTCTCTCTCTCTCTCTGTTGTCTCTCTAATCTTTCTTTTCAACTCCGTTTCTCTTACGATATTTGCAGTACTTCAAATGACGCTCGTCACGCGCGCGCATCCACAGTCAAGGCCACTATCGTCTATCTGACTATCTATTGTCTCCCGCGCAATTCAATTCCTGAATGGGAGACTCGATGTTTGTGTAATCGAATACATTCTTCCTTCATGTATTCATCGCCTTCACGATAGACTTGTCCCCTATGCCGATCAAAGAAAGATCATTAAGACAATGTAAAGAACCACAAACTCACGCCAGCCATCTTGAATTAACACAACTAGCTCACATTAAGATAAGGAAATGCAGTTTTTAGTATTAAACTATTAGACTAGACTCTTTACTTTGAGCTAGAACTCATTGCGCACCAGAGTCGTGTTAGGAATTTTCCGTTCTACGCCTGGCGGTTGCAATTTGCCTTGGAGCGATGGTCATTTTAGCTAGCGGACCGTTTTCATCAGTTATCTTGTTATCCGAGTATCCCACCAATCCCCTTTCCAAATACCGTTCCTGCGATAAGTTGATCCTTTTTTTTTTGTCCACTTCTGTATTTGACGTGTTTTGTTCTAATATTGTTCTCGCTTGATTGTATGCAGATACTTTTGTATTAGTGCGGTGAATATATCGATTGGGCTTCACGGGCTTGGGGGGCTGGGGGGGGGGGTAGCTCGTTCCTACGTTTTTTTCCCCCGCCATCACACGGTAATGGGAGCTGGATAATTGACTTAGCTTCTTGCCGCGTGTAGGCTTGCAATAATGGTAGGGGCTTGTTTTTTCATTACACAATGGAAGAACTGCTAACAATTTTTTGTGTTTGCTGCCCTACCCGCCTGGCTCTAAACCCCCCCCCCCTCCTCCTTTTTCCCCACCGTGTTTCTTGTTATTAAAGAAGGAGTCGTTTTCTGCTCATTTATTTCACATAATACCTAGGGTTTGAAAGGAGAGGGGGCGGGTAAGAAGAATGGTTTGTCAGGTGGGGGAAGGGGGGGTTGGTAGGGAGGAGGTAGACAATGAGGCGTTGACACGTGGAAGAAGACATGTCGATACTTGACAGTAGAAACAAAAGGATTGTGGAATCAAACGTGGGGGAGGAGGGGGGTGGCGTTACACTTCCAATTTAAAACAAATTACTTATGCCAGTGTTGCCCAACGTACAGCCCGCGGGACACATTCGGCCCATTATGTGGTGCCATCCGGCCTCTTGAAATTTCTGACAACATTGCAATAACTCGGCAATTAAAAAACAACAAGGAAAAAAAATATTGGATCGTTCCATTATGAGCGTTTTTTACATCTATATTGCCCTCTGGCCGAAAAAGGTGTGTATCAGTGACACATGCAGCTCAGAATGGCTACTCTTTGTCTTCTGACGCCATGGGATGGTTAAATTGGAGCGTTACTTGATGTCATCATTGGTTCATAAAATAAATAATTGAATAAACTCCTTAGGTAACTGCCCGTGTATCGTGTACTTTTAGCCTTTGAATAGTTACAAATATAAAGATAGCAAAAAGCAATGCACAATAGTGTGTCTGCAAAAAGAAAAGTCACAGAAGCGCAATATTTACTGATGCTCTGATTTAAGGCTGTTGAGGCTTTCTACAGAATAGGTAGAATAAAGCAAAGAGACGCATTTTTATTTGTCAGTAGCGAGCCGCGAAGAGCCATTTCCGATTCAAACACTGTGTAGGTGTACGTGGCGTCCCGGTGGAAACTGTTTTTAAGAGGAAACAATAAGGCCAATAGGGTAGCGAAACAAGACTCCCCTAGGGGTGCCTAAAAAGGTGTGAGAGAAACATCATTGCATAGGTCAGGGTTGAGAAGAAGAGCCCCTACAACCTTGTCAACATTCTATACGCCGTTCCTCAAGTGACCGTTTCACAAATTACGTGTCCCGCACGGTTAGTGTGGAAAAGAGAATGAAAATGGTAAACGCCCCCGGTGTACTCGGCCTCCAGCCTCGTCCTTTGTCCCGTGCGTCCGCAGTTTCTGAGACACTGGAAATAGGTATTGTGATTTCTTAAACACCTATTTTGATCTCTCCCCAAACAGAATTCTCTTGTTCAGGCAAGCCGGCAGATGGAGCTCTTGTTTTGCTAGTCTAAAGTATCAAGAACCTTAGACTCAACCCTTCCCAATAGTTTCAAACGGTGTATCCATCATTACCGTGCTATACCACTTTGTCCCAGTTGTTCGCTCTCTGTTCTTAAGTTAATATTTTGGTTGACCGACGAACACTGCACCACAAATGATTGAACATAAAAGAATTGGCGAGCGCGACATTGAAAGATATTCTAGTCAAGGTCAAGGACACGGTCGACAGATCATGTTTGGCGTCCCAACAGTCCAACAGGTGAAGTTGATCTTGATTGGTCTAGAAGGACAAAACCAATTCACAAATTGACTGCTCTCGTTTCCCATCTCTACTTATACTCCCAAATATTGCGTAAACTAATTGAGCGTATTGACACATATTTGAGGAGAGTATGGAGGTCGTGAAGAAACAGGTTCTTCCAGGCATAGCCATTCTCCCATTGTCTTTTTCTAGGAGTTTCTAATCAGAAAGACACAAAGATAAAGGCACATTCCTCGTTCCTTATGCTAGGACAAATTTGTACAAATGCTTCTTCTTCCCTTGTGCTATTAGAGCATGGAATGGGTTGCCTGAGCTAGCCTGAAAAACCAGTGACTTGGCAGAATTTAAGTCATTGGTTAAACATGCATGACTAGATTAAACTGTAGGACATAATCATCTTCTTTTTTGAAGTAACGTCTGTATTTTATAAGATAAGATATCTTGTTCGTTTTGACGTTCCATCAGAATGGAACATTATTACGTCTTAGCCCAGGCGTCCAGCATTGAGAAGACAGTGGCTCGATCATTGGACTATCGTTACGACAGTCTAAAGCGCATGACAACACGACCATGCAGCCATCAAGGCGTTGAGAGCGAGGATGTTTTAGTTTCGTAAAAAAATATCGCGACTGGTATTTGATCTGTTTCCATAGTTTGTCCATCGAAATCGATTACCATCACTTCTGTCACCCATGGTACAGAGGACTTGACTGAGCATATTTGTGCCTCTGTGGCTGGTTAGGCCAATCTGTTGTACACGTTCCTGGAGCTGTTTATACCTAGTTTTAGATCTCAATTCACCAATAGGCAACACAAGCTATAGTATGAGCATTCATAGGGTATCCAAGAAAAATTTAGCACTGACATATAATATCTGGACAAAAAAAAGTATTTGTAAGAGCTTTGCGGTATCTTCACGGTTACCTTGTACAAATCTTGATATATCACGGTTAAGCTGGATTTGTTGATTTTCTTTGTGGTTTTCAATATTTGCAATTTATTGTTTAAACTGTTGTCATTTATTTCTTTTATTTTTCCGTTTCTCTGGCAACAATAAGGTTAGACATTAATCTGAGATGCATGTCTTTGTATTTCTTTAGAGTGCTGTTGTGTGTAATTGTACTACAACGAAGTAGGCCTATATATAGAGTGAATAAATCTGAACTAGACTTACTCAATAGAATACGTAACCACACACTGTATTATGCCGCTCTAATACAACTTCAGCCCTTTTCTAATTATCAAACATCAAAATAAGACTCGCCCCCCCCCCCACCTCCCGGCCTCCACGCCATCAGGGGGAGTTAACCCACACACAAAAAAATGTAATAACAGTTCTCCGCATGAAGTAATATGGCCGCCACACGGCCAGGCGTTCAAAACCGGATCAAGTCACGTGACGAGAATGGCGGATGCCGGGATTAAAATTTCTCACAAAAACAACGCGCGACGTCCACGATTTTAATTACAAGCCGGAAGAACACGTGTCATAAAATTAGCTCGTAGTTTAGATTTTTTTTAAAAAGGGCTAAATCTTTTAAGACAACGAATCAATCATAATGCAATGTATAATATATGTTCGATTCTTGAACGCAAATAATGACTGAGTCTGGAATCTTAGGCTGAACAACCTTTTTTTTTGTGAGTACAGATTGAACAAAAAAAAGAAGAAAAAAAAAAGGAATTGAACCGATAGATGAGATAGCAACTGTACTAATAGCATTCTGTTATCTATTCAATTAATGTTAAATTTAGGGGGCTTTTTTTTCATTGGTGTAAGGCTGCCGGGTCGTGCGGTTTGCTCGCTGATGAACTATCGTTTAGATATATCGATGTTCCCAGGTTCAAACCCTTCAGCTTCTATCCCCGTCGATCTACGGGAGGTTTGGACTAGGAAGTAGATTATCTTTAACTCTGAAGGAACATCCGAAACATGTCAAACATTTTTACAAAAGTTCCCAACCTTTTCCCATAACGGAACACTTCACATATTCTGAGTAATTACTGGAACACTTTGCTTACTTTTTAAGAGACGCTAATTCGCGATTGGCCTATTTAGTTAAATATTCCAGTAGTTTGTGAAACACTTATTCAGGCAACACTAGGGTTCTGCGGAACACAATTTGGGAAACATTAGTGTAGGGCATTAGATGGCAGCATTTCTTCCCGCCCTGATTTGATTTGATCTCGACACCCTGCGCCCCAGAATGCTTAAACTTATCTGGACACCTTTTCAGCATTTTGAACAATTTCATGTATTTATTTTGATTTATTCAGTGTTTCAGTCTCGTTTAATTAAATTTAAGAAAAAAAATCGAAGACTCTGGAAAAGACAATTGATTAAAGGCAGGAGAGCTTCAAGGCAAGTTGTCTACATACTGGACATTACTGTATTAGAATTACAATCTTTTCTCATTAATGCGTCGTATACATGTGTGTGTGTGTGTTTTTTTTGTCGTTACGTGTGTGTGTGAGTCTTGCTGCCAAAAAATAATACAATATTTAAATATATTTTCTTAGCTTTTGTTAGGAATATGTAACTAAGTTGGGGGGAGGGATATGGTAAGTGAACGGTAAAGCGCTTGGATTACGAACCGAGGGTGTCTCGGGTTTGAATCTCGGTGAAGGCTAGGATTTTAAATGCCGGATTCATAAGATGCCCCCGAGTTCACCCAACTCTAATGTTTGCCTGACATTCGTCGTGAAAAGTAAAGACGGTTGGGTTTATCGTTGTGCTGGCCCCATGACAACCTCGTTAACTGTCGGCCATTTAAGCAGATGATATTTACATCGTCTGCCATATGTATCACAAGGTTGGGTATTAGCCTACAGGTCTATTTACCGTTTCCATACGCCAATCCAGCATTGGGTGTTATATATATATATATATATATATATATATATATATAGTTCCTCCATCGTGGTTCGATGGTGACCAATTTTGTCATCCAGGGGGCTGAGGGCTTTGCACTGGGGTTTTGTGGGTGTTTCAGGTCTCCTTGCCGTATCAATACACCACACCTGCATACTGATCACCGCTTCGTCAAAGTAACTTGGTGGGAGATCAAGGCCTCTTCCTCAAATTAAGACTTCAGTAATTGATTCTAGATGACTTGAAATCACATCTTAATTTCCACCATAAGGTACCTTGTGCCTCTTTATCAAATAGCAAGTCACTTTTAAGCGTTGTACCAGTATTGATGAAAGTAACACGGCTCTTCATCGAACTAGCTTATGCATTAGGTGTTTTTTTTTTCAACATACTAAAATTCTATTTAGTGTACTCCGTTGAGGTGCTACATGGCTCTTTATCAAACTAACACTGTACTGATAGGTGCTACGTGGCTCTTTAACAAACTAGCACTTTACTGATAGGTGCTACATGGCTCTTTATCAAACTAACACTCTACTGATAGGTGCTACATGGCTCTTTATCAAACTAGCACTCTACTGATAGGTGCTACATGGCTCTTTATCAAACTAACACTCTACAGTTAGGTGCTACATGCCTCTTTATCAAATGAACACTCAACAGTTAGGTGCTACATGCCTTTTTATCAAACTAGCACTCTACTGATAGGTGCTACATGCCTTTTTATCAAACGAACACTATACTGATAGGTGCTACATGCCTGTTTATCAAAATAACACTCTACTGATAGGTGCTACATGCCTGTTTATCAAACTAGCACTCTGCTGATAGATACTACATGCCTCTTTATCAAACTAGCACTCTACTGACAGGTGCTACATGTCTCTTTATCAAACTATCACTCTACTGACAGGTGCTACATGCCTCTTTATCAAACTAGCACTCTTCTGACAGGTGCTACATGCCTCTTTATCAAACTATCACTCTACTGACAGGTGCTACATGCCTCTTTATCAAACTATCACTCTACTGACAGGTGCTACATGCCTCTTTATCAAACTAACACTCTTCCGTTATGCCTATATATATGTCTTTTTACAAATTTCATAAGAATTTTAAAAATATTCTAAGACACCATTTCATAGGGACATTTCTTTTAAGAAAAGGCAGACATGCAAGTCAAGGGGCTCAGTCTTTATCAAGCTTAGAAGCGCTGACTTTAGAAGACCATTTCGAGCCCACTTAGTGATGGTACAACACAGAGTACCATCACATTGAGTGACACAAAGATAAAGGCACATTCCTCGTCCCATATGCTAGGACAAATTTGTACAAATACTCCTTCTTCCCTAGTGCTATTAGAGCATGGAATGGGTTGCCTGAGCTAGCCAAGAAAACCAGTGACTTGGTAGAATTTAAGTCATTGGTTAATATGCATGACTAAATGCATGACACGTAGGACGTAATCATCTTCTTTTTTTTTTTTGAATTAATGTCTGTATTATATAACATAAGAACGCTGAGGTTTGTTCACCGAGTACAGAAATTATTACAAAAAAAACTTTTTTCCTTTTTGTACTTTTTTGTGAGAAATGTAGTCTCCACACAAGACTGTGAAAGTTGTAGCCTCAACACAAGAATGTGAAAGTTGTAGCCTCCACACAAGAATGTGAAAGTTGTAGCCTCCACACAAGACTGTGAGAGTTCTTGCCTCCACACAAGAATGTCAGATTTCTAGTCTCCACACAAGAATTAAGGGAGTTCTAGTCTCCACACAAGAATGTGAGAGTTCTAGTCTCCACGTGAGAGTTTTAGTCCCCACACAAGAATGTGAGAGTTCTAGTCCTCACACAAGAATGTGAGATATCTAGTCTCCACACAAGAATGTGAGAGTTCTAGTCTCCACGCAAGAATGTGAGAGTTCTAGTCTCCACGCAAGAATGTGAGAGTTCTAGTCTCCACACAAGAATGTGAGAGTTCTAGTCTCCACACAAGAATGTGAGAGTTCTAGTCTCCACGCAAGAATGTGAGAGTTCTAGTCTCCACGCAAGAATGTGAGAGTTCTAGTCTCCACACAAGAATGTGAGAGTTCTAGTCTCCACACAAGAATGTGAGAGTTCTAGTCCTCACACAAGAATGTGAGAGTTCTAGTCTCCACACAAGAATGTGAGAGTTCTAGTCTTCACACAAGAATGTGAGAGTTCTAGTCTCCACACAAGAATGTGAGAGTTCTAGTCTTGCTGTCTGCAGGTCGATGACGTCACTAACTAGGTGTATTGAAGAAGGCAAATAAAATTGCGCCCCCTCAGGGGAAGTCATCTCCATTGTCGTAACTCTTCCCCTCCCTTCGCATGAAGATAGTCTCCCCTTTTAAACAAATTGAATGCTGTTGGTTTTGCTAGAATTTTTTTTTCTCAGGAGTTTTCTTTTATTTTAATGTCTTTCTTTTATTTATCTTTTTTTTTTTTTAAATGAAGAGGTCATGCAATTTTATTTTAATTTGGAGAGTACAGCTTCTTATAGACGCAAGCCTTATACACAGTTTTTGCATTTATCCGCACGGTTAATAGAGTGGACGATCAATATCCATTAAATGTTGACAAGTACAAGAAGAACAACAGAACAACATCAAGATGGCTGACCTGTTGTGTGGTACACGATTCGGACTGTAGCCAGATGATACCAGTGTTCAAACCCTTCCCGTCCTACAGAGGTTTGGTTCTGGACAGTTCTGGTCTCCACGTGTAAATCACCCATGGTATGGTCATGGAATCAGGACTGGCGTTTTCTATGACTTTTCGTGAAGGCCTTGATGACACCTATATAAAGACAATGTGTTTGAGTCACGGCGAGCCAGTCTAGTCCACAATGAAGTGAGTCCGGAAAAGGGAGTCCAGATAGAGGTCAGTCCTGGACATGAGCACAGTCATGTTCAAGACGAGACAGTTCTTGAGATGGTTATCTGGTGTTAATCAGTGTTCGCAAAGAACCTTATAAAGAGGATGGTATTGTTGTAGCCCTGTTCATCCTTGAATAACCATTTTTTTCACGTGCAAAGTAAAGTGATTTTTGTCTATGCTGTTGGGCGTCAATGACCTGAACGAGTGTGTAAATGTGCTAAGAAACTGTGTTTATGAGTTTAAATTTCTTGACTGAGGATTGAGGATTGTTTTCTAATGTGTTAGTGAATCGGGATATGTAAATTTGATTTGGAGATTGTGACATTATTTCTTTTTATCGGGAATATTGGTTGATCGTAGTTGGATTGTGCTTCTGCAATCGGAGAGATACCAGCGATCCTGAGAATCGGTGAGCTATTTTCTTGAGTTCAATCCCACTTCTTTACAGTATTAAAGCCTTATTTTCGTATTTACCTGTTGTTTATGACCTCCCTCAGTAGAGAAGCGACAATGGATCATCTCATAGAAAGATGAATGCCTGGCATTGACTAAGGTCAGTTCCACTCTCTCCACGAAGCTAATGCGTCCAAAGGAACGCCAATTGCAGAAACATGTGATCAGTTGCGCTGTAACCATTCATAAAGCCCCATATATTGTTAATATTTTATCTACCAAAGGAATCTTACGGAGAAAGTCTCGTAGACCCACTGACCTAACGACTTCGTTGCAAATGTACCAGCTCCCGATCGATCTGCTACTTCTGTAACGTGACTTGAAGTGGACCCGACTCAGCCATCGTTTTAATGCTTGACCAGCTCTTTGATCTTTACTACCATAAGTCCTGGCGACATTGTTAAGAAACAGTAGTGGACATGTACTGTAACTATTTAAACACTCTTTCTTGACGAACATTATATTCAAGACTCTGAAACTTATTGCACACGGCTTAATGAGAGAGAATTACATTTCCCAGACTTTTTTATTTTATTTTGGAGGCCGCTTAATTAATGGTGAGGTCGTTTAAAGGTCAAATCATGCTGTAACACATAAATAGCAAACTGGGCCAGGTCATGACAAAAAGGTCGTTAAGAAAATAAGAGGCAGATAAATGAGAGGCTTTAATTTAAATGTGTACATTTAGATATTGATACAGATCCTATGATGCTAGTCGTGTTAGATAGTACTTCATAATTTCTCCTTATTCTAGATATGTTTCGTTTGGTTTAATTAAAACAAAGTCTGATTTTTAATAAAGCCATATCAGTATATGGCATTTAAATATATAAATTACAAAAAGAATATCTAAAAGCACAATATAATTACAGTCTGCGCAAAAAGCAAAACACTGTTTTAATACTGTAGAAGTATTGTACTTACGCAAGTAACGAAGGCCAGTAACCCTTTCTTACAAACTTGTAATGAAGTACAAATGAATAGTGATTTAATTATCACATATTTTCTTCCATAATTAGCCATACTAAAATTTTTTTTTAAATGTAATATCAACTCACTCTCTCTGTATGGTACAAATTGTGTACATTCTCGGACTATATTTAAATCACAGACCTATAAATATATACATATATAAATATACACATATATATATATATATATATATATATATATATATATAGAGAGAGAGAGAGAGAGAGAGAGAGAGGGAGAGACGGTTATATATAAATCACAGAACTTTATATTCACGCAAATTTATGTAATAAAGCCATTTCCTGTTAGTTTCCATTAAGATGTAATCTCGAAATAGTTGATTGAAATAATTCACGTCTTATCTTATCTTATATAATACAGACGTTACTTCAAAAAAGAAGATGATTACGTCCTACGCGTCATGCATTTAGTCATGCATATTAACCAATAACTTAAATTCTGCCAAGTCACTGGTTTTCCAGGCTATCTCGGGCAACCCATTCCATGCTCTAATAGCACTAGGGAAGAAGGAGCATTTGTACAAATTTTTCCTAGCATATGGGACGAGGAATGTGCCTTTATCTTTGTGTCTTTCTGAGTATTTTATTAAATTTTGTTTTTGTATTTGAAGATTATGGTTCAGTGTTTTATGTATAAATGCTACTTTACTTTTGAGTCTTCTGTCCTGAAGGCTTTCTAAATTTAGTGATTTTACTAAAAGTGTTACTCAAGTCAAATTTGAATATTCGTTTGTTATGAGTCTCACTGCTCTATTTTGTGTCTGTTCCAGTTTCTTAATGTTTTCTTGAATTGAGGGGTCTCAAACAGAGAATGCATATTCTATTATTGGCCTAACCAAGGTTAAATAACATTTTAGTTTTATGTTCTTATTTGATTTATAGAAATTATTTTTAATAAACCCTAATACTTTATTTGTTTTTTTGATAGTTTCAACAATATGGAGATTCCTTGACAATTTTTTTACATTATTTAAACACCTAGGTAACAAAATAACAAACTAAATGTAAAAAAAGAGGAACGGGACTGTTATTTAACTGGGGCCTTCGGAAAGTACATTTCTTTCTCTAGACCTGACACTGATGGTATGAAAAAAAATGCCTTGTACCGTACACTTCTTGCATTAAGATTAAAGGTTGCAAAAAAAAAAAAAAAGGTAAACTAACAAAAAGGGGGAGAGGGTCATGGTCGAAATAGAATAAAGATTGAATAGAGAAGCTGAAGAAAAGAGAGAGTGAACAAAGGACTAACTTTTCTTTTTTTTGCCTGGGGGGGGGGGCGGATAAGTGAAAGTTCTACTATGATTAACTGGCCAAAAATATGCGTGTCTTAATGTGTCAAAAGTCTATGTCGGAGAAATTACGAATGTAGGTTTCAGAGAGCGAAAAAGAGAGAGAGAGAGAGAGAAGGAAAGAGAGAGAACGGCTCGTAAAATTTGTCACAGATACGGGCTAAAAAAGTAGGTTAGGTCGATCGTTAAAATGTGTCCAGTTTATTATAGTAAAAAAAATAGAAGAGGGTGTTCGGCTATAATAAAACAAAATACAGCCACGGAACAAATCAACAATCGTAGTGTAGGCCTTCTGTTAGAGTAGGCACTCTGCTAGTTTAGGCCTTCTGCTAGTTTAGGCCTTCTGCTAGTGTAGGCCTTCTACTAGAGTAGGTCGTCTGTTAGTGTAGGCCTTCTGTTAGTGTAGGCCTTCTGCTAGTGTAGGCCTTCTGTTAGTGTAGGCCTTCTGCTAGTGTAGACCTTCTGCTAGTGTAGACCCTCTGCTAGTGTAGACCCTCTGCTAGTGTAGACCCTCTGCTAGTGTAGACCTTCTGCTAGTGTAGACCCTCTGCTAGTGTAGACCCTCAGCTAGTGTAGACCCTCTGCTAGTGTAGACCTTCTGCTAGTGTAGACCCTCTGCTAGTGTAGACCCTCTGCTAGTGTAGACCCTCTGTTAGTCATATCTTTTTATCAAAACTAGTTTTCATTAACGTCAAAAAAACAAAATATCGTAATAAATTTATTCTTAAAAACTGTGTTGTAAAAAATGTTTGTAAAATGTTTTACATGTTTCGGATGTTCCTTCAGAGTTGAAGATAGTTTACTTCCTAGTCCAAACCTCCCGCAGGACGACGGGGAATGGTAGCGGGCAGGGTTTGAACCCTCGACCGTCGATAAATCCGAACGACAGTCCAGCGCGCAAACCGCACGACCAGGCAGCCATCATGTTGCCATGACAACACTGTGCAAATCAGAACAAATATTTTAAAAAAAGAAAACAAAACCCAATGACATGTAGTTTTAATAATGTAATGGCGTTTTAACTTGGAAGTTTTATCTTGAACTAATTGACATTTGTAATTTTTTAATTTAATGAGCACACCATGATATTCAAAACACAGAGTGATAATAATTTTTTAAAAATGTATAATAGAAAAAAAACAAAACAAAGCTTACATTAAGTGAAAATGCATTAATTATTTTGAATCCATCATGTAATTAATTTTCATGGATCTAGATTCCATATTTTGAACACACGACTGTGGACATTCCCTAATATATTCTCTAAAGAGATGAATTGTTGAATTTTTTTAATAAACAGACTATACATATATATATATATATATAATTCTCTTCGTGTCTAGGCTACTGTCGTAAGGCTGGATCTATACATCAATAAACTAGAATTTTCTATACCATATCTCTAACTAAATCGCTAGGCACTGGGCTACACAAGTTACCAAAAAGTTGCCATGTCTGGACCTATATCACCAAACTAAAATTTCTATAATCTTATGATTTTCCACCGCAATGGTTTTTTTTGTCGACAAAGAGAGAGAACTGGGGACGAAGAAAAGATCCATTTTTTAAATCTATCATTCATTAGTCAATTAGAACAAAGCAATCACTGTTATATAGGGCCACCGGCAACCTAAGAAGTAATTATCCAATATCCATTATTCCCGCTGACCCTATATACCATTTTACTGTTAAATTTTTGCTTATTTATTTTAAAATCTCTCAATAAAAATATGGTTTTATAATTATGCATGCGTAAAATGATGAATACATTTCTTCCATTTTATAAAGTTATTCTAACATTGGATTTCCACTGCATTTGACTGTCCAATGAAAACAATAAATCTGCTGGTGATCATTTTCTGCCGTTATTGGTCGATTAACAATGTCGCAAACAATGTCGTTTTTACAAAGCTTCTATCAGCTCACTCTCTCTGTCTGGTTTGTACACGTTATTTCTCCCACACCCAATGTCAGATTCAGCTGAGATTTTGCACAATTATTTCTTTTATTTGACAACACAAGATCATTATTTAAAAAATCAATTCGTTCATTAACTTTGGTATTTAATTATTTTGTTTGATATCTCGATCAAGTAAAGAACTGGTACTTGACAGATGTAGTATATAAGTTGAATTAGTCCCCTTACAACTTTGTGTAGAGAATTAGGTCGTCATTAACAAACTTTAGACAACTATAGAACCTATTATTTTCATAAGAACTTCGCAATCACTGCGGTTAATGTGTTGGCTTGAAAAGACCTAAGCCCACGACTTCAAATTCAAGTCGTAAAACTTTTTACAAAATTAAATGCATTTAAGAAGCTATCATGGTAACAGTTTACCTAGATACCCTAATATTTCTCCCCCACCTACCACCCTTTTTTCCCCCAAATTGTCCAGACAGGTGATAGAATCATAGCGCATTGAGAAAGCTAAAAATCATGAAAATCTGTCAGTGCTTAAACTTAGTGCGTTGTTTCATGATTATACAGTGAGTACTACCTTGAACATGATGTAGGTGTGCATAAGGTGTGGTTGACTCGTAATCAACACGTGGGCGCATCACAGCGACATTGTTACATAGGTAGTTGGCCACCTTCAGCGGTAACAATTAGGGTTCATCTCGTAAAACATTTTTTCATGTCACTGGGCGCATCCATTGTCTTCCGAGACAGAAGGAGGCGCCCTATTCTCGAGAGACACCCCCGTCGTCACATACTAAGGTGAGAGCCTTTTTTTTTTTTTTTGGTTGAGAGGAACCAGACATTTTCACGTGTCACTCTTTTCTTCCAGAGCTGAGGCTTTTTTTTTTTTTTACTGTTTATAGCTTTCTTAGTCATCGTATCTCTCGACATGGTGCGGTCTAGGACTATGTCATCCCAGTAGTCAAAATTAATGTCCAAAATTAATGCCCACTGCTTTGGGGTTTCGTTTGATTACATCCACATAACAGAGGTGGAGGCGATTAGTTTTTCTGTGGCCATGTGACGAGCTGTCCATAAAGGATAACTTTCGGGATACGATTGTCCTCCATCCGGTGGACATGACCAAGCCAGCGCAGGGGGCTTTGTCTGAGGATTGTAAATATGCTGTGAAAGCCCGTTCGAACAAGTATCTCTGAGTTGGACACTCTTTTTAGCCATGCGATTTTCACGATCTTTCGGAGGCAGCGAAGGTGCAATGAATTTAGTTTTCTCTCTTGCTTTGCATGGGGGGGGGGGGGGGGGTCATATCTCTGTGGCATTGTTAGATACGTTTACAAAATGACATTCATGATCCATTGCTGTAAATTTAGCTAGTGATCATTTACATGTAAGTTTACACATAAGCTATTTGAATTACATTTTACAGAGGTTCGCTATACATAAAAAGATTCTTTTTCATTTTGCGTTTACTTATATAAATCTAGTCGTACAATATAGAGACTTATATTTTACTAGGTCATAGGTCATCCTGGTTGATACTGCTTATCCATTAAGGCATTAGGGAAGATGAACCATATAGTGATTATCGTTAGTTTGTTTTTCATTACAGAGCCTGCATGCCTTCAGCAGTATGAATTACGAGTATTTATTAGGTTTTTATATTTGTAAATTATGGTTTAGTGTTTTATGCATTGTTGCTACTTTTTAGGCGAATTAGTGTCTCTAATTATAGTGATTTTACTAATATTGTTGGTCTAATTAAATGGGAATATTAGCTTATTGTCATTCATACGACTCTATTTAGCACTTGTTCTAGTTTCATTATGTTTTCTTAAATTGAGGGGCTCCAAACAGAGGATGCACATAGTGTAATAGTTTAGCTATAAGCTAACATCGAATTAATATCCTATCAGGCAGCTCAACTCTTTAGTCCGTGCTACATCTACATCTAGCAACAAATCAGCTGAGCAGTCCAGTTTAATAAAAAAAAAAAATTCACACAACTTGAAATACAATCCACGTATTACTTCCCCCTGATAAGGACAGCGTCACGGAAGACAACTCTTTTATCATGGTATCATTAGAACCCACAGTTATTCCCCCTCTGCCTGTACGGTGCTGTGATACACTGGTCATGGGCACAAATCAAGGGGTATCTTGCTGTAATCGCACACCGGGCCTTTCTGGAATTTAATTTCCTGAAACAAGGGGGTAACTTGGGGAAAAAAATTAAACCAACATGGCGGATAAAAGAAATTTGGGGTTGGGGGAAGGGAGAATGGAAAAAAATAATGGAGGAAAGTGTTGAGTTCATGAGATCTTTTAGAACTATCAAACTATCACTCTCTCTCTCTCACACACACACGCGCACACACACAGATACACACTCTCAAAAGGCAGTTAAAAGTTAGTTCGATACTTTTTTTTTAACTGAAAATCATTATTCGTTTATTTCAAAATATCACCAACAAGGACTTGAAGACGGCGAAAGGTTAGATAACTCCCTCCTGACAACTTTCAAGCAGTAAATAGCATTTTCAACTTTTGTATTACATTTTAAACTAACGCCCGAGAGAAGTTATGGCGTAAAATGTGTTTATGTAGTCTTGTTGTCCTGTTGAGACAGACTCGGAAGTCTACAGCTTTGTATCACGAAAGCACCCTTGTTGTAAAGCGAATGATATTTTAGACCACGATGACATTACTGCATTAAAAAAGTTTTTATTTATTGAACATGTATTTCGAACTTTAAAAGTTATGGTGGCTAAGTGTTAAAGCGCTTGCCTTCCAAATCGGAGGGTCTCGGGTTCGTGTACTGGTGAAGACTGCAATTTTGAATTTCAGGATCTTTAATGTCCAACCAGGTACCAAACATTGGTTGGGGAAAAGTAAAGGCGTTGGGACGTGGCGCTGTCCTCATGACACCCTCGTAAGCCACAGGAAACAGATCAACCTTTACATCATCTTCTCTATAGACCGCATCTCTTATCTTATATTTTAAGGGTTACTTCAAAAGAGAAGATAATTACTACGTCCTAGGAATGTCACATGTCAATCTAGTCATGCATGTTAATCGGTGACTTAATCTCTGCAAAGTCATTGGTTTTCCTGGCTGATTCAGGCAACCCACTCCATTCTACAATGGCACTAGGCATGGTCTGAAAGGGAACTATTTGGTATCAGTGAGTCTTTATTTACATTGGTCATCATCAGTCCAGTCTTGTGCAGTCCCTGTTAAAACAATAGCTGACGAAAATAATTAGCCGTATTGGCGATTCATCTCGTGGGTCACGTGAGCTACTTAGTGTTGACCAGTTTTTTTTTTTGTTTTTTTTAGTGATATCCTAAAAATGTACCAGAAATTGATCAAAGGATCGTGATTTAGTTTTGTGTAACAGATACTTATAGTAGTCGATTACTAATACAAATTGGAGGACTAAATCGAAACACATGATTATTAGAAGGTTGTACAATCTTGACATCATATCGCTTTCAGATCAAATTAAGTTAAGGGGACATACGAGTCGGAAAATTACGAATTTTAAATTTTTTTTTCGATTTTTTTTTCTTTCAGATTTTGAAAATTTAACCTTTTTTTTTATATGAATCATATTATATTTTAGCATAAAAATGTTTGTAAATATGTGTAATTTGACTTTGAACATGCACACCTTTTGGTGATTATTTACAAATTATCGAAATTTATCAATGTTTACACCTTGGATACGATATTACCTATCTAACAAAACTAGGACCACGATACATCAAAAGAAAGGTCACGATTCGATTTATATGTTTATCTGGGGTTCAAACTAATGGATTAATATGTTTTTTTGTAATTCGTATTTTTCCGAGCTATATAAACTACGGAAATTTTCTTATATGGCACATCGGCAAAACTCGGAAAAAAGCGACTAATCAGAATGTGCCGTTTCATCCGGAAAAGGCGTTTCAAAATGGCCGACAGCGTAAACACATTCTTGTAGTGAAAGTCACTGAAAGCCTTGCACAAGACAGTTTCAGTTGTTTGGTATTTGTAAACATCAAAGAAAATATCTTTTACATTAAAATGCCTCGACCAAAGGGACGAAGAATGCTAGAGAAGCTCAATAAAGCTAGAAATGTTATGCTATCTGGCAAGCTGCGTGGAAATTCCTCTAGATCTAGACCTAGTTTAGATCCAGCATCAGACAGACAACGTGGTGCATCCAGATCGAAATTAGACCGTCTTTCAATAAATACTAATGTTCCAAGTGCCATTGATCTAGATCTATAAGAAACAGAGCAATTATGGACTATTGCTAATACTAATCAGCCTACTGATTTGATGTCGGATGCATTATGCCCAAATTGTTTTCAGTCAAGTTTGACTATTAGAGTTATAAAAGATGAAAACATGGGGTTTGCATCAAAGTTGAAGTTATGTTGTAGTAGTTGTGGATATACTAAATCAAAGTTTTCATCTCCAAGAATACATAAAAGTAACTGTTCAAATGTTGCATTTGAAATAAACACCAAGATGGTTTTATACAGCCATGAGATAGAATATGGTTTCACATCGCTGCAGACATTTAGCAGCGTCCTAGGAATTTCTGGAATCAGCCAGAGTGCCATTAAGGACCATGATAATAAAATCACAGGTATGTTAAATTACACATTAATCTACTATTAGAATTATTTCTTTAAAAATTTTAATCTTTACCATATAAAAATTATAGATGTAGACCTAGTAACTATAGATCTAGAATCTAGTCAATCTTTACAAAGTTCTAACTTTTGATAAAAAATACATGTAGTATGATCACTACGATGTAGCCAATGTAGGCTCTCTAGAGATTTAAATCTTTTTTTTTTTTTTAAGTTTATATGTATATTATATAAATCATTTTAATTAATGTTTTTTTGTTTTTTCTTCAGACTGTGAAGTGGAATCTGGGGAAGACATGCTCTACCGCACAGCCAAAGCCATACGTCAAGCTTATGTAGAGACGGATGATGACATTAGGGAAGCCATTGAACGAGGAAAAAACCCTTTGATTGACATTTCAGTCAGTTATGATGGGACCTGGCAAAAGCTTTACATCGCTTTATGGTGTAGGTGTCTGCATCGATTTACTAACAGGTCTTGTTGTCGACTTCGATATTAGATCTAAGTACTGCCATGCATGTCACATACAGAAAGCTGAGAGCATGAGTGCAACTGACATCAGAGTTTGGAAAGAACAGCATGATTGCTGTACTAATCACCACAAATCCAGCAAGTCTATGGAACAGGACAGTGCTGTAATTCTGTGGAATCGTTCTGTGGCAAAATATAATTTTAGATACGTGGAGATGCTGAGTGATGGAGATTCTTCTGCTTTTAAAGCTGTGCTTGAGTCTTATTTTATCTTATCTTATATAATACAGACGTTACTTCAAAAAAGAAGATGATTACGTCCTACGCGTCATGCATTTAGTCATGCATATTGACCAATGACTTAAATTCTGCCAAGTCACTGGTTTTTCTGGCTAGCTCAGGCAACCCATTCCATGCTCTAATAGCACTAGGGAAGAAGGAGTATTTGTACAAATTTGTCCTAGCATATGGGACGAGGAATGTGCCTTTATTTTTGTGTCTTTCAGAGTATTTTATTAAATTTTGTTTTTGTATTTGAAGATTATGGTTCAGTGTTTTATGTATAATTGCTACTTTACTTTTGAGTCTTTTGTCTTGAAGGCTTTCTAAATTTAGTGATTTTACTAATGGTGTTACCCTAGTCAAATGTGAATATTCGTTTGTTATGAATCTCACTGCTCTATTTTGTGTCTGTTCCAGTTTCTTAATGTTTTCTTGAGTTGAGGGGTCCCACACGGTGGATGCATATTCTATTATTGGCCTAACCAAGGTTAAATAACATTTTAGTTTTATGTTCTTATTTGATTTATAGAAATTTCTTTTAATAAACCCTAATGCTTTGTTGGATTTTTTTATAGTTTCATCAGTATGTGGATTCCATGACAGTTTTTCATTTATTATAACACCTAGGTATTTTGCGTTTTTAGTCTGTGTTACTGAGTCTAAGCCATATGCTGATAAAGCTGTTACTAAACTTGACTGTATTAACCATGCCCATAAACTAATGGGGACAGCGCTTCGAAAACTTGCCAAAGAAAGCCATCTTGGTGGCAGAGGAGTTGGCAGGTTAACAGAAAAAAAATGTGACAGTTTGCAAAATTTTTATCGTGGTGCTATAATGGACAATATTCCAGATGTGTCCAAAATGAGGAATGCTGTTTGGGCAGGATTATACCACTCCATGTCTACAGATACTGAACACCATCATCGACAATGTCCATTACGAGTCGGAAAGAAGGAAAAAAAATTCTCCATTTAGACTAAATATTTTATATTATCTTAATAGTACATAATTAAACAATTGAAAAAATATAGTTTTGACTTTATAACTTTACTGGTTGTCATGGAAACAATCCAAGATGGCCGCTAAACAAACTATAATTAAAAGCTTATAACTCAAAAAATACTTAAGATAAATTAATAATTTTTACACATAAATATCATACATGACAAGTATTAAAAACGCATGAAGGGAAATATTGTTATCTTTTATTGTCTTTTTTTTAATGATTTTTTTAGTGTTGCAACCTTGAAAAATACATAAATATTTCATAATTCTAAACTTTGAAACGCTAAAACAAAACAACTACTTCAAATATCAAAAAGTTTCTGCATGCGTTTGTAGATATCTATGTACAGAATAAGTATGCCAAATATGAAGTATGTAGCTCAAGTAGTTTCAAAGCCTTAGCGTTTGGCAGATAGAGATATAATACAAAAACAAAAAAAGGAGAAAATGAAAAAAAAATAAAAAATTTCAATTACAAAAAATTTGTCAGGAAAATACCTTGTTTGTAAAATGTTTTACATAATTCGGATGTTCCTTCAGAGTTGAAGATAGTTTACTTCCTAGTCCAAACCTCCCGCAGGACGACGGGGGATGGGAGCGGGCAGGGTTTGAACCCTCGACCGTCGATAAATCCGAACGACAGTCCAGCACGCAAACCGCACGACCACCCAGCCATCTAGATAACATGCATGTAATTTATAGGTTAGTATAATAAGTATCTGAAAACATAATAAAAATAGCTATATTTAGTAAAGGGAATATTCTAAATTTCGTATAAATATAGCAACTAATTGGCAAAATAAAACGTAAATTGTACGCAATTGTATTACAGAGTAGTATTTCAAACAAAAATCCAACTTACGCAAATATCAAAAAGTTTTTGCATGCATATGTAGATATATATGTACAGAATAATTATGCCAAATATCAAATAAGTTCCAAAAGTAGTTTCAGAGCCTTAGCGTTTGGCAGATAGAGATATAATACAAAAAAAATAAAAATTTAAAAAAAAATTCAAAAATTTATTCAGAAAATCACTGAATAGCAAATATATGTTATTTACACTTTAGTATAGCAGCTTTTAAAAATAGCTATTTAGTATATTCCATCCAGATTACATTATAAAATAATATATTATATACCGGGTATAACATTTAGCAACCATAAAGAAAAAAAAACTTGATAAGAATGTAGGATGTACCGGTGTGCAATCTAAAAACCTAAACAATTTGCAACAATAAATATTAAATATTAAAGAAAAGAGCTTGCTTGAAGTTCACAGAAGATTTAAATGAACAAAAATGTCATATATATAACAATGTCAAATAAGAAAAAAAGCACTAAACTCAAAATCTGAAACTCATCATGACTGTTCAGTAGTTCTGTTATATCTTTACTATTCATCTAAGGAGTTCTTTAGACTTGCTAACATTTGCTCTTGGGTTCAGGTATCAGAATATATTTGAAAAAGTTTGTTGATCTATATTATTTACATAAACATAATCAGATGGTGTTGTTTAAATTTTGCTACACATATTAGTTATTACATTTATGTTTCAAATAATTAAAACAGCAGCTAAACTGTCAATATGCTCTAACAATAATGAATAAAAACAAAAAAAAATTATATAATACAAAACAATATTGACAGTAGTATTGCTAATGAGCACCAGCACCATATATATTCCCATCTTTGGCCTATTCCTCTTTGACTTTTTCAAACCGAGCTAAAGAAACAGTCTTTTTCTATAATCCTCTTGGTTAGTAGTGTCAGACTGAATAATTCTTTTATCATTGATCTTTTTTAAATTATTTAACGTTACATAAGAAACATCAATATGCATCTTATTCATCACGTTAATTAATTCGTTGGCGCCAGCATATTTATTCAATCTTTATTTCTCTTGCAAGCTTTTTGTTTAGTGACATTCTCTCTTGTTATTTTTTTTTTGTTTGTCTATTTGTTTTTTTTCTGTCCCCTCACTCTATAAACATAGATCAAAGCCCGCCCACACCCCCTCCTACACCTACACTTCAAACACACACACACACACTGTATGTGCTTTTAAATGGCGATTAAATATTTCAATCCTGAACCAATATTTACACTCTGATATCTTCAGCAACGCAAACCACAAACTACAAAACCCCCAGCACATCATCATTTGGAGCACAAAAAAAAGTTCTGATGATTACTTCCTCTTTTCCTTTGAGATCCCCGTGGGTGCCATATTTTACCATTAGCACTTTATCGAGTGTTACTTCTGCTAAAGGTGCTAATATCTCTCAGACTGCGTGAAAGAACAGTTCCATGTCTGCCCATTAGGTTCATATTTTATTGAAAACAGTTCAAAACGCAACAAGTATCCGGGACATTTGGTGGTGGGGAATCTCATTCTCTTTTGTCTCTGCAGTTGGTTTTATACAGTGTGTGTGTTTGAAGTTTAGGTGTAGGAGGGGGTGTGGGCGGGCTTTGATCTATGTTTATAGAGTGAGGGGACAAAAAAAAACAAATAGACAAACAAACAAAAAATAACAAGAGAGAATGTCACTAAACAAAAAGCTTGCAAGGGAAATAAAGATTGAATAAATAAATATGTAAATTGAAATAGTGTTGCAATCAGTCTCATATATATATATATATATATATATATATATATATATATAAAGACAGAGAGAGAGAGAGAGAAAGAGAGAGATAGATGGATGGATGGATAATTGACAGATGGTTGGATGGAAGGATAAATTGATGGATGGATGGATGGATAGATAGAGAGAGAGAGAGAGAGAGAGAAAGAGAGAGATGGGAACGGACAGATTGTGAGAGATTCTATAATTAGACACATGGTAAGACAGACTTGACCACTACTATTGTGACCACTACAAAAGGTTAACGCCGTGACCGACAGGATGAAAGAGAAACAAACACATTCAGAACCAACGAGATTGTGAGAGCGTGAGAAAAGGATGGGAGAGAGAGAGAGTTACAAAGGAAGAAGAAAAAGCCTTCGTTTCAACACGTGGTTTCATTTTGCTTATGTCCGTGTCAAATCGATTCAGGGGACTTAATCAAGGCGGTCTGAGGTCACTACTGGGGACCGTCTATTAATAGCCGGACAGTGGTCAGTGATTAGTCTTACGATAAACTGTCAGGAGGACATAAAATACACAACAAACAACGGACGTAGTTTTACTTTTGATTACTTCTGTTGTTGTAGTTTAGTTTGTGTATACCCTATACTCTTAAGCGAGCAATTCTTGTATGTATGTATGTATGGATATATATATATATATATATATATATATAAATTTTATTTCGAAAACGGCTCAAACGATTTTCTTTAAAATTTCACGGTATGTGCATAATAGTGAGAAAAAAAAATATCAACTCATTGGTCACATCGGGAAAAGTCGAAGTCGACCGTTAAATCGGTTTGAAAATGGCTCATTATCGAAAAATTATATTTGGCTAGAATGTTTTATGAATGAAATTTTCTATATGACGACAATGGGAAAAAAACTTGACACCGCTTACGTCACTAGGCTCACAGCAGTACACTAAGACATTTCTTTGCAAACAAGAAAATTGGCGTAATTAAACATTTGCGCACCATCTTATTGTACGTTGATCCATTATGAAACTATAAAAGAAAAATAATGAAATTAAATATGTTTAAGTATGATTAGTTATTGTGTTTTAAAGGCTTTATAAATTGTTTACACTTTAATTGCTTACACCCGTAGGTAGCTTTTACTTTGTTATTATTTAGCTGGTGAATTATTGCAATGTGTTTAAGCTTCGAAGTCTACTGTCCCATACCAAAACATATGAAATGGTCATAACACAGCTTATCTATGCCTTACTTGCACAACCAGGGCCGGCCTTAACATTTGAGGGGCCCTATGTGAAATGGATTGCGCGCGGACCAGTAAGGATAGGGATAAGGATAATAAGTGAAAAAAAAATGTGTATTAGAAAATAAATTCGTATTTGCATTACATTTTTATTAAATCAAAGCTGACGATGCCGTTTTTTATATCACCCGTAGGACTGGCGTTTACCATATTGATTGACACCCCAAAATGACAATTTTGTCTTTTTAAGGACATTTTTATGAGTTTCAGGAGATTTCCAGGAGCTCCTTCAAAACAAGGAGACCACGGGAACCCTATTATAAATTATAATGGTTTACTTTAATAATTTACACCTAGAATTAGCGCGGGGCTTTTGAACCTTAGGGGTCCACTGCGGCAGCATAGGCCTAAGGCTGGCCTTGATGAAATCCAGCTCGCGGTCAACAAATTTTCATCACGCTGCTGCTATTTTTGTTTACCCTATAAACCTCGGTAAAACTGAAGTCATGTTCCAGAAGTCACCCTATAAATCTACTCAGCCCCAAAAATCAGCGCGAATAGACATCCCTTAACGTGGTAGACAACTTCACATATCTGGTAAGCATAGTATCAAATGACGCATTGCTTTAAACTACTTTAAAGGGAGGTTGATATGTGATCAGGGTTAGTCTAGCTTTTGGACGCCTCCAAGCGAGAGTGTGGCCTGTCTACAAAAATCAGTGATTCTCTCAACCCCTCTATGTGGATCTGAGACATGAGTACTTTATAGAAAGCAACTAAGACTTCTTGAACGACTTCACCAAAGACCGCAATACAAACAGCGATATTCTTGCAAAATGGTATGAACTTCTTATAATCCGACAGTCCCGCATTGCAGGGCACTTATTCCGTATGGGGGACGAACATATTTTTGGCAATGTTTTATTTTTAGTAAGCTGAAAGGTTGTCAGAGTAACAGAGATGCCTCACAATAACGCTTCTTTAGAATACTAACGCGATGTTTTTAACTCTTAGGATTTTACTTTGTTACTAGGTGCACGTTTTACACTATAACGTAGAGATTTTGCATCACTTGATGATTCTTACTAAAGCCATAATAATAAGGCTTGTCTTCGAGTCCGAAGATTAGTAAGGAATGCAGTATTTCCCGTGGCTGCGCAGCCCCAGCTGTGACCTACATATTTTACCACATCCAGGGCAAGCATAACTATTGTCCGCAGATGGTCGATTTAGATTTTCTTTTCGCCGTCTGCGTTTGTCCTCGGCAGCAGATTTTCTTTTGGTCTCAAATGTGTATCCCGCGGCCTTCGTGAGTGACCTACAGCTGTCTCGTTCGGAGGCCGCATAGAACCAGGTGCTCTTTTCTATGTCAGCCAAGGAAAGTTGACGCCTAAGCTGGTCTTTAAAGCGTTTCCGTGGGGCGCCTCTGTTACGTCGACCACCTTTTAGCTCAAAAATAAAAGACTGCCTTTGGCATACGATCGTCTCCCATACGGGATACGTAACCTACCCAGTGCAACTGTCGGACCATAAGAAGTCCCTCTATACTGTCCATACCGGCGTTGGCAAGGACATCGCTGTTTGTAGTGCGGTCCTGCCACCGTATGTCCATGATGGAGCGCAAGCATCTTTGGTGAAAGCACTCAAGAAGTCTTAGTTGTTTTCTGTATAGTGTCCATGTCTAAGAGCCATAATGAATATATTAATTGCAATATTAAATGTCAGATAGTAACCATTTTAGAAGTTAAACTTCAAAGACTTTCTTCCAAGCCTATAATAGCCAAATAGTTTTACGCGAAAGAAGCAATGTAAAACGTTGAGACGTGAGCTGTGGTTTTCTATAGGCCTACTGTAGGGGGGGGGACTTTCTATTCTAATCGCCATGTACAATTACATTGAGAACTGACAGAACTAAAAAGCAACTCTTCGAATTGATAGTCTTTACCCGATCGTTCATTTTCGTAATTACAACAATATTCCCAAAATGACTTCGGGTATATATCTTTCCTTAACAAATTATTCATCCGAGCGAGGCTCGGTCACCTGATATTAGAACCTAAATGCAAAACAAAGCTTCTGCTTGAACTTAATTTTTAAACGCAGACTAAATTTTTGTTATATCTGACCAAAACAAACTATAAAAAAAATAGTTCAACCTTTATGCAAAATATCATCCATCACTATTCGCATTATGCGACGATGAACGCTTGGTTGCACACTCTGATCCTAAATGATTGTAACTAAAAGTTAGAACCACAGACCTATATATATTATATCTAGACTGGAAAACGAAAACAGATTCTTATCTGCGATTGATCAACTCACTTACCTATATATATCGATTGTTATGTATTAATCACAGAACTATATATTCACTCAAATTCATGAAACAAAGCCATTTCATGTTAGTTAAGACAATGTTTCAAAATCCTAAAAAGAAATAATTCAGGTCTATTGATTTAGTCATCTTATGTACATTTAAATAGATTGATTCTGTTTTAATGTATATAAAAATTGCAAAATAATAATTATGAGACAAGTGTGCTCTTATTTTCGATGTTCAATTACTAGATCTAGATCTAAACATTAAATTATATGAATGTTACATAGGTTAGTGTTGAAAAATAACACTACTTCTTATAATTACTTTACAAAACAACGCCTTGTTTCATCTTTTTTAAAAAAAAAATCAATTTTTTTTGTTGTGTTAATAAAGATCTCCATGTCCTAGATATAATATATATATAGGTCTGTGGTTACAACTAACAGATGTGGTTACGTCAGTCATTTTATTTCACGATTTCCTCGGAAGTCAAATTTTAAAAAATAGAATAATACAGTCATTGCACATAATTGATAACTCCGTTTTAATGCTTTGATCGGAGAAATAGGAAGTGTTGCATTTAGATTCTTAAAGCTAAAGTACAATACTTTTCTAATGGGTGAAGAGCCTATTCACAGCTCATACTATTTTAAAAAATCATTATCAAATAACAAGCAAAATAAAAATAAAAACGTTTAAAAGAGGAAGAACTCCATATTTACAACCTTATGTCTAAATACTGTAAGATTTACTTCCCTTTTCTCCATCATAACAAATTTAATTAACTACTATTATTTCATGAACCAATTGTTTTTTTTTTTTTAATTGATTCGTATTTTGTAAGGGACAATGAATAATTGTGCAACGTTTCAACTTGATCTGAGATATGAGGTGGGAGAGCTGTCTAGTTCACTATAACAAGGAAATTATTGAC
Source organism: Biomphalaria sudanica (assembly GCA_036873155.1). NCBI lineage: Eukaryota > Metazoa > Mollusca > Gastropoda > Planorbidae > Biomphalaria > Biomphalaria sudanica. The sequence goes on from JAZGLO010005729.1 coordinate 2,969,508, forward strand.
CAGTACGTGTGTATAGATGGGGACTTTACGATAACATGGGTCAATAAACTATAACTTTGCAGCTATTGTAGACCTATTGTTTATGCCACATGTGGATATATGACTACAACAATGATAACTAAATACATTATACTATAAAAGTGATTAAACTTAAACGTGCTTTCCACATCGAGTGATAAATATAACCGAAATTTAATAGTTTCTTTCAAAAACGAAAGTCCCACTATACTAGCCTGTTCAGTGACAAGTATGAAGGGGAGGCAACAAAATGACAACAAAAAAACATGACATTACAGTGTTCTTTAGTTTAATCTCCCTTTCGAAAGGCATCCTAGCACCAGAGTAATTTTTGTATGTACTTTTTAAAAATGTGTTCTTGATATTTATCAAATAAACTGACATAACTTGAGAATCATGGTTACTAGTTCAACAGATCAAAAGATATCTTCGTAAGAATTAATACTATATAGCTGTCAATGAATCAGACAATGGTCAAGTCAATATCTCCGGATTAGACCGAATGGGCATATTACTGCGTCTGTGATACATGAACATCAATTGAGAGGGTGTCACTATTCAGACACAGCGTGTGTCACGTGGACACTAATTTCACATCGAGGCAGCGCACAAATGTCTCTTAAACGTCCGTCCAGAGACCAGAAAGCTGGAACTATAGCGGGAGGGTCTCCGTTGATAAACTGAGCACTCAGAGAGACAAAGTAGGCTAACAGGGGACGGGGCCTATATGGGCAATTAGCTCAGTTGAGCGCAGAGTATGAACCTAGTGGTATTGATTGAGATATTAATTATACACGACGGCTGGTCTGCCATTGCAGTATTTCCTCCCCCTCCCCCCGCCCCGAAGTGCCGCCGATCCCCCTTCCCCCCCCCCACTCTTTGTTGTTTTGTTTTCCTGATGCATCGCAGAAAAAAAGAAACTGACGTAATTAAGGCTGTGCGGTGGTGGTGGTGAGGTGTTCCTCCCTCTCCATTAAGGAGCCCCCCCCCCTGATAATCGTATTTGTATCTTATTCTTCGCTTAGCTTTGTGGAGAAAAAGTGACTGCTGTGTCGGCGATATCTTTTCGACCATGGCTAATGCCCAGGCTATCTTCTCATTTTTTTTTTTTAGATGATCCATAGTCGTTCCTTGACTGAAAGGGGTCATAGAGAAGATGCATAGAACTGTTTAGTTTCCTTGCAAGATACTGTGTGCTACAATTATCAAAAAGTTAATACTGACTAAACGTGGATGTTGGACTGAGTGGCTAAAGCCGGTTGGCCTCCTACCAAGGGAACGCGAGTTCGGATCCCTACTCGAGTTGTGTTTGTTGAACTCCTAATGCCAGCACAGATACCTCCCAGATATTCCGTCTCCCAATAGGTCCATAAGGTCGTAGGGTAGAACGACTGTCCCCTGGATTCTAACTAGGGTTATATATTGTGGCAGAAAAATTAAGCACTACGGTAGCCTGGTCTGGGTCTCGAGATTTCCGTGACATCCTACAGCTAATCATAAGATAATGTTTATTATACATTTTAAAAAACTAAATACATCCCTCGCAATTATGTAAATAAATTGTCTTGTCACCAAACACGTTTCATATTATGCAGTTTTAAAAGTTCAAACAATATTCCTTCTATAACCATCTAAATCATGATTACGTTCTTGAAGCAATAAAATTCAATAAGGAAGAAAAAGGAAGCAAAGCGATATTAAGAAAGGTGATAGCGATATAATGGAACCAAAAGAAAAAACGTAAGAATGAATGAAAGGATGAAGATATTGACAGAGTTCTAATAGACAAAATAAAAAATGTTAATCACGCCTAATTGAAAGATGACTGCTGACTAAATAATAACTTATTGCCTTCATACCTTCGTGCTGAGAGGGAAGGGCGCCAGAGGCGTAGTGCATGATGCCCCCGGTGCCACCTTCATGGGGGCGCCAAATGAAGCCTATTTTTCAATGTGGTTTTCATGGAAAATGGGGGGGGGGTGCGCCAATAAAGTACCCGGGCGCACGTTGTTTTCACTACGCCTCATTTTGGTTTATTAACACACTTCGCTTAATTAATGCTTCCGTATTCTTTACACCGGATGCACCAAAAGGTTGAATATCTATGAATTTGTCTACATGTGTGAAAATGTCTCGTGTATCCTCGTTTTATTTCTTGTAATGTGTCAAGAGTATTGTGTAAAGTTTAATAATGTATCGGAAGTAGTTGGCTATATGAATAATTTATTTGTTGATTTTGAGACGCACTGAGAAACGCGACTACTAAATGAATAAAGTATGTTATATGAAGTATCTAATTATGGTATTCTTTTTACATAATGTTACACAAATTTGTTGATTTAATATAAGCTCAGCAAGAAAGTGTAACTAAATAAAAAAAAAAGCAAAATGTTACTAAATAAAAAATAACCAACTCTTTGGTCAATAATTTAATAAAAAATATTGCTATTCAAATAGCAACAACAACAAAAAAAAAAGGACCCGAAACTCCGCTACATCTGCACAAATAAAATTCTTAGTGGCCTCCTCCTGACGCCGTGCAATATCTCAGTATTCTACTTCCGTTCTGCCGTCTCTCATAATCTGTCCACTCAGTCACGTGATTTAGGATGAACATCAAGCGTCCCCCCCCCCCCAACCTCTTTTTGTCTGATACACTTCTCTTGTCCACTTCGCACGCTTCCTGGGCGCTTCCAGTCACCGGGTCTAGAAACATCGTCTAGCTTAAGTGTTAAGTCCATTCTAGACTGACCTTCTTAAAAACAGGCTCAGGTAGGTTTTAGAAGGGCTGAATTGAGGTGACCAAAAACTTAAGTGGAATTCTTAAAACAGCACATTATCCTAGAGATTACGTCCAAAACATAAGGCGACATTTTTATGTTCTTGGTGAAAGATAGGTGTGGTTGTATTAAATGACCTACATGCTCTGTCAGCCTCTCTTTCTCCCTCTCTTCCTCTCTCTCTCTTTCCTTTTCTCCCCTCTCTTCCTCTCTCTCTCTCTCTTTCCTTTTCTCCCCTCTCTTCCATTCTCTTTCCTTTTCTCCCCTCTCTTCCTCTCTCTTTCCTTTTCTCCCCTCTCTTCCTCTCTCTCTCTCTTTCCTTTTCTCCCCTCTCTTCCTCTCTCTCTCTTTCCTTTTCTCCCCTCTCTTCCTCTCTCTCTCTCTTTCCTTTTCTCCCCTCTCTTCCTCTCTCTCTTTCCTTCTCTCCCCTCTCTCTCTTTCCTTTTCTCCCCTCTCTCTTTCCTTTTCTCCCCTCTCTTCCATTCTCTTTCCTTTTCTCCCCTCTCTTCCTCTCTCTCTTTCCTTTTCTCCCCTCTCTCTCTCTTTCCTTTTCTCCCCTCTCTTCCTCTCTCTCTTTCCTTCTCTCCCCTCTCTCTCTCTCTCTTTCCTTTTCTCCCCTCTCTCTCTTTCCTTCTCTCCCCTCTCTCTCTTTCCTTTTCTCCCCTCTCTCTCTTTCCTTTTCTCCCCTCTCTTCCTCTCTCTCTTTCCTTTTCTCCCCTCTCTCTCTTTCCTTTTCTCCCCTCTCTTCCTCTCTCTCTTTCCTTTTCTCCCCTCTCTCTCTTTCCTTTTCTCCCCTCTCTTCCTCTCTCTCTTTCCTTTTCTCCCCTCTCTCTCTCTCTTTCCTTTTCTCCCCTCTCTCTCTTTCCTTTTCCCCCCTCTCTTCCTCTCTCTCTTTCCTTTTCTCCCCTCTCTCTCTTTCCTTTTCTCCCCTCTCTTTCCTTTTTTCCCCTCTCTCTCTCTTTCTTTTTCTCCCCTCTCTCTCTTTCCTTTTCTCCCCTCTCTTCCTCTCTCTCTTTCCTTTTCTCCCCTCTCTTCCTCTCTCTCTTTCCTTTTCTCCCCTCTCTCTCTTTCCTTTTCTCCCCTCTCTCTCTCTTTCCTTTTCTCCCCTCTCTTCCTCTCTCTCTTTCCTTTTCTCCCCTCTCTCTCTCTTTCCTTTTCTCCCCTCTCTTCCTCTCTCTCTTTCCTTTTCTCCCCTCTCTCTCTCTTTCCTTCTCTCCCCTCTCTTTCTTTCCTTTTCTCCCCTCTCTTTCCTTTTCTCCCCTCTCTTCCTCTCTCTCTTTCCCTTTCTCCACTCTCTTCCTCTCTCTCTCTCTCTCTTTCCTTTTCTCCACTCTTCTCTTTTCTCTCTTTCCTTTTCTCCACTCTCTTTCTCTCTCTCTCTCTCTTTCCTTTTCTCCCCTCTCTTCCTCTCTTTCTCTCTTTCCTTTTCTCCCCTCTTCTCTTTTCTCTCTTTCCTTTTCTCCCCTATCCTCTTTTCTCTCTTTCCTTTTCTCCCCTCTCTTCCTCTCTTTCCTTTTCTCCCCTCTTCTCTTTTCTCTCTTTCCTTTTGTCCCCTCTCTTCCTCTCTCTCTCATTCCTTTTCTCCCCTCTTCTCTTTTCTCTCTTTCCTTTTCTCCCACTCTTTCCTTTTCTCCCCTCTCTTCCTCTCTTCCTCTCTTTCCTTTTCTCCCCTCTCTTCCTCTCTTTCTCTTTTTCCTTTTCTCCCCTCTTCTCTTTTCTCTCTTTCCTTATCTCCCACTCTTTCTCTCTCTCTTTCCTTTTCTCCCCTCTCTTCCTCTCTTTCTCTCTTTCCTTTTCTCCCCTCTTCTCTTTTCTCTCTTTCCTTTTCTCCCACTCTTTCTCTCTCTCTTTCCTTTTCTCCCCTCTCTTCCTCTCTTTCTTTCCTTTTCTCCCACTCTTTCTCTCTCTCTTTCCTTTTCTCCCACTCTTCCTCTCTCTCTTTCCTTTTCTCCCACTCTTTCTCTATCTCTTTATTTTTCTCCCTCTACATGTCTATCCTTGTCTATTTATCTCTCTGTATATACAAACCTTAACTAGCACGTATTCAAACACGCCTTGCCTTTAGACGTCATTCATGCAGGAGCTTAGTTACCGACACATTGCATACAAAAACAATTGGTCATCTCAGTGGCTTTTGTGGCAGAGTGGTATAACCTGCTTGGCCACTTATCAAGGGCTACCTTTCCGGTTCGAAGACTGACTTAAGCTGAGCTGCGTTAGTATGAGCGCCCAACGGCAGCATGGAAAACCTCTCCCAGATACCTTACCCCACCCACATATCCATACATGAGATTACACCGAAGCACACGTAGGAAGCTACTGCATGAAAGATGCGCATAAAAAAATAGCACCAAATTATAACAAAATAATTTTTAAAATGCATGAAAAAATTCTTTTTTTTTATCCTGTAAGATAATGTGAATTTTGTTGGGATACCAATGATGGTTCTTTCACAACTTTATGCCATCTTACTCAGCTGACTTATATTTTCTATATTCGTTGGATAGGCTGGCCCACGATTTTCATTTAAATTTCTTCTGACCTCCTCGCTTTGATTACCCTTGAACTCTGACCTGTAAGACTTCGAATCATCTTTTGATCTTGTATTGTAACGCATAATAGTAAAAGCAGCAGAATCAAGTCGATGCTTATATAGTGAGGCTGCGTACTTCGAAATAATGACTCATTAAATTATAAGCTGCTTCTTCGTTGAGCGCCATCTCAGTGTCCTCAGTTCGTGCTGAGCAAATTGCCATTGATGCTGTGCACCCACATCACAGAAGTGCTGCGACGTCAGTCTCAAACTCACTCGAGACGTCAGTCTCAAACTCACTCGAGAATGTTCGTTTTTAAAGTAGTGGCCACGTGTTAGCAAGCGCCACACTCGTTAAAAATAGTGGCTACTTGGTAGCAAGCGTCACGCTTCGAGGCAAACCATTCCCACTCGTTCCGTGACAGTCGTGATCAAAGGGAGGTGACTTGCTATTCTTTGTTACAAGGGCAACAACCGAGAAAATGTTACAACACCCCTTACTCTATTCAACACTAGGAGGAGGGGGGTGGCATATACTAAACAATGACCACTCGACCAGTACACTCTAGGACCTGGCTGACACCAACAACATAAGAGAGAGAAAGAGATGGCAACTGAGGATGAGTAGTTACAAGGGTGAAGAGAGTGCTGGCCCTTAGAGCAATCAATGTCTAAGTAAGCTATATGAAATGCACATCACGTGACAATGCATTCACCAATAGAAAGCCTGCGGGGCGTTCTTGTACAAATAGGCAGCAAGGGAGACAACAGAAGCAAGAGGAAACAACGAGTGTAGATAATTGTGGAGAAAGTTTTTTTTTTTGTCAACATTGGATAGCAGGATGTTTTTGTTTTGTTTTGTTTTTGGAAAATAATACAACAACCTTTTAAAACACACAAAAAAGTGTATGACCAGAACTAGCTTGAGTAGTGTTCATCGTAGTGAGTAACAAAAGGCAGAATCCTCACCACCATATGAAAGAGGCGGGATACAAAAGCAATAAAGCATATATATATAAACTTTACTGGAGGAAAATGTAATTATAGGATCTCTCTAATGTAGATTTTTCTTTCTCTTTCTGATTGTTTGACTAGGTGGCCGTTAGTCGTGGCTTGTTCAATTAAACCTTGATACAAAACTCTTGGAAGAAATCTTCAACACCTTATTTGAAACAAAATAAACAGCATCCACTATTGATAAACATATTTTAATTTCAAAGTAGTCACATGAAGACACACACAAAATTGTCGATCAATGTAAAATTATATCAATTCCAAAACTGCAATCAATATACACGTTAGGTCTTTCTGTCTCTCGTCCAAGACTTGAACACAGACCAATCGTTATGGAAGGTCTAAACACTGACCTGACCTGCAACGTCGCAACCTGTTGGCAGTTTAGACCAAGAGCTTGTTGTAACGTCACAGGTCTCGCTTGAACTCCCCTTTCTTCAGCCATAACTCCCTCGTATCCAATCGTCAGCATCAATCTAACTCAAAAAAGTGGCACCTGAATTGACATCATTAGTAAAAGAGCATGCAGAGATTACTTCCCTTAGAGCACGTGAAAGAAATCGGGCAGTGTGTTTTAAGATCGCCTTGTCCCAATACAAGGACAGACACTTTGCTGCGTATGGGCCAGTTCTCTCTCTCTCTCGTATCCTTGTCCCGATATCCCTTCCTGAAAAACGCGACATTCATAAAGAACGCAGTGACGACACCGTATGGCATAGTGTTCTCGAAACCGTCTGAAGTAAACACCAATTGGACAGTGACCGACTCGGAACAGGGCTAGGACGGTCTGCTCCGCATGATTAAGTTGCCACCACGCATCCTTTCGGTCTGGTCTTCTCATCTGCCTTTATAGAATTTACCAGCCAATGCAAACACCAACGTGTGACACTGGTATAAATACTGTACCATGCAGGAAGGCAGTTTAAGACATTGCGATGTATAAAATTGCCATCTCATCTTGATAGTGTAATACTATTATTTCTTTCATCTATATTATTGGAGGCTAAGTATGCTTGACTTGGCTTGGCTACCCATGAAAGGGGCTCGAGGTTCGACACCCGACTCGAGCAGAGTTATGTTTACTGAGCGACTAAAGGCACCTTCTCCCAGATACCCCCTCCCCCCACTGGTCCAAAATGAGATTGGACTATAGCGCTCTGATCATGCTATAAGCATGAAAGTAGCGCTATATAAAAGCTATATTTTTTGGTATTATCTTCCTGTTTTTGTTTTTGTATCATAAGTCATAAAACACGTTCATATTTGCATATTACACGAATGCCAACTATCAGACATAAAGCATCTGAGACCAATCTTAATAACACATTTGAATTCATCAAGTTGGTTAGGCTGTGCTTTTAAAAAGAAAGGCACAGAGAGGCACAGACGATAATTTTTTCGTTTTTTTTTTCCAATGAAGAACAGACTTAAAAAACAAACTTTAACCAAAGAAAAACATACTTTAAAAGCCTAGCGAAGCAGACGACATGCTCTTTTCGCCATTTTTTTTTTTAAATTTAATTCTCCACTTCTTATTGTGGCCTGGAGTGTACAATTAAGAGCGCGCGTAGCTAATGAGGTCCAGAATTTCTAATGCCTCTGACTTCACTTTCTTGAGCAGTAGAGACCTGATCGAAAATAGTGTTATGTTTAAAGAACAACTCTAGCGTTCAACAAAACTGGGCTGGAAATTAATGTAGATAAAAGGACTGCTGGAACTAAATCTTGTGTCCTCTCATCATTTGTGCGTTACGGAAGGTCAAGGTTATGACCCCAAGGAATTGGGATTTACAGTAATTAGGTCAATAATTTAGAGCCAAAATATTTGTGCATAGAAAAAAAAGTGTACCTTCATTTAGCCGTAAATACCACATTTCTTTATCCATGTGATGGAACACATTTGTACAAGTGCTCCTTCTTCCCTAGTGTCATTAGAGCATGGAGCCGGAATCAGCCAGGAGAAGCAATGGCTTTAGTTTTAAGTCTCTTTCTAACATGCACGACTAGATTGGATTTAATTATCTGCTTTTATCGAATGACGCAGTTATTCATAATATTAGAAGATAAGGACAGAAACTGATGACGCGACAGTTTTAAGGAAGTGACAGCGTTTGGTTGTAAACTGGTTAAACATTAGTTTGGTAATCCAAAACAAAAAAAAAAGACATTTGACCTTTTTTAGGAATAAATCTTTTTAGCAAATATAGAACGTGGCCACTATAGTAAGGTATCGCTTGAAAACTTAATATGAAAATAAAAATTACAATTTAGAAAGGGTTTTCCATATCTCCATTGCCATGAGTGAAAGTTAAAATTAGAAAGTCTCTGAACTAATGTATGACATTAGGAAACTAATTGACAGAGATGTGACATTTGAAAATGAAACTAAAGAGAGATATTCCATTTAGAAACTACATTTTATAATTGAGCTATAAAAGAACTAGACTGACTAGACTGGCTCTAGCCTCAACGGCGAAGACTCTCTGGTCTCAAGGGAGAGAAGAAATCGAAGACATTTCAAAACAACGTAATTGCTAGCTACAGAAACTTCGCATTTTGTTTTAAATTAATGCAATTTTTTATAAATTTATTTTTTGCATCATTTAGCTCTGAGACACGTTCATTCTTAATGCCAACTTTTTGTGACAATTTTTTTTTTGTTGAAACAATGAATTAATCGTTAACACATAACCTTGTCACGTGATAGCATTATAAGAATTCATGCACATTCTCTTAAAACGTACAATTAAATTGCAGAACATATAGTATACAGAGAGATGGGGGGGGGGGGTAGGAATAAAAGCAATTTTGGAGATACCCTGCATAAGATGCCGAGCTGACGCCGGGAGGAATATCCTCCAGGTTGTTGTTCACGGTCGTTAGCTTATGTCTCATAGTATGTAGCAGACGACTGAACCGCTGTAGGCGTATTATTTTTAAATTATAAAACTTAAAATAGCTTGTATAAACTTCTTTTGTGAACAAAACTTAATATAATTTTCATTACAATGTAGACGAATTCAACTTGAAATGAAACAAACTGAAACTTAAACAAATATAACTCAATATAAAAAAAAAAGCCTTTACACTCCGGCATCCTGGAGTCGTCTCTCGATCTTAATATAGATTATTACATAGCGCTTATCTTGAATCATTCTACAAAACTATCAATTACTGCTCCCTTTATTCATCATCTTACAATGAATGCTCCCTTTCTCCATAATCACCTTGGCAACACACAAACACACACTATAACATCCGCTTGGAAAACATTTGTAAATGGTGGGCTGCCCCGTTTAGCATGAGACTATTACCAATGCCTTCAGCCTTCTTTGAGGAAAATGAGGCACCTGTATGTCACATTCAGGGGGCGCGGTGGCTAAGTGGTTAATCGCTCGGCTTCCGAACCTGGAGTCCTGGGTTCGAATCTCGGAGAAGTCTGGGATTTTGAACTCGGGATTTTTAGGGCGCCACTGAGCCCACCCAACCCTAATGAGTACCTGACTTCTAGTTGGGGAAAGTAAAGGCGGTTGGTCGTTATGCTGGCCCCATAACACCCTGCTTGTTAACCGTTGGCCATAGAAATATATGACTTTAACATCATCTTCCCCATAGATCGCAAGATCTGAAAGGGAAACTTGACTTACTTTTACTATGTGACATTCATGCTCTGTTGAAGACAACTTAATTAAGGCGCTTAACGGACTCTTTAAACTGGGTTTTCAGACAAATCTTTGGCTTAGAATTCTTGACGTTTGAAGGATCAAATCGTTTAGATCTCACCTATATGTTACACTAGAAGTGTGTCTTATATTGGATAGCATAAGATTACATGGCTCTACTGTCCTTGTGACAAGTTGGATTGATGTTTTGGCCGTTTTGGGTGTCTAGGGGATTTTATATTTTGAGAACCCACACTTGCACATATAAAATACAAGCACAGCGTTATAATGCAGGCAACAAATACTAGAGTGTAAAGTTATGTACAGTTTATTATACAAAATAAGATAATCAAAAGGTAAAATGCTGTACAGTTGCTAGGATGGGACCTAGCGTATTTACATGTAGGAGACTATCATCATTAGATTTGAGAGCCAAGTGGTCTGAGTGTCATTAGGCTGGTGGCTTAGCTTTTAGGTCCGGTGCTGCACTGATGAGACGGGTGTGGCTGGTACTGATGCTGTCTGCTGGTGGGCTGGCGTGGTGGATCCAGGCTCCGGTTGCAGTCCAACGTTGTATGGTTGCAGAGCTAAGCTGCGTCTACCAATCAGTCAAGCCAGTGACGAGTCTGTGGCTAGCCTTGTTACTTGGACTCTTGAAGGATGAGTAGGACTGATGCCTTCCGATCTGGTGCCAACAAATCTGGTATCAGCTTTAGGTTGCTAAGATTTCAGGCGGATGTTGCCTATAAATAAAAGCTGCAACGATATGATGTATACGTCGGTTTTGCCATAATGATAACACTGGGAGGTAGATGCCTTTCCGTGAAGGACATCTTCAGAATGATGTAGAGAAACTATGAGCTAGTTTCACAAATATCAAAGGGAACTAATAAATGAATATAGTGTCCCTTCAAGGGGGATAACACTAGTAATGGGGACTCCCATAAAGGGAAATAAACAGTAATAAGTGATATATGATAAGTAATACAAGTGACGTTCACCAATCACGGTGAATAGTAAGTACATACATCGCTTAGATAAATGAGATGAAAGGGGAAGGGGAGATCAACGTCTGATACTCGCCCATGCTCTCACATAAGTAAACATAGAGCATAAGTAAATACATACTCAGTAATAAGACATGTTTACAGAAATGTTTTGATAATTCCCTGCCAAGAAATTAATCAATGATATTATATGAAAGGCTCGTGCTGAGCGCTAATATATCAGCGATAAATTAATAATAGTTAAAGAGCTAATTACATCTGGTAAGAATTGTTAATAAATTCTAGTCCAGATGGCTTGAACATTTAGCCACAAAGTCATGATATAAAATATAAGTATACAGTAATCTACTTACATTATCCATGATAAGAATGCACAAATATGTACACAAATAATGTAGTAATAAATGCACAAATATATATATACACATTACTAAGTAAAATGATTCTAAAGCACTTTACTAAGTTACATACCACCAATCCAAAGTGCAATAAGGGAATGAAAATGGTCCAGAGCTCAAGCAAGAGATAGATGTGTTCCCTGTCAGCTCTCCAGCGAGAATGAGATCGGACGATGAAGTTCTGTCCATATACACGTGGAGAGGGGGAGGTGGCGGGAGATAAGTGCAAAGGTGGATCCCCGCTTGACCATGACGGCGTTTCCGGGAGATAGACACCGCGCGAATGCGCGAGTTGAGAGTCCAGGGAGTTTGCCCAGGTGGTCAGAGGATATAAAAGAAGGGGGGGTGGATTATCAGAGCTCGGTCGGATCAAGGGAGACTATACCTTGATAATGGCTAGTGCTAGACGAACAGCGTTGCCCGAGGCGTTGAGTTGAATTGGGCACTTTGAAGTGACCAGCCGCTCCACAAAGGAAGGGAGGGGGGTCAACGGAGGTTTGCTAAGATAGGAAAAGGGGAGCGTACTCTTGTCAAGAGTCTAGTGTGGCACGTGTCAAGGTGGGGATAGTAAAATGTGACATCGATGCCAAAGGGGGTGGGGTTGGATTGGATGCGTGGTGGCTGTGTCTTAGCTCTTGATTGGCTAAATTAATAAATTGATGATTAACAGCGTGCAAATAAATTTAATAAATGCTTAGACCAGAGTGATACCTTGAGTGAGCTAAAACGGTTCGTCACAGTCCTCTTACAAATAACAAAATATATTCGATTCTTTTAACAGGTTCGATACCTTTTGTTTTAGAAGTCAAGTGCTTGTTGCCTCGCCATTTTAGCTGAAGCCTGTTGAGAAGAAGTTTTATTTTATTTGATGATTATATCAACATTTATCAACTCAGCTTAACTGTATCAGCAACTCAAATTTAGAACGTCACAAATGTTTGGTAGACCTTTAGGACACCATGCGTGTTTGGTAGATTGGTAGATCTTCATGACTCCACAAGTGTTTGGAAGATCTTTATGACTGATTCGTTTTTTTTGGTAGGTCTAAATGACGTCACAAGTGTTTTGGAAGACCTTTTCAACGTGACATGTGTTTGGTGGGTCTAAATGACGTCACAAGTGTTTTGGAAGACCTTTTCGACGTGACATGTGTTTGGTAGGTCTAAATGACGTCGCAAGTGTTTTGGAAGACCTTTTCGACGTGACATGTGTTTGGTAGGTCTAAATGACGTCGCAAGTGTTTTGGAAGACCTTTTCGACTTGACATGTGTTTGGTAGGTCTAAATGACGTCGCAAGTGTTTTGGAAGACCTTTTCGAAGTGACAGATGTTTGGTAGGTCTAAATGACGTCGCAAGTGTTTTGGAAGACCTTTTCGACGTGACATGTGTTTGGTAGGTCTAAATGACGTCGCAAGTGTGTAGCAGATCTTTATGTCGCTTCATGCGCTTGGTTGACGTTTGTAACGTCACGCGTGTTTGATAGACCCTGATGACGTCACACGTGTTTAGTAAAGCAAAACAATTATTCTGCTTACTTGGTTGCCCTCAACTCACTCGTCTGCTACTCTAAACACCACATTCCGAATGCTTCTTGTGTTGTGTCTTGGTCGAGTGACCGAGATATGTAAACAAGGAAGCCCTGTCGACCTTGTGACATGGCCAAAAATATCCAAGGTAAATATTTTTTAACACTGGACAGGACGTCCTTATACCCAGGGGCGGACTGGCTATATAGGCATTTGGGCAAATGCTCGGTGGGCGGTATTCAAATGGGCCTAAAGGGTCTCATGAATGCCACTATGGCACGCATTAAATTGTTAAAGGTTTTATAATATTTTCATATATAAAGGGCTATACCAGCGCCATGCTAAAAACATCTTTTACAGACTACAGTGTAATACTAATTTAATCTAACACATTCGCAAGCCTCCATCCGTAGACAGTGCTATTAGTAGGCTTCATACTAATTTAATCTAACACATTTTCAAGCCTCCATCCGTAGACAGTGCTATTAGTAGGCTTCATCATTTTAGGGCCTACAAACATAGCGAATAAAAAGCACCATTAGGCCTATATTTCTTATAAGGATAAAGAGCATGCATACAGTTATCGATACATTATAAAAAAATAAGTGACTTTGAGAACAGATAGGCCTATAATAGGAGGCCCATCATATGATATACATTTATGGGTTGTACTGTATAGAAACGCCTCGGCCGATTTTGACATCCAGTCCGTCCCTGCTCATACCTCAAGCTTTTTGAAGCTATGAAGCACCACTAGTACCGATAACTACTTTCCATACATCTATTTTATCTTATCTTATCTTATCTTATAAATTACAGACTTTCCCTCCTGAACAATAAACGCGTATCGCAATCATGTGATGTAGATCTATAAACTAAACCTCCCCGGGGTATCGTGCAGTATAGGAATGGACAGTTCCTTAAATAAGTCAACAAAAAATACTTTGAAACAAAAAAAAATGTTAACTTCTCTATTTCTTTCGTCAGTTCCCACTTAAGGTTAGGTTTGACATTTAAAAAAACAAAAAAAGTTCCTTAACTCGCGGCTTCCTTCTACTCCGCCCCGTTGTCAGACACTGTTCTCCGTCTTAGTTACTGCCCCTCGTTAACCAGATCGTGGCCTTCCGCGTTTGCTTGAATGATCAGGACAGCCGTCGCCATGGCAACCGCGTCTAACTTCTGCGGCACCAAAGTTTATCTACTAATCGGAACGGAGTTGAACAGAAAGAGGAAAGCGTTTTGCTCTGGATGTATCGGCTAAGAGAGAGGGGGGAGAGCAAAGGGGGGGGGGGTAGAGGGTGCAGTTGGGGAACCTCTCCGAGAAGACTTACTCACAATCTAGATAACATTATCTCTGTCACTGAGATGAAATATCTCTCCGACAACTCCAATGTGATATGATAAGGCGCTGGACACAAATTCTCGGACTCTACCCTCATTAATTATGTAAACTTTTGCTTTTAAATTATGATGGATCTGGCCATGTGGTGCGTGAATGCATCCTGGTGAGAGAGTTTGTATTCCCCCCCCCCCTTCCACAACTAACCAAAAGTTCCAAATCTCATTGAAAACTTTAGTATTTTTTAGCTTTATTGTAATTTCGGAAATTGTATTTTAATGTAACTTAACATTGTCATGGGCGGTTGTAAAGTAAAGTATAAGGTCGACTGACTCATCGCTTGCTGCTAATAACAACATAGTTTGTTATGAATATTTGCTTTGGGAGTGTGTTTGTGTGTGTGTTTTTTTTCTATGGTGACGATAGGAAGAGGTTAGCGTTTGGTTGTGAATGATGCAACATAGGTGGCATTGTCGTCACTTGGTCTTAGGACAGAAGACTCCAGAACGTGAGATTGAAAGGTTGTGTTATTGTAGTGAGTTAGATGTGGTTAAAGAATAGTATTACTGAGGTCTACTACAGTTCTTTGATTTCATTTCAACTTGATTTTGTTGATATTATAAATAAAGTTCTGGTTTAGTTTGTTCACAAAAGTAAGTTATAAAAGTTATTTGAAGTTTTATTAGTTAAAATACATTACGCTTACAACGGTTTAGTTGTCTACCAGCAGTTTGGTGCTACAAGTCAACGACCGGTAACAACACTATTTCAAAAGTTTCTTTCAGCAAAGCTTAAAAAAAAAATCATAAAATTCCAGAGGCGTTGATTCAAGACAGTTTAGACGAAACGTAAATATTCCCTTTAGTAGTGGGTCGTTTACACCTTTTTGAGAGGATTAAGCGCAGATTCAAGATTTAGATAAATCCGGCAATTGTGTTGTTAATATCGAAAACAAAGACTTGCTGCTGCTGGGCTAAACGACTGTATAGAAAATACAATAAATATGTATAAATGTGACCCTGCTGAGGCGCTGTGGCTGTGCGGTAAAGCGCTTGGCTTCTGAACAAGGAGTCCCGGGTTCGAATCCTGGTGAAGACGGGGATTTTTTTATTTCTGGATCTTTGGGCGCCTCTACGTCCACCCAGCTCTAATGGGTAACTGACATCAGTTGGGGAAAAGTCTGTTGGTCGTTGTGCTGGACACATGTCACCCTTGTTAACCGTAGGCCTCAGAAACAGATGACCTTTACATCATGTGCCCTATAGACCACAAGGTCTGAAAGGGGAACTTATGTGACCCTGCCGGACAAAGTACAAACAAAGGAAGTTTGGGCCACAAGGCTTTCATAAGCTACAAAACAAACACAAACAAATACAAACACAAACACAAACTAGGCTTAAATTAACTTATCAGTCCATGCTCTTTATCTAGGCAGAACAGAAATGAGCTCCGCTGGTGTAAATGCGCGGGAAATCTGAAGGGGGCGGAGATGTCAGGCAAAGATGAATATGAAAAGGGTGAAGTGTTAGTGCCCATCTCATTTTAAATAAAACTATGTTGGTTCTTGATCCCGTGAGGTGGTAGGGTGCCTGACATGTAAATAAGTTTGTTTTCGATCAATGCAATGCCAAAAACACCCGTCCGACTAATAATGGATTACAATCACAACAGTGGATAACATGGATTAGAACCAAGCAGTGACTAACAATGGATTATAATCTAGCATAACTAACAATGGACTATAAACCAAGCAGTGACTAACGATGGATTTACAACCAATACAGAAGGGCCTACTCCTGTTGACACCTGGCGTTGACCTCATTAGTATTCATATTATAAAAGGTCAGGCTGTGTCACTGTATGTACCTAGTGTCATCACTCCGTTCACACCCCACTTCTCTCAAATGGGTGACCTAATTAGATCATTATGCAAATGAAGGATCACGAATGATGTCCCATGGTTTTCAAGCATTTGATCAATAACTGTTTTCTTGTCAGTGATCAAGAGAGGGGCCCTCGTTACATATCGCAATGTTGACATTTCACAGCGCAGACATCTCTCACTTGATTCCAGTTCAGCCCCACCTATAATGAAGAATATTTGGAGTCAGAGATTTAGAAATTTAAATTAATTTCATCTCGTTGTGTCCAATGAGAGAAACAAAAAAGGCATTTATAATTGATATCGTCTATTACTATCTACTCATTCAATAATCATTCATGCGCATATTTCGGAACATTGACATTGAATCTTATCTTATAAAATACAGACGTTACTTCAAAAAAGAAGATGATTACGTCCTACGCGTCATGCATCTAGTCCTGCATGTTAAGAAATTCTGCCTCTAATAGCACTAAGGAAGAAGGAGCATTTGTACACATTTGTCCTAGCATATGGAATGAGGAATGTGCCTTTCTCTTTGTGTCTTTCTGGGTAAATGTTAAACAAGGTACTTTTTTACCAAGCTGCGAGTCTATTTCAGTACAACATTGTTTTAAAGGTATCCTACTTTATATAAAAATAAAAATGAGCACAATGTGACTAACAATCAACATAGCGTTAACAAGGACATCAATATCAAAGGCTAAATACTGACATGTACAATGGCAGGCACGAAAATCAAACCGCTTGGTTCTTTGATCATAGCGACATTCTTGGATGATTGCAAATCATAGGCTCTTAACTAGAGAGATACAGGAGCATTCAAGGAATCACCAACAAGGATTGCATCACACATGAGGAAACCGAAAAATAATTATAATGGCGATTGGGCTTCACGAATGACCTTCTGACCATTATCAGAAAAATAAAACGTAAGCTAAGCCTGAACGACCATATCCCAGCATCTACACCGCTCGCTAAGACTTTCCTACAGGGAACAATTCCAGGGAGCAGAAGAGAGGAAGACAAAAGAAACGAATCGAAAGACATCAAAGTACGGACTAGCGTGTCAATGAAACCAAAAAATAAGTGAGGAATGGAGAGAGGCGGTCTACAGATCCTGATTGGTGCTCCAACTGACTAAGTCACAAGCGATGGTGAAAAAAAAGGATTTCAGTGTTTAAGGTAATTAGAGGATAGTTTACAGCCTGCTCTCCCAGTTTGTATAATTAGCGAAACAGTTTCTTATACCTGGATATTTAAGATGTAAAATTGGTGAACAATTCAGAAATTTTGCGGAGACTTAATGATGAAATAAGAATTTCAATGGAAGTCGCGCTGATTTGAAGATCATTAAATAGTCTCCCATCCCATAGCGGAGGGGCGCAAAAACCAGTAAATAAGTCATTTCTAAGACTTATCCATCAGATGTGTCCAATAGCAGGATTCGGATTCTCTAGACTGCCATAAGGTCTCCAAAGGCCTCACTAGATCGATGTCCGTGTCTGTCTTGACCATGTCATGAGATCAATAATTCAGAAAGATGTTTTCAAGACACAAATCATGTCTAGAAATAACACACCGCGGTTCGAACATCACGCATGAAATTTTAATGGCGTCTACAAATTATCCAGCATGCTTAATGACGGAAGAGCCATAATATCTGTTCTATTCTGTTTCATGTGACAAAGTTCTGTGACATAATGTTACATGAACAGTCTTGGCGAACGATCGTGAAATGTATATAGGCTATTGAAGATCGTATCATTGTATCAGGGATCGACAGCTGGGTTATTTAAACTTGACTTGAGTTTCAAGTAATGTATTGTTACAATACAATATTATATTATCGATGGGGATAAAAATATTTTGCAAAGTTCGGTACCAATGTAAGAAACAATTAGCAAAAATTGGCATGAAAGTAAAGTGAGGACTTTTGAAGCATGAGCATGTCCAGATTTAACTTCAGACAAAACAAGCTTTGAAATAAAAGTAAAGTTCCCCCTTTCAAACCATGCTGTCTTAAGGTCAGATGATGTAAAGGTAATCTGTTTCTTTGGCCCACGGCTAACAAGGGTGGCATGTGGCCAGCACTACGACCAACCGCCTTTACTTTTCCGCAACAATGTCAGGCACCCATTAGAGCTGAGTGGACTCAGAGGAGCCCTAAAAAATCCCGAAATTATAAATCCCAGTCTTCACCAGGATTCGAACTCGGGACCACCTGTTCGAAAGCCAAGCGCTTTACAACTCAGTCACCGCGCTTCCAAGCTATAGTTTAGCGCTCCAAGTAATATTTAGCACTGACAATAATATATAGACTTACAAAGAGCATCAGAATGGTCCCATCTATCAAATAGCTTAAGACCTTTACAAAAGTCTGGAGTTAGAATCGTTTTGAAAGCAAGGATTTTCCTTTTGGGCAAATTTGGTTCTCTCAGTACCTTAAAGATGTGATATGTTCCTGTTATTTCTCAGTACCTTAAAGCTGTGATATGTTCCTGTTATTTCTCAGTACCTTAAAGCTGTGATATGTTCCTGCTATTTCCCAGTACCTTAAAGCTGTGATGTGTTCCTAATATTTCTCAGTACCTTAAAGCTGTGATATGTTCCTGTTATTTCTCAGTACCTTAAAGCTGTGATATGTTCCTATTATTTCTCAGTACCTTAAAGATGTGATATGTTTCTGTTATTTCCCAGTACCTTAAAGCTGTGATGTGTTCCTAATATTTCTCTAGATTTTAAAGCTGTGATATGTTTCTATTATTTCTCAGTACCTTAAAGATGTGATATGTTCCTGTTATTCTTAGTACCTTAAAGCTGTGATGTGTTCCTAATATTTCTCCGGATCTTAAAGCTGTGATATGTTCCTATTATTTCTCGGTACCTTAAAGATGTGATATGTTCCTGTTATTACTCAGTACCTTAAAGCTGTGATGTGTTCCTAATATTTCTCTAGATTTTAAAGCTGTGATATGTTTCTATTATTTCTCAGTACCTTAAAGATGTGATATGTTCCTGTTATTCTTAGTACCTTAAAGCTGTGATGTGTTCCTAATATTTCTCCGGATCTTAAAGCTGTGATATGTTCCTATTATTTCTCGGTACCTTAAAGATGTGATATGTTCCTGTTATTACTCAGTACCTTAAAGCTGTGATGTGTTCCTAATATTTCTCTGGATCTTAAAGCTGTGATGTGTTCCTGTTATTTCTCTGGATCTTAAAGCTGTGATATGTTCCTGTTATTTTTCAGTACCTTAAAGCTGTGATGTGTTCCTAATATTTCTCTGGATCTTAAAGCTGTGATGTGTTCCTGTTATTTCTCTGGATCTTAAAGCTGTGATGTATTCTTGTTATTTCTCTGGATCTGAAAGCTGCGATGTGTTCCTGTTATTTCTTGAAGAATGTAGGAGACTACGGCTCGTTGTCCTGATCACATAAACTCCTTGTCAACCCCAAAGCATCACTTCTCGCCTGAACCTAGCGACTTGTTGTGTGAATGTTATTTGTTTAGTGATATGCAGTCATAAAGATTTATGACGTTTATATCTTCATCTGCAGAGCAGAATTCACATAACATGAAGAGAAGAAAGCCCTATACGGGAATCATTCTAGATCTAGATCTACAGACCAATCATGTTCCAAAGGTCAAAGTGCAGTAGTGTTTCTACTTTCGCTTTTTGTCATTCAGTGTCAAGGGAACGAATGAATTGTATGATTATACACTTCCATTTCCTGTCATACATACTCCTTACATTCTACTTTATATATTAGATATATAAATTAATATAGATTCTTGTGGACATGTGACAAAAGTCAGTTACTTGCAAATAACGAATATGTTTCAAGTGTGTATGTCCAAGTCTTTTTATTTTAGTTAAAAAAAGATTATATATATATATATGTCTATTCTCCTTTGTCGCAGTCCTTGCTCTTATTTGTAGCAGTGATGAATTAGTCCAAACATGAATGTATAAATGATTTTTGAGAGACTAAATCGTTTTTGACTTCGTTTCTCAAATATATTTAATATTTAAATTTGAGAATCAATGACTAATAAAGAAATAAAAACAACCTCCACGAATCTGCCAAGAGAATAAAGGCCAGCTCAAGGCAAAATAAATAAATAAATTGTTTAACGGTTTTTCAAAAAGACATAACTAAATACAAATTTTATGCCAGCCGACTTCGTCTGCTTCTAGCGCATGCGCTCTATCTCCAAATTTAGACCAAAAAAAAAAAAAAGTGTTAAGGGACACCACTCCAAAAACAATAGAGAATGAACAGAGTTGTCTGAGCCACAAGAGGGTGCTGCCTGCTCCTAGTGTAATCCTCACCTACTAAAAATATCAGCTCCCCGTCGTTTGCCAGCCATTACTACTTGTTTAGCCTTCATTTCATCTTATACACCGGCCGTCTCCAAACCCATTATGGACATTACGAGCTAAGCGGTATGGATTTTGAGCCGGTTAGGCCATTAGGGTATCTCATATTTTTGGTGTGAAATTTGCCTCTCTCTCTTTCTCTCTTTCGCTCTTTTTTCTAGTTTCCGTTGTTAAGATCTCCTTCTCTCTCCGCTGTAGCTACTTAGTATCTCCCCTCGATCCATCTGTTTCTCCCCCTTCTCTTTCTCTCTCTTTCTCTTTCTCTTTGAGCTCTTTCTTCACACCTTTCTTTTGCATTCTCTTTTTCTCTTTTGAGCTCTTTAACCCTTTCTCTCTCTTTTTTATTCCACTCTCTTTGTCGTCTACTCTCTCTCTCTTTCTCTCTCTCTCTTTCTCTCTCTCTCTCTTTCGAGATTTTTCATTCTCTTCCCCCTTCTCTCTACCTCACACTCTCTCTTCATCTCTCTTTCTCCTTTTCTCTCCCTTGAACTTAATCTATTCCAATCTCTTTTTTTATCTATCCCTAACCCCCACTCTCTCCTCCCCTGTTGTTCTTCCTCTATCTCTTTCTCTCTTTTTCATTTCCTCCTTCTCTCTCTCTCTCTCTCTCTCTCTCTCTCTTCTGTTTCTTGATCCCTGGTTCCTACTATCTTTGATTAGGTCAGGTTGTTTCCAGAGACTTGAGTAAAACACAAAATAAAAAAAAATAGAAGGGGGATCCGGAAAGGGGGGGGGGTCAGGGCGCGAGAAACGATGCATTGAAATCTCGTGAATTATTAGAGAGGGTGAATGGACAATATGCCCCTTTACAGGAAGTTGGAAAGAGAGAGAGAGAGAGAGAGAGAGAAAGGAATAGCATATCTTTTTTGTTTTATTTTATATAAACAGTTGTAAAACAAGAAGGATGTAATGGATGCAGTGCACATGAAGACAGACGATTGCATGATTAGGTTATGGTGTTGCTCTAAGGAACCAATTCTCTTATCTTATCTCGACAGTGTTAAATAAGAAGAAAATAATTGGATTTCTTAACACAGCCATGAGCCATGGGTAACACAAAGCGATATTGCTGACAGTGAAATAATGACAAAAGCAAATTGTTATGCATGCTAAGGATCACGACTATTGTCTTAGAATGTGTTTGTGTGTAAACGTTTGTGTGTGTGTGTTTGTGTGTGTCGTAGGCAGACGATGGTAAGACCCACATTAGAAAAAAACGACGCTCTAATGAATGCTGTTGTCGACAGTGTAGAGGCACTGCTTATACAGTTCCTCAGTTATTCTGGGGTAGGACACTTATCCTGACCTTATGCCAAAGGTGGTCTTTTGTGACGATCTTACAGAAGAGTGGATTAACATTAATGCTCTCGGGAACTCTTTAAGGGCTAGCTTAGGCGCAAGCTTGACCTCACTGCGTAGAGCAAAACACATTGAGCAAATAGGATCCGAAAGGGATTTTGCAGGCTTCCGAAAGAGATTTTGCAGGCTTCCAAAAGAGATTTTGCAGGCTTCTGAAAGAGTTTTTGCAGGCTTCCGAAAGAGATTTTGCAGGCTTCCGAAAGATCTATGTCAAACTTGGAGACAGTTCTCTTTACAATTTTTTTTTATTTTACCAAAATAAAAACAGAGTGTGAAAATGGGTTTATTCGTTTTAGCCAACATATTTATATCCAGTATTAAATACTGTTAAAACGGGTTTACCCGATTTGTTAAAAAGTGTCGTTCTTTAATGGAGATACAGTTAAGTACTTTTAGTCTATTTTAGTGTTGTGATAGGGACATTAAACGTACACTACGTCCTCCCTCATAATCTAAGAAACACTCATGCCCCGTTTTGTTCGGAACATACATACATACATACAAACATACAATCAGACATACATACATACATACGCCTTACTTTCTGTTTTATATTATAGGTAAAGTCTTAAAATAACTGAATAAAAACATAATGCACTATTCTCTCATTACATCCATACAGACAGACAGATTGATCAGGGAACATGAAATGCACCAAGATACCTGTCTGTAGTCGCTAAATGAACTCTTTATGTTGTCTGTTGTATTAATGTGTATTTTTCTGTTGTGTTGTCTTTATATGAGAAAAGAGTCCTTGTAATCACAACAAATTTCCGTAAGGATCAATAAAGCAGTCTTAGTCTTAGTCTTAGTCTTAGTCTTAGACATACGCCTTACTCTCTGCTTTAAATTATAGATACATTTTTTTTTTAAAATTTGAATAAAAACACAATACAATATTTTTTCAATACACCCATATACTCTGAATACATAATCCCAGTGTTCGTAAAATTAATAGAATACGACAATCTTTTGTAATTACAATGAAAGTATTAC
Source organism: Biomphalaria sudanica (assembly GCA_036873155.1). Lineage (NCBI taxonomy): Eukaryota > Metazoa > Mollusca > Gastropoda > Planorbidae > Biomphalaria > Biomphalaria sudanica. The sequence goes on from JAZGLO010005729.1 coordinate 2,992,407, forward strand.
TACCATTAGTCCAACCACAAAGTAGTACCTTTAAATACACTTTCCTCAAGTCAGACCTGTACAGCTTTCCCCACAAAAACAAAAGAAAACAGTACATCGTGTGGCATTAACAAAAACTTAGTAAAAGAAAAACAGTACATCGTGTGGCATTAACAAAAACTTAGTAAAGAAAAAAATGAGCAAGTTTTCTGCGTTTTAAAATCTTTTGAATATAGAGGCGCGGCGGCTGAGTGATAGAGCGCTTGGCTTCCGAACCGGTTGTCCCGGGTTCGGATCATGGTGAAGACTGGAATTTTAAATTTTGGGTACTTTATGCGCCTCTGACTCCCACCCAGCTTCAATGGGTACCTAACATTACATGGGGAAAAGTAAAAGCGGTGGGTCGTTGTGCTGGCCACATGACACCCGCGTTAACTGTGGGCCACAGAAAGAGATGACCTTTACATCATCTGCCCTATAGACCACACGGTCTGAAAGGGGAACTTTACTTTTTTTTTACTCTTAAATATAGCTCTAAATGAATCTGTATTACTAAGTTGTTTTTTTTTTGTTTTTTTTTTGTTAATCAAATAGTGTCTTCAGGTGGATGTGCATTCTAAATTAAAACTTACAATTAAACTACAACAAGAAAGGTTTATTATTATCAAATATCTGCAGCTCTAGGTCTTGTCGCTATAAGTAAAATATAAAACTAATACTGAAAGCTGCCGACACAAATAAAATATTTAAAACACTCAATAATAAGTTTATGTGTAAAGATTTCATTCTTATTTCAAAAGCGTAGACCAAAACATATAAGAACACTTTCCATTGTTTATCGCCATGAAGTTTCGGTAGATCTACTGATAGATTGTATTGTTTACATAATGTATTCGACATCTAACTAACGTGTTCAATGTTAGATAGTGCGGCAAGAGGTGACGATGGATGGCATAGAGTTCGAGACCCAGGGCCGACCTCAAACCACTGTAACCTATGTGGCCGCAGTAGATCCCGCACTTTAAAAGGCCCCGCGCTAATTCTAGGTGTAATTATTAAATTAAAGCATTATAACTTATAACAGCGTTCCTGAGGCCTCCTGATTTTCCAAGAGCTCCTGGAAATCTCCTAAAATTATTCAAATCTTCTAAAAACTCATAATAATGTCCTTAAAATGAACAAAACCATCACTTTGGGGTGCCATTCACTCAATATAATAAACGCGAACCCTACGCGTGATTTGAAAAAAAAAAAGCATCACCAGCTTTCATTTAATCAAATGTAAAGCAAAGACGAATTTATTTTTTAATAGAAAGTCTTAATTTTCAATTATTATCCTTATCCCTACCTTGACTGGGCCACACCATTTCGATTAGGGCTCCGCAATTGTTAGAGCCGGCCCTGTTCAGACCGTTTGATCGTCTTAAGAGCTGAACCGAAGACTCTTCGAGCTCTTAAGTTTGAAAAAACACCTGTTTGGACGCCAAACAGTAAAAAAAAACAACCTGTGGTAACACAGTTCTGTTTGAGAGAGACCCGAGTCAATGCCTATGTGAAGCATTGCTGTTTCCAATGCCTTTGGCCCCCGACGAAGGCTTGGCTGCACATGGCCGAAGGCTGAGGACACCGGGAGCCTCCGCCATTTTCCTTCGTTATACCAAGCTAACCGTGGGGGACTCGCCATTTATGTAACGATCCCTTGAGGAACAACGCATGGATGTGTGACAGGTTTATGGGGACTCTTTTGCAACTCCGCCCGTGCAAGGGGTGGACTCTCGTCTACCCGTGGGCATCCCCACGGGAGTTTCGTTTCGCCATTTATTTCGCCTAGTTACCCCCTCAAGTAACCGTTTCCACCCGGGTGCCACGATGAGGCAGAACAGCGTACCCGGGCCTGTTCAGACCAGCTAACATCATCGTACCAACAAACGCCAAAATTAACACTGCAGCCTTTGACATCCTCAGTGTGCTGAGGAAAAAAAAAGTGTTTATATTTCAAGATAGCAATTTATTAAAGATGTGTTTAGTTCTAATTTGCGAAAAAAGTTTAGCATCATTTGGCACTCAAGAAACGAAACTACCTTATGTAGCACTTCTCTGTGTACTACTCTGTGCACTACTCTGTGCTCGATATAATATATACAAATATCCTGTCTCACTCTTCACGTTCACAGCAAATTCAAAGCACAAACATAACATATAGGCCTTATAAATTCTAAAAATAATTTTTAAAATAAAAACTCTATTATCTTTCTTCTCATATTTCACCAGGCCGAGTTGCGTCCCTTGGGACATCCCGCCATTGTGCTCCTGTCTGTCCAGTGCTGAAGACAACTCGCCTTACAGTTCCGTGACCGGTCATCTCCATGGTAGGAGATCCTCACCCTCCCCCCTCAAACCCACTCATCATATAAACTCTGAACTTATGGATAGGTCAATTTGAGATCTCAAGATTCCGCCCCCGGAATCCTGAGAAGTGGACTTATGGATAGGCCAGGCACACGAAAGCTAAGGATAAGGATTTAAGTCCCCACGATGTCTGGATCTATCTGAGGCTGTTGGGGCTTTGCATCTCACGAGCTCGACTTGACGTAGGCGATCGTAAAGAAGTAGAGAAGTACCTACGTTTGATGCCATTTTATTAGCTATAATAGGGCACTTGGTAAGTTCTACTGACTTAGCTGACTTCACGGTAAATACTTTTGTTGGTCAATCTCATCTAACATAGATCCATGCATATAAATGAATATAATTGTAATCGTGTCAATTACATTAAAAAGAGAGGATATTAGAAATTTGTTAATTTTTGTTTACTATTTTTCATTTTAGGAAACCTCAGCATTAGCGCTATTCAATTTAAGCTTTGTCATCATAGTCCTCTTTGGGCCTCTTTTCTTTGCCTCTTTTTTTGCGCTTTATATGCCTCTTTTTGGGCCCTCCTGCCTCTTTTGTGGTTTTTTTTTTTTTAGTTAGTACTGAAGAGACTACATTGTAAACAACACATAAGACACTAACGTAAGTTTACGGTTTACACAACAATAAATGTTGACCATTGTTTAGGAACTGCCGAAATAAACGATCAATGGGTTGTCCACTGTCCTCTGTTAAAGACAACAGAAGATGTTGAGACTCTTTCGAATGGATGTCCGTCTTCCTATTGTTGTATATGTTGAATGTTATAATAAATGCAGTTAATTGATAATATAATATGTTAAATTTACATCTCTGTTTAGCTTTCGGTACAAGTATTTTCTAATTAACATATCACACATTGCAATACTGCATTAAAGTGTTTTGTTTGTAGTTCTATTGTTAATTGTTTCAAAGTATTGTTTTAATTTTTCATCCCCCCCCCCCATTTTCCTTTTTATAATTTTTTTCTTGTAATGAGCCCTTGTTAAAATAGCTAGAGTCATCGATAGTTCTCTCCCATTTTCTACTCCCTTACCCCCCCCCTCCCCCATTACATTTATTCCTGTGTACACCATTATTCTCCGTGACACCGATAATGGCATACAGAGTTCCGGCTAGAGTTTATTGATAGAGTAGTTCCGTGTTTCTGATGTCGGCATATCGGGGGTTCTAGAGTTTTTATCTTCCGTAGCCCAGGTTCGGTTAAACGTGCCTCTGCAAATTTGGTGTGTAGTATTGAAATGAAGTGTGTCAGTGAGTCAGTGGTGTGTCGTATTGTGGGCGTGAAGTGTGTCAGTGGTGTATGGTTACCTTGAAGTGTGTCTGGTGTGTGTGTCGTATTGATGCCGTAAAGTGTGTCTGTGGTATGTCGTTTATTGACGAGAAGTGTGTCTGTGGGGTGTCATATTGTTGCCGTGAAGTGTGCCACTGCCTAGTGTGTGTCGTATTTTTTTTGACGTGAAGTGTGTTTTGGATGTCGTAATGTTGACGTAAAGTGTGTCTTGTTTGTGTCGTATTGGTGTCGTGAAGTGTTCCGGGGGGGGGGGGAGGTGTCGTGTTATGTTATAAAGTCTGTTAATAATGTTTTGTAATATTTCACTCTATGAGGTGTGTCCAGCTTGACAAACTGTTTCATAAATATATGTTGTTTCGCTGACCTATTAGCCTGCTAAAACGTGTCTTAATTCTTCCTTGGTTTGACCTGCAGCTTATTGATATGTAGCATTAATTCAAACTTATACTGAATAATGTAATCGATGTGCTTAACAATGAGATGTATTTATCAATATTTGTACATTTTGTTGTTTGTTTAGTTTGTCTTTAAAACCCAACATTACGAGGTGTCTATTTAATGTGTCTATTTAATGTGTCGTATAACCCAGTCTTGAGGTGTCTATATAATGTGTCCTGTAACACAGCCCATAAGGTTTCTTTGAATGTGTATTATAAATCCAGCCTAATGACGAGTCTGTTAAGTGTCCTTATAACCCAGCCTAATGACGAGTCTGTTAAGTGTCCTTATAACCCAGCCTAATGACGAGTCTGTTAAGTGTCCTAATAACCCAGCCTAATGACGAGTCTGTTAAGTGTCCTTATAACCCAGCCTAATGACGAGTCTGTTAAGTGTCCTTTTAACCCAGCCTAATGACGAGTCTGTTAAGTGTCCTTATAACCCAGCCTAATTTGGTGTCTGTTCAGCGTCCCCTTATAATGGAATAGATATTGTTTCAGAACTGTTGACAGCATTAGTAAATAGTAATATTTATCGGTATTAGTTGACAGCATTAGTTGATGGTATTAGTTGAGGGTAATAGGTAATGAGAGTATTAGTTCAGGGTGTTAGCTGAAGTATTAGTTCAGTCTACTAGTTGACTGTATTAGTTCACCGTTTTGTATTAAACAGTATTAGATGAGGGTATTAGTTCAGGGTTATAGTTGACAGAATTAGTTGATAGTACCATGAAAGGACAGTACTAGTTGATGGTATTAGTTGACAATATTACGTGATAGTATTACTTGACGGTAATAATTGACGGTATCAGTTGTCATTTTTAGTTGACGGTGTTTGCTGACGGTATTAGTCGACTGTATTTTGTTCAACCAGTATTTTTTTTTTGTCTGTAGTTTAATGTTAGTGTGTCCCACTAGTTTGACACAGTGTGTCCTAGCACATTTCTCTTATCACATTGTCGAGTTGTTTTTTTTTTTTTTTTTTGTTGTTGTTGTTGTTGATAACCTATTAAAAACATAAACTTAGGGTGTCTTTTTTTTATTGCAAAGTAAGTTTTGAGTTTGTCCAACGGCCCACCGTCATTTCATTGGGTCGTGTGACGCTATTAACAGACACAAGTCTGTTTGAAGAGGTGAATAGGACGTTTTAAAAAGGTGAAGATACAAGTATGAGCATTATAGTCTCAGAGCTCTCAGACTCTGCTAATGATGGGGTAACTACTACACCATACAGTGACGAGATGGTTCCATGTGACCATGGTAGCCCCTAATTTCCCCTACGCCTTTCTGTCTCTTTCTTTCTTTCTCTCCCTCTCACTTTCTTTCTCTCTCTTTCTATCTCTTTTACAGAAAACAAAATTTCGTTCTCCCTAGCCCAGAGCACCCCAACTCTCCCTCTATTTACCACAGGCGCCCCCTGGTGAGCACTTAGCGGTGTCATTACACGACGGTCCTCTGAGCTCATCTCGTCTCGATCTTGTCATCATCCAATTGATTGGGGCCTCGATCAGGAGCCGCCCGCCACTGCCCCACGCGCTCCCTTAGCTCGCTTCTGATATTTTTCTCAAACTTATTTACTGCAACGCCTTTTTTTCCTTTTTCTAGAAAGATGATTTGCTTTTTAGAGATGACAGGTAATGGTTAGAGTTATGGATAGAGTTGTATAACCTAACAATATTTGGTTGATGGTTGCAGTTGTAATAGATTGAGATGTCAAAAAGAAAGAACTATAACTCTAAAGATAAGCAATGTTGAAAGGAAAGGAATATTTGGTCACAAGATCTTTATAAACTACAAATAAGGCGGACAACCATAAACACAAAGGTAGCTGAGAGTTATCTCCCTGAGAATGTTGACTAGTGACGCTGGGAAGAAATTGACATGCTCGGGTTAAAAAGAGCGGGAAATCATGAAGCGGAAGTAGGAACAATGTCAAGGGCGGGTGATATGGAAACCATGGTCACTTTTTTTTTTAGAGCTATTTTCTAAACATATCACGTGGTTTGTGGGTACAAACATAATTGTATGGTTTGGGTTGGTGTTATGGAGTGTGTGTGTGTGTGTGTGTCGATGGTGACTGTGTGAAGAGGTTAGCGATTGGTTGTGAATGATGCAGCATAGGGTGGCAATGTCGTCACTTGGTCTTAGTTAGGAGTGACGACTTTGAACATGAAACTGAACGGTTGTGTTACTGTAGTGAGTTGGAGTTTGTTAAAGAATAGTATTACTAAAGACTAGTACACTTATTTGATTTCATATTAACTTCATTTTGTTGATATTTTAAATAAAGTGCTATTTAGTTGGTTCACAAGAGGAAGTTTTTCAAGTTATTTAAAGTTTTATTAGTTAAGATATATTACGCCTACAACGGTTAAGTTGTCCACCAGCAGTTTGGTGCTACAAGACAACGACCGGTAACAACAGTTGGGGGGCTGTGACATATCACATTGGTAGATAAGACAATACCTGACATGGGCATGCAGCACATCACATAAATAGGGCTTGCAACATAGTAGGAACTGAACGGTCTAAATATCACATGGATAAGAATCAAAACTTGAATGTTCGCTATTTGTTTTCAAATTAGTAAATACAAAAAACAAATAACGTCCCACTGTCCAGTCTAACGATTGGAATTTAGACGAGTACATTCTCTGTCTGACTCACTCCATCTCATGTAAAACAAAAAAAAAGTACAGCAGCTTATTTGTTAAAATGATCAGATCAAATAAAATCGATAAAATAATCAATAATCAATTAAAAAGTAATTAAAATAGTGTAGATGTCAAGCCGATAGGTGCACTTCTTTATCATCACACAAATATCAAAACAAAACATCAAACAGTCGTGAAGTCCAACATCAGAAGGAATAAATATTCCCTTGGAATTTCATAGAAGCTTCATGTACTTTGATGCTTTAACAAAACAAGTTCGATACTCACTCCCCCCCCCCTTTTTTTTTAGAACCCTACGAGGTAGAGCAGGGGAGGGAAGTCTTGTTTGTTAAGTAAAAAAAAAAAAATCCGCCTCTAACCCCCCCCTTCTCAAAAAATGTTTGATCAGAATGTGTGTGTGTGTATTGAGCAAAACAGTTTATTATATGTAGCTAAAATAATAGCATGGACATTTATTTCATGAACAACATATTGCACAATATTGCACATAGAACATTCACCGTTGAAACAAAGAATGGAATATTTGATACCCGCCCATTTCAACCAGAGAGATTTGAGAATTCTCAGCGAAATAAAACTCATGAAAAATCATTTTTTTTAAAGACTTTGTTTTGTAACCATGTGACATATCCAAAAAGAGTTTAGATCATGGCTTGCGCTTTAAAGAACTAATCTGATACAGACACAAGCTTCAATTAACAATTAACGTCGCTGTGGGTGTATAGTAACTTAAGAGAACCTTGTCTTTTATAGACGTAACGACAGGTTTGTTTAGAACTATAGATCATACGATGCATTTGCATAGATTGTGGTTGAGATTCTAGCTCTCTGATCTCTGTAGAATTCGTTACTTTACACATCGTAACGCTAGAGATACTAATTTAAAACATGAACTCTTTAACAGCAATATATTATCTTTTTAAATAACTCCGAAGAATGTATTCTAGAACTTGGAATCACTATAATGATGAACACACTTCATAAAGAAACAATACAATTTATTTTCTATACATGTACTACAGTCGCTGAGACCCCGAAACAGTTTATACATCGTCTTCAACTCTTAAATTTCCGTGATTATATATACATCTTCTTTAACGCTTTATATCCGTGATTATATATATCTTCCTTAACTCTTTATATCCGTGATTATATATACATCTTCTTTAACTCTTTATATCCGTGATTATATATATATATATCTTCTTTAACTCTTTATATCCGTGAATATATATATATATCTTCTTTAACTCTTTATATCCGTGATTATATATATATCTTCTTTAACTCTTTATATCCGTGATTATATATATATATATCTTCTTTAACTCTTTATATCCGTGATTATATATATATATCTTCTTTAACTCTTTATATCCGTGATTATATATACAACTTCTTTAACTCTTTATATCCGTGATTATATACATCTTCTTTAACTCTTTATATCCGTGATTATATATACATCTTCTTTAACTCTTTATATCCGTGATTATATATATATCTTCTTTAACTCTTTATATCCGTGAATATATATATATCTTCTTTAACTCTTTATATCCGTGATTATATATACATCTTCTTTAACTCTTTATATCCGTGATTATATATATATATATATCTTCTTTAACTCTTTATATCCCTGATTATATATATATCTTCTTTAACTCTTTATATCCGTGATTATATACACCTTCTTTAACTCTTTATATCCGTGATTATATATATCTTCTTTAACTCTTAATATCCGTGATTATATACATCTTCTTTAACTCTTTATATCCGTGATTATATACACCTTCTTTAACTCTTTATATCCGTGATTATATATATCTTCTTTAACTCTTAATATCCGTGATTATATACATCTTCTTTAACTCTTTATATCCGTGATTATATTCCATGTTCTGACAGAACTGTTCGATTTTCTCATTTGTACTTTCCAAGAAAACTACATTTACGCTGTGCCATTTTATGACATCTTAGCAGTGTGTGACTTATACCAATGGCATCTCCCAATCCGTATGTTACATGATTTGAAGAAGAAGCTGTATCAAATACTATTGTGATAATAGTTATAAGTGTTTAGCACGATCCTTATATAATTGAGATATTATAATTATTATTTGAGTTGACCTATTGGGGAAAAAGTCGTTAGTTTTAAAGTGCTTCCCTCCAATTTCTATAGCCGTACAGTGACCTATATAGATTCGTAAATTGAATAGATCTCGTCTGCTGGATACATTGCTCGAACAGAGGTTAAACGTTTGCCGCTTCCTACTTCGCTTCAATGGCAACACACATACACGCTTGTAGCCATAGCGGAACCAGAAATACACATACACGCTTGCATCACACCGGAAGCAGAAATTAATTCTATCTCCAAATATTTCGAATAATTACCCGGGCATCTGGTCCGGAGGAATCCAAACGTCTTTGTACGTGGACCACCTCTTCGGTGTTGATTCTGCCGGACGAGGGTATATTTGCTCGGACAACTGAGGCTTGCGCGTGCCAACACACGGGATCAATGGCTTGAGGCTTCGGCTGAACTACAGCCTCGGCATCCTCGCCCGCCTCTCCCACTGTCTCAAACTGGTCACCTATTTGACTTTGAACTGTGAAGAAGATGCCAAGTTTGGCCAGGTCTATTAATAATATTAAGATAAAACTTGCTTTGAATAGGCGTTTGCACCAGATTATCGCTTGTAACGAGTAATCGGTTATTTCCATACGTATTATCCGTCTGGTGATCGTCTCAACATATAACGTGTGTCGTGGGACAAGCTTGATGTATCGATACTGTACTTAACATTGCTGTTTGATAGTCAATGAACTAATAAAATCAAAAGGCTTTACTTCTTTTTTTACTTAGCTATAACCAACTCGCTCTGTTTGTCTGTCTGTTTGTCTGTCTGTCTGGTACAAATCTTGAACACGTTATTTCGACGACACCCTTTATCGGATCAAGTGGAAACTTTGCGCAATATTTCATTGGCGAAGACAATACATAAATCAATTTTCAAAGAAGTATCAATTAGTAACTAATTATTTTGTTTGATACCGACAATGGAAATTAATCCTTCAGTATTCCAAACTGTGGCTAAATATGTTGGGTGTGTCCCTTTAGATAATTGTACACGTTTATTTCTCCCACACCCATTCTCAGGAAAAGTTGAAACTGAAACAATTTTTTATTGTACCTAACAAAGCATGAATCAATTTTTTTTAAATTATCCAGTTAGTCAATTAATTAATCATTAATTATTTTGGTTGCTATCGAAAAGAAAGAAATTCTATATCATTGAGATAAATAGCTGTAAATAATGTGAAGTTCTTCCCCTTAGATAAACACTTTTTTAAAAAAGTATTTTTATATTTTGCATGTTTAATTCCTACTTTTATCTTGCGCTCTCTTCAAGTCCACAAAAAAGACGAGCCATTGAAAGTTCTAGTACTTCGACAGTTGATGTATATCTTTGGGGAAACAAAAACCACTAGGTCATTGGCGACACAGTGAAAACTCAGGTCTGACAGTTATAAGTTTTCAGAATTATTTAATCATTTTAAAATTAAATTACACTGAAATCTGCTTGTACCAATGACAATGTTCCAAATGACGTCAAAAAATATTTTTTTTGGTCACATAACGTCACACGGCTTTAGCAAGAGCTATCACACTCGACTAAAATGTTGTTTTTTTTGTTGTTTGTTTGTTTGTATTCAATAAGGAGTTAAATAACTAACATACATAAACATTTTACGCACTGTCTTATGCAGGCATATTTCAGTTAAGAATAGGGAAAGAAAAAATAAACATCTTTAAGTGATTTAGGGACAAAGGAAAAGCCAAAACAGTTGCCTGGCACCGAGAGATATTGAAATGAATCTTTGATGATAGTTTTATATGTCCCGCGCGCCTTACCGGATGTGCCCTAAACTATCTACATGCCATGGCATACGCCCTAAATATCTAGTATCATGGGTATGGGTAAATGAAGACCTTAATTCTGTGACGTGGCAAAATCAAGTGTCTACCACTCAGCCCCCCCTCCCCCTTTAACCTCTTATGTGCAACAAATAGCTCAAAACTTTAACTTTTGTTTCTTCTTGTATTAAAGAAGTAAGCTACTTCCTAAAAAGAACAAAGACTGGCTCAGAAATAATGCATTCAACTCAAAGCCACGGTGTCAAAAGTTCTTTGTTACGGGCGCCAGATTTAGAATGGAGTACGAGGCTGGATAAAACGTTTGCGCCATTGTATTTCGCTGCGCCCCGGCACCCATCGAACAGCAAGGCTCCCGGTATCAATCCAGGTTCAACGAGGACAGTTTTTCAAGTCCGGGGGGGGGATTTTATTTATGCTTTGAGCAATAGTGCATGCTGCACTAAGGGTGGAGGACTGCACATGATAGGAAAATCCTGCTGGTAGCACGTAATGATGGATATCAGAATGGAGAGGGGTTGAGTTGGGGGCTATCAGGTACTGGAATGGAAGAATAATTAACACCAATAACATACACAAATCAATTTCAACATCATTAGAATATGGAACTCATTTCGTTTTCTATTGAGCCCACGTGACATCTGAATGCATTATTGATTGGATGGAATTTGTAACTACAACTTATACACAGTGTCAAGGCTCACAAACATTGAAGCAGTAGCGTTGGCAATCAGACAATATCAACAATCAAATCAACAAAACTCCCATAATTACATTTCACTAGCTCACACACACACAAACAGAACATACACATTGACATATGAGAGGGAAAAAAACTGATGATGTAGAGAGTCTGTGTTGACCATGAGCGTGTTACTCAGAGAGACGGATGCCATCACAGAGTTGACCATGAGCGTGTTACTCAGAGAGACGGATGCCATCACAGAGTTGACCATGAGCGTGTTACTCAGAGAGACGGATGCCATCACAGAGTTGACCATGGGCGTGTAACTCAGGGAGATGAATGCAAACCACACAGTTGACCATGGGCGAGTAACTTTTGTACATGAATTCAGACCACAGAGTTGACCATGGGCGAGTAACTTAGGGAGATGAATGCAGACCACAGAGTTGACCATGGGCGAGTAACTTTTGTACATGAATTCAGACCACAGAGTTGACCATGGGCGAGTAACTTAGGGAGATGAATGCAGACCACAGAGTTGACCATGGGCGTGTAACTTTTGTACATGAATTCAGACCACAGAGTTGACCATGGGCGAGTAACTTAGGGAGATGAATGCAGACCACAGAGTTGACCATGGGCGTGTAACTCAGGGAGATGAATGCAAACCACAGAGTTGACCTTGGGCGTGTAACTCATAGACATAAAATACAGACCACAAAGTTTTCCATGGGCGTGTAACTTAGTGGGATGGATGTAGAGCATAAGTGGTTCACGGATTCAGATAGAATCCTACGGCACTAAACGGATTAGGGACAGGGTTTTACACCACTGTCAGGTCTGTCAGGTCTGGTAAACCACAAATTGACCTGTGTGGTGACATAAATGCACTACAGGAATTCTGTCCAGGACTTTTACAAGAGAGGATTTGAGCCTGTCAAGCCCCCACTCATAAGGAGTTTGATGACAATGATGTCACCACTTTGCCGTTCGAAGGAAGTCCTAATTCAAATGAGTTCAAACTTTGATGACTATTTGAAAGTTCAAATTTTAGTTACAGTTTTATTTCCTAGTCACTCCTCTTTCTTGACTACCCTACATCTGTACGGAAAGGTAGGATAAGTCCCTTATAGTAAACATGATTGGGGAATCGGGAAAATACATTAACTCGTCTTCGAGGACTATATTTTTATGCTTTTTATGGTGAGCTATAGCTGGATTTGGAAGTCTAGAGGACTAGTCGAAACGAAGGAGCTGAGGACCCTAACTTATGTTCAAGCGAAAAAAAATGTCCGTCAGATGTTCAACGAAGAATGTAAGAATTTGTACAAGTCAAATACAATTTATGAAAAACCAAAATACAATTATTTTTTGTTGACGAATATGTCGTTGATGAGTTTGTTGAAATCTAGCTCCCGGAGTAAATCACTTTGAATACCAAGTAGAGTTAGCTTCTAGCTTCCGGAGTAAATCACTTTGAATACCAAATAGAGTTAGCTTCTAGCTCCCGGAGTAAATCACTTTCAATACCAAATAGAGTTAGCTTCTAGCTCCCGGAGTAAATCACTTTCAATACCAAGTAGAGTTAGCTTCTAGCTTCCGGAGTAAATCACTTTGAATACCAAATAGAGTTAGCTTCTAGCTCCCGGAGTAAATCACTTTCAATACCAAATAGAGTTAGCTTCTAGCTCCCGGAGTAAATCACTTTGAATACCAAGTAGAGTTAGCTTCTAGCTTCCGGAGTAAATCACTTTGAATACCAAATAGAGTTAGCTTCTAGCTCCCGGAGTAAATCACTTTCAATACCAAATAGAGTTAGCTTCTAGCTCCCGGAGTAAATCACTTTCAATACCAAGTAGAGTTAGCTTCTAGCTTCCGGAGTAAATCACTTTGAATACCAAGTAAGCTTCTAGCTTCCCAAGTCCATTTTAGGTATAATTTTACTGTTCGGAGATTCCCCGAGAGTCCCCATTAAAAGCAAGATACAAGCGGACACTTCTTGACTACGAGTGTTGCCAACCCAAAGATATAAAGTATCGTCGGTAAAAATGTTCTAAGAAAATAGTCAAAGATTTAAAAATGTAAAAAAAGTATAAGTTGATGACCTGTCAACATTTTTTTTAATATCACAAAATTTGAGCGAGGGAATAATGAAAATAATTATAAAACATGTGTTAGTTTCCACGAACACAAGATAGATTAGTGTAATGACACCAGTGCTTGGCTTCCAAACCAAAGGGTCCCGATTTTGAATGTCGTTGAAGACTGGGATTTTGAATCCTGATATTTTTGGACGCCCCTGAATCTAATCAACTCTAATTGGTACCTGAGATTAGTTGGTAAAAGTTGGCCACATGACACCCTCGAAATGGCCTCGTTAACAGTCAGTCACAGAAACCGATGACCTTAACATTATCAGCTCTTTAGACGCAAGTTCTTTTATTGTACCATTACTTGTAAAAAGTCGTGATTTAATTGCAAAAGACAGTATTTTTGTTAAATTATTTTTTTGTAAATATACTGATACATACAGTATAATCTGTGGCGTAGCCAGGGTGTGGGGAGTGGGGGGGGGTCCGAATTCGAAAGTCCCACCGGGCCCCCACTTGAGGGTCCCTCAAACGAATGTCCTATTTTTTTTATACATCAAATATTAAATATTACGCCAATGCCATGTAATATTACTATTCACGAGGAACCAAATAATACTAGACAGCATTGATCTAGATGATGTTATAGCTGCCTTTGCTGCACAGAAAGCACGACGTGAGACGATATGAATTGAACTTTGTCACTAGTAAATTATCTCGCCAATAAACAACGGTATTATTCATTAAAAGAAACTTAATGATTTTTTGTTGTTAATTCTACTTATTTACTGTACCTATTGGAATTTAGACTTATATTAAGTACACTATATCATGTCACGATGTCGAATATCAAAATGCAGGGGCCTCTAAAATGTCAAGCCCCTCGGGCCCCAAAAACCCTAGCTACGCCTTTGAGTTTGACTTGATTTGGTTTCTGTCGCACTCAACTTTCAGTAAAAGGGGGAAGGTCATCAATGCATCCTATTCTTCATCTCGAGCTCATGGGTACATTTACTGCGCTACTAGCATGATAGGATATTAAAAAAAATATCTATAAGGCATTTATCAATAATAGAAAAGCAATTTTGAAAAAAAAAATCGAACAATTAACACGTGACTCCCTTTATACCGGAAGTTCCCTCATGACCTAATTTCTGCTTAAAAGAAAAAAGATTACATTAACTTGTTGAGATGCAACAATGTTTTGTTTTTGTTTCATCTTTTATGAATCCATTTTTTTTTTTTTTTTGCTTAGACATTTCTGCTTTCTAACGTTTTTGTTTCAATAATTTATGACCTGCAGCCAAGACGCTAAAACGTCCAGTCGACCAATGGGAAACCCCGGCAGTCAGCAGACGATATTAAAAACATGACAAATGAATGCATTAATTAAACTCAAACACGAGAGAAGACACATTTAGTTCTTATCTTATCTTTACCGAACATATTCTATCTAATCTTATTCTGTCTCAATTCAACTCTAGCCCTACCCATAAATTTGTTTTCCTACCCCTCCCTATCCCCCATCAAAATGTTTCCCGACCTGTCCTTACAACTGGAGGGTATCCTCTATTCCTGTGACGTGGCTAGAAGCGCGTGGATGTCAATAACGTAATTGAAAATCCACTTGATTCAAATGCTTTTCCCTCTAAAATCCCACTTTAAGCTATTGGCCCTATAGCGCTAATGTTCCTGAACCCAGCACTTTAGGGTTTCTCTCTCTCTCTCTCTTTTTTAAAGGCAACAAAAATATTTCTCTGCCCTCTATGCATCAACTAAAGTTGGAGAAAAATTTACCCCCCCCCCAAAAAAAAAATTACAGCACAAAAGACGAGAGAATTGTTCAAATTATGATTGATGGTGAATATTTTTAGATGTTTCATTTTCATTCCAGAGAAATTGAAATGTTGATCTTTGAAATTACGTGCGAACCTGCTAAATATCGAAAACATTTTAGGCGTTTATAAATAGTAGGCTTCAGGTCAAAGGTCAGGAAAGGTTGTTAGAACAAAATGTTTTTTAAATGAGAATGTACAACTGGTTTAGATGGAAATATACTTGCAGTAACTAGCTTCCCATATGCAGTAACTAGCTTCCTCAATGCAGTAACTAGCTTCCCCAATGCAATAAATAGCTTCCCTAATGCAGTAATTAGATTCTCTAATGCAGTAACTAGCTTCCCTAATGCAGTAGCTAGCTATCCCAGTGCAGTAACTAGCTATTCCAATGTAGTAACTAGCTCTTTCAATGCATTGATTATATTCTCTAATACAGTAGCTAGCTACCCCAGTGCAGTAACTAGCTATTCCAATGTAGTAACTAGCTCTTTCAATGCATTGATTATATTCTCTAATACAGTAGCTAGCTTCCCCAATGCAGTGACTAGCTACCCCAAAAGATATCTCGAGAAATTGAACATGGGACGCGATGAATACATTTGGGATCTATACGAACATAAAGCGGAACACAGACGTAAACAATGAAAGGAGATACCGGAAGAAATGGTCTCTGCTTGCTTTAGTCACATCAGCTAAGGTCTCAGCTTGGTCTGCGTTACCATGTTCACTACTGCACAACTTTTGTCATGATTGAAGTTTACATAACATACTTTTTGTACAGACAAGGGACACAACTTAACATTTGACATTGTCAATCAACTTTTTGATTGCTAATTTGTGTACATTTAAAAAACAATTTTGACATTTTTGGCCTCAAAGACAATACGTTACGAAACTGCGCGATATAGATTAGGTTTGTTTTTAGATGCAAGTCACACCTCCTTATGAAACGGAATCTCGAAAGTTGTGTCACTTTATGTTGGTGCTCCTTCCCATACCTGTGACGTTAATATGTCACACTTGTTTTTAGTATAACTTCTATAATGATTGTATTCATACTGACATCATGATGGCCCATTCATAATGACTTTATATTTACTAAACTCAGGATGGTACATTTATAATGATTTTATTCAAACTAACATCAGGATGTCACGCTTTAATAATTTTATTCAGCACAACATCAAGATGACACATTTTAATTTTTTTTTTCAAATTAATATCAGAATGTCACACTTCAATAATTTTTTTCAAACTGACATCACGATGTGAAACTTAATGATGTTCTTCTGACATCAGTATATTAAACTTATGAAGTCCCTCTCGAATGTGTATGCAAAACTTATGATTTTTAAAAGGAGAATCACGCTTAATGCTGACTTATAATCATAGAGCTAAAGCTTCAATATCTTACAAAATAAAAAAAATTTGCCTACTTTCAAAATGTTTTAATCTTCTTACAAGGACATTTTCTACTGTGTTTGCGTTGTCTGACTGTCTCGTTTATATCTTAAAATCAAAAAGGACTATTGAATTTATACCTCTATAATCTTCGGCAATCTCCCAATAGCCATTCCTTAACGTAGCCCTTAGCTCTAATAGAAACTAATCAATGGCAATGATATTAACAATGGCGGCTGCCTCCCACCGCGAGTTAGTCAACAGAAACACCTTTGATCTAAACGAAAACATATCATGTGAAAACATGTTCACGCGAGAGCCAACTTGTGTCAATTCGACAAACTCTGTTTCCGCCTTCCAATTGTCTTATGGCTATTCAATTAGTCGGGAATGAGTCAATTTAATGTGTACAATTACGGTAGACAACTCTTTGCATGAGGCTTAAGAACATTGTACAAATTTTTGGGTAAAG
The DNA here is from genome assembly GCA_036873155.1 of Biomphalaria sudanica. Lineage (NCBI taxonomy): Eukaryota > Metazoa > Mollusca > Gastropoda > Planorbidae > Biomphalaria > Biomphalaria sudanica. The sequence continues at coordinate 3,009,636 of JAZGLO010005729.1, forward strand.
ACTGGTATCTTGAATTTTGGGGTTAACTGGAAATTACAGAGTTCACCCAACTGACATTAGTACCTGACATTAGTTGGGGAAAGTAAAGACGGATGGTCGTTGTGCTGGCCACATGACACCCTCGTTAACCGCCGGCCATAGAAACAGATGACTTCATCCGCCCTATAGATTGCAAGGTCGGAAAAGGGACTACTTAAAACATATGTTAGGTCTCAAATTCTTGTATAAGCGACCCGCGCTACCACAGGAAATCTCGTTTTTAATTAGGCCCCTATCTTCACTTCGTGGTGGCAGAGACATTAATGGGCCTTTGCACCCGAAGGGTCTGATCTTGAGTCCACCTTAATTAAAAAGGTACCTTACATTAGTTGAAAGTTAAAGGCGGTTGGTCGTTGTGTCGGACACGTGACAGCATCGTTAACAGTTTATCTTAGTAACTGATGAGCATAACATCATATGCTTTATGGATCGAAATGTTACTTTTATTCACCTGACCTATTCGCTAGTCTGTCTATCTCTTGATGTTTTATTGTTACTTGATTTGTGCATTGGACCAAGACGCTTGTTATAGTAGACCTGACTGCAGACCAGCGATGTGGCAACGAGTGGTCAATCGAGACCAATAGCTCGTTTCCACGTCACAAGTCAGCAGTCAGGCCAACTTTTACGATTTTTATTTTCTATCGGTTACTAAATCCACGTTTTATTTTTGCTCAGAAATATTTGAAAGTGAATTGTAGTTTTAAAATAAACCGGTTTTGGAGAAATTTTAAAGAGAAATTAAACTTTGGACATGTTTTATTACAAAGCTGATATCAACTCACTCTGTCTGGTACAAAACCTGTATACGTTCTGTCTCCAACACCCATTCTTCGGCTCAAGCTGAAACAGTGCACAATAACTCATTGTAGATGCCAATCTGGCACGGCGGAAGTAAGGGCTTTCACAATTGTCCACTGTCGTTTTCCTTTACCTAGATATAGCATCTTCTGCTTTAATTTCTTGTTACATATAACATATAGTATATAATATAAACATACAACATATCGCTATATTGTTGTAGGTCTGTTAAATTAGCATTTAAACCCTTTTAATTACTTGAAATAGAAGATTTATAAAAAAAAAACATACAATTTTGTGTCATTTAATTTGTTTCTGGAATTTTTATTCTACCCGGAAGTCATTTGAGCAGACGTGGCAATGACTTCCGGTAATCTTTACGTAGGCAGAAAGTAAAAAGGAATGCGTTTTAAATGGATTTGTAAGGAACAATTACTCTGCTTGACAGCTCTTGTCAATCGCATTGTAGCTGGAGAACTGCCACGTCACGGTGGTAGAGATTTACAGCAGTTTTATACTTTCTTTGTATCATGCATAATGAACCATATAGTCACGTTATTTTTGTTTCAAAACTCCGATAAAGAAGAACTCATTAAGATGCTTTCTAAGTTCGTGATCCAGATTTTTATTACATTCAGAAAACGTAATCCGGTGAACAAGTCTCCTTTAAACGTGATGGGATAGACGATGCACGTTTTTTTGTTTAAGTAGGTGGCCAGCACAACAATAAAATCATCTCTACTGTCGACAATCTTTTTTTTTGTTGTTTTTGTTTTGCAATATATGGAAATCGCTGAACTTTGAGTCATTTGAATTCACAACCCAGCTTCTACCTGATTTGAGCTTAAGACTTTTGGTTCAACAACGAAAGTTTTTATCCCCTCAGCCATAATTTAAACGAAAGTAAAGTAACCATTTGCTGACCTTGTTATGTATGGAGCAAATGATGTAAAAGACATCTGTATCCGTGGCCCACTGCTACCACACATCGCCCAACCGTCTTTACAATTCTCCAACTAATGTCAGGTACCAATTGGAGTCGAGTTGGCAAAGGCAGCGTAAAAATCCAAAAATTAAAAAACCCAGTCTTCACAGAGATTTGCACCCGAGACACCTTGGTTTGGAAGCCAAACGCTTTATCACTCAGCTACCAACCCCCCTTTAAGCCACTTCTGTGAATAGCGTTTTGCTGCTCCCTGTTTTTTAAACTGCGATAACTACTTTATACTTAACAAATAACTTCACCAGATGTCAGACTACATATATGTCCATTGTATCTTTTCTCCAGCCACGCCCAAGAGTATTGTTTAACTTTTTTACCTCCCTCGCCCCCCCCCCGCCCCATTTTATTTGAAGATAAAGTTGAAAGTGAACACCAAAAAAAAAATATCCCTGGCGTTGCCTTCAATCTTCATTATCCCTGTCAAATAATTATGCATCAACTCCCATTGATCTTCACTCGATACAAAACAAAGCGCTGAATAGTTGATGCCCAGGTCACACGACCAATGCAGAGTAGTCTCGCCTCCCCTGTGTCTGGACAAGACACAACATAGCAATGACTGCGGTCCCCTTTGTCCTGCTGCTTCGGGTGTCCTCTCTTAGCACAGTGACGCCCAACTCACGGTCATCGGGCCACATCTGGCCAGTGACACGGTACTATGGAAACGTCTTCCACTAAGTGAATAATAAAGCCGTTGATCCTGGGTTCCCTTGGACATGACGATTTTTTACAAAGCAAAACTCTTGTCTGTCTGTCTGTCTGCTACAACTCTTGTACACGTTATTTCTCCCACATTCTATTCTCGGATCAAGTTCAAACCTTGCACTTGTTGTTCATTGTCAATAAAAACACATGAATCAATAACAATAAAATTAAACCAATTAAAAAGCTAACTAGCGGTTATTGATTAATTTTGTTTTATACAGGAAAAGGTACATAAATCTTGAAGTATTGAAATATATTGCAGTAATTGTGGGGGTTTTCCCTTTAGATAAACTTTGTTTAAAAGTCTTTTTATTTTGGTTTGTTGTTATATTTTTCTAGAGGGTGGGTGATGCGGCCATTGATCCCCAGGTTGAAAATTTTTGAGAACCACTGCCTTAGATATGCTAGCTTTATGCGTTCATCTTTCGTGCGCTATATTTCTAATACATTGATTATTTATCCTTATACAGACAAGCCTGGTTGACAGAGATGTAGGTACCATTAATATGTCAGGAAACTGCAAACTGCGTGTTTGCGTAACCATTAGTTCGTCTCTAACAGATTTGTAATTAATTTCTCCATGCAGATTTGTAATTTAGATGAACCAGGAGCAGACCTCGAGGCTTTTGTCACGTTCACGTGCTGGTGGGATACAAGTCACGTGACGGCATAATGGCGGAATGACACAAAAAAAGGGCGCCAAGAGAAGACACCGTGGTGATGATTTGAATGGATATTATGGGAGATATGCTGTTGTCATTCAACTCGTGTACATGTATATGTACGTAGTGCTCCGTCTGTCAGACTTCGGAAGCCATTGCATTATAAATTATGAATCATTTATAAAATGAAACTTTTCGTTTTGCCCCACTCTGACATTTAGTGACCTACCGGACTTGGTGTTTCCCTATAGAATACTAAAGCCCCATTGACATTGCCGTGCTTGTACCTCATTATATAACGAAAACTGAAATGAAAAACAAAAAAGGAAAGAAATGATGAGAACCTAAGCTTGAAGATTATAGCGGTGATGAACATTGTCTAAAATAACAAAATATGTTATATCAACTTGTGATATGAAATATAGAAATACTGAAGAGTAAGCTAAAATAAGGCTTTATTAAACTAGAACGACACATGAACTGACGAAAGAGAGTTGGACAGTAGCACACTAAATCAATGTTGTGAACACATTCTCACCACGTCACACAAACATAAAGAAATAGTAACTATTTCACCACACAACTGAAGGAGATTATGACAACTGACCTCACAAGGCCCTTAACATTCCGTAAGAAAATTCTTGTTGCCTGTCAGAGGGCGGTACTACTGCAGACCGTTTGATGTCCGTAAGAGCTGAGCCGAAGGCTCTTCGAGCTCTAAGTTTGAAAAAACACCTGCTTGGTCGTCCAGCCAGAACAGTAAAAAAAAAAAAACCTGTGTGAACGCACAGTTCTGTTTGAGAGCGACCCGAGTCAATGCCTATATAAAACATTGCTGTAGCCAATGTCTTCAGCCCCCGACACATGGCCGAAGGCCTAGGAGCACTGGGAGCCTCCGTCATCTTCCTTCTTTGTACCAAGCTAACCGTGGGGGACTCGCCATTTATGGAACGGTCCTTTGAGGAACGGCGCATGGATGTGTGACAGTTTTTGTGAGGACTTTATTACAACCCCGCCCGTGCAAGGGGTGGACTCTCGTCTACCCGTGGGCATCCCCACGGGAGTTATGTTTTGCCATTCATTTCGCCTAGCTATCTCCTCAAATAGCCGTTTCCACCCGGGTGCCACGATGAGGCAGAACAGCGAACCCGGGCTACTGCAGACCTGCCACATCACCAGAAAATTTCTCAGTGTACACTGTTAAAGGGAGACTACAATGAATTTTGTTCCTCTCTAGCGAAGTTCAACCCTGGTAGTGCCAGAGCAATAATTTAAGTTCATTTTTCACATCATAGTAATGATAATGTTTGCCTTTGAAGCTGCAGATTTAGGAGGAGTGCAATATAGCATCAAGCCAATCGTTATAAAAACTACTGGAATAATTAACTTTTAGGGCACCAGGTGAATTAATCTCTCTACAAAAAGTAAACAAAGTGTTCCATTAAATACTCAGAATGAGTAAAGTGTTCCGTTAAGGAAAAGATTTTGGGAAACACAGGACTAATATATGGTTACTAAACATATACGGCCCCAAGGAGGACAAAATGAAGGACAAAGCCTTAGAAAGGAGGACAGAATGAAGGACAAAGCCTTAGAAAGGAGGACAGAATGAAGGACAAAGCCTTATAAAGAAGGACAGAATGAAGGACAAAGCCTTAGAAAGGAGGACAGAATGAAGGACAAAGCCTTAGAAAGGAGGACAGAATGAAGGACAAAAAAAAACCAAACCAAAAAAATTTGGCTCACAAGTGAATTTCAATAGCCACTGTCTTTACAGTCTACCCCGTCAGGGGGCGGGGGTGCATTAGCGGTCTACCTGGCATGAGGCCGTATGAGATGGTATGCGCTTCTGACTGTCGTTTTGCTAGCAGGACTTGACCATCCATCAGTGGAACGCCGCATTAAGCAGACGTATCCCATCAGATACGACTGCCTCTCCCTGGACTGAATGTGGCTACAACGTCTGCTGTGTCTAGATTAGAAATGGAAATTCAGTTTTCGGCCACAAATCTGTCTTTGTATACAAGATCTATAGAGCAGTCAGTTGAATAACGGCGTCAACGATTAGTGCATTCAAGAGAATAGATAATGGCCGCGATCTGCGTTTATTCAGACATCGGCCTCCATTGTCTGTGTTTGTGCAGGCGGCCGGCTCGATGCTGGAGGCGGCTAATTGCTGGCAGTGAAGGAAACAAAAAGCCTCCATTAGCGCCAGTTAGTGTCACAACAGTCGATTCAAGTCACTGTGCCATTGATGCTGGCATTTTCGTCTATCCTAGACATGAGTGTTGTCCTCTATGGATCGGAGGGGCCCTAGCCATCTTAACGATAGAACCTCTATTTGTTTGGTAACGTTTCAATGTCAATGAATATTTGTCTCTGCTAAGAGTTCTGTTTGTTTATTTTAACCTGTGTGTTTATTTTAAATATTGATTGAGTATAATTAGGAGAAGCTGCATCATGGCTAGGTGGTTACATCAAAAGTTGAGAACCGCTGTTTAAATTTAAGGGTAGATTCGGAAACTCTCTGATGCATGCTCCCGTGAACAATTACTTTCAAGGTAATTATTTCTACCCGTTGCGTGGGAAGTGTTTAATATTAATTAATAGCATAAGGTCGTTCTAATTGTCGAGAGATATAAATGACACTTGGAATTTTTTTTATAAATATATGACTATAATTATGCGCTATAAAGGGATGGTTTCCCAAAGATTTTGCTAATTAATACTAAATACGTGCTGAAATGTTCATTAATATACAATTATCAAATAATGTGAAAAAAAAAAGTTTTTATATAATGTCAACATATGTTTTGTTAGGCACAGTAAATAATTGTTTCAGCTTTAAATGATAATGAGTGTGTCAGAAATAACGTGTCCTTCTGTAACAGACAAGGCAGAATTGATATCAGTAATAAGCTTTGTCAAATCCTGAACTAGTCGTGTGTGATTACATTTCCACGGAATCGCACAGTTCTCGACAAGCTGGGTGCGTTTTGGGATCTGTACCATTATGAAGTTGTACGAATTACAGCATTTGAAGTTTCTTGTAATGACTAGAAATCTTCAAAACATCCTACCTAAATAATATATATGTGTATTTTCGTTTTGAGTATCAATGTATTTGAATAATTTGAGTTTTTTAAATCTATATACAACGTAAACACTCGCGCATTCTTCTGATAGTATAATGAAGTAACGATAGTATCGATACTTAAGTTGATTACAGTTAAATCTTTTCAGACTTTATGCACCATAAAAAATAATAACAAGGTTACAAAGACAGTTTGTGTGGAAACACAAACTCCAAATCGGCCCCCGAAGTGGTCCACCCAGGCAGATAAAAAGGCAGGTTTCAATATTTTCAGAAAGAATATCAAAATGAAATTTTGTCAAAGGCAAATGGCAGAGAAGAATGGAGAAAGAAAGTTGACAGATCTTGTGTGGTGCCCCAAAGGTCCATCAGACCAAGGGATAGGTGAAAGTGAATGTGAAGTTAGATGTGAACCTGGCCTAACTGGTGTCATATAATGAGTATCTAATTGATCTAATTGCTTTGTAAAGGGTCAATCTCTTATTCAAAGCCTCAAGAAAAAAACATTTCCTTTTTTTTTTAAAAGGAAACCTCAGCATTTGTGCTATTCATTTTTAACTTTTTCATCACAGGAATCCTTGGGCTCTAGACCTCTTTTCTTGCCTCTTTTTTTTGACATTAGTTGGTGAAAGTAAAGTTGGTTGGTCGTTGTGCTAGCCACATGACACCCTTGTAAACGGTCAGTCACACAAACAGATGACATTTACACCATCTTCCCTATTGATCGGAAAATCTGAAAGGGAAACCTTTTTTGACCTACTTAAGGAGCTTATTGGCCGTCATCGCGTGGACATGTACGCAAAAGTTGCCTGCTAACTGCGGCCTTACACTTGTTCACGATTTCTACGACGATTTTTGTTCAGAAACAAATGTAACCATGTCATAGAGACCTAGACCAAACGTCCGGTAGGGCAAGGGATGGTAGGGAGCAGGGTTCGAACCAGAGATCATCATTTCGACAATCCTATGCGCATGCATCGCGGCCAGACAGCAGTGTAGACATTCTCTCTGTTCTCAAAGTCTTGAAGGCGGCGTTAATTACTTGATTAGTACTGCCGAGGTCTCGTTCCCTCTAGCCAGACAAAAGACTCACCCTAGTGTATGAGAGAGAAAGAGAGAGAGAGAGAGAGAGAGAGAGATGTGTAGGACTGCTCTTGTAGACCACAGTGGGCCATATTTGTATGGTAACAAATAGCTGACGCTATCGGCCCCCAGGGGGCTCTCTTCACCCACTAGCTCGAGGAATACAAAAATAGATTTTAATTATTCATGGACACACTGGTGCCAAGTGCGCTACTTTCTCAGAATATCGGGATACATTGGAGGGGCACGCCTACATGTGGCGCGAGATGGTTGAGACGTGAAAACCAAAAAATCATGTTGGCTTAGTACCGGTAGATGTATCCCGGGTACGTGTCATCTGTTAAAAACACATGACATCAACATCAAGATGTTCTGACACCTAATGGCTACAAGGATACACATGTCGTTGATGCTGACATAGGATACTGAGCTTTTCATAACACGGATACACATATCCTTAATCTGGACATAGGATTCTGAGCTTATGATAGCAAGGATGCACAGGTCATTCATTTTGACATAGGATAATGGTCTTTTAATAGCAAGGATATCAACTTCACCTTCACCAACTTCACCTTCCAGTGATGCCTAAAATACGGCACGCAGGCCAGATCCGGCCCGCCGAAACGTCGGCACAAAATATAAAAAAATCCCCCCCCCCCCACCCAAAAAAAAAATGTTCAAAATGTATTTTTACCTACGTTAGAATCTTCGATTTGTTCTACTGGATTACTAGCAAGGCATTTAACATGAGTGCGTGTATGAAATAGGACTCTAGAATCTACTAGGAAAAGTAAATGGATCTTTACTATTGTGTAGAACATGATACAATTGCTAGCCAACATGTTTTGTTTTTATAAAGAAAGTCTGGCTGTTTTTAAAAAACAAGAACAACAAAGTATAAACAGAACTTAGGCCATTTTTTTAAGTGTAAAGAGAAACTTCAAATATCCCAATTATTCAATGTAAGTACTAGATCGTCGCGTTTGAAATAATATAGTTTCCGAAAAATTTCATTAATTTTTAATATTTTTTCCATCATGTGGCCGCGACACTGGTGTTGGAAAATTAAAATGGCCCGCAGATTGAATTAGGTTGGGCATCACTGTCTTAGTCTGTAAGACGTTAGGGCACCACACACGATCTATTGACCTTCTTTCTACATTCCTGTCTTTTGCCTGAAAGAGGATCTCTTTCAATAACAGGCCCGTCCATTTTTTGTGTTGTCTTTCCATCACTTTCTCTGTCTGCCTCTTCTTCGCTTCTTTTTCCTCGAACTGTTCTATGGAGGAAGGTCTTTGCTAGCGCTGAGGACCTTGTTAAATGGCGTAGAGTTTTAGTTTGCTTCTTTGACAGTAGTAAACAGGCCCTCTTGTGGTCCGACCATTCAACTAATCCTGTTTCTAATCTCTTCGTTTGTGATGCGGACTTTGCATGTTATACCTAGCATCTTTCTGAAACTTCTCAATTCCATATATTTCAGACATGACAAATATATTTCAGGCAAGACAAAGGCCTACATTTTTTTAACAAGAGATAGATATTTCAGACATAAAACACATATTTCAGGTGTGTCATAAATATGTCAGACGTGGCACACATATTTCAGACCCTAACCATATATTTCTGACTTGATATACATATATTTCCGACGTGATATACATATCTCGGTAGTGATACGCATATTTCAGTCGAGACACACATATTCTAGAAGTAACACACATATTTCAGACGAGACATACATATTCTAAAGTGACACATCTTTCAGACCTGATATATGTATATATTTCAGACGTCATATAAATATATTCCGAATGTCATACACATTTTTAAGACGTGATACGCATATTTCCGACATGCCATAAGTATTTCGGACGTGACACATATTTTAGACGTTACACGCATATTTCAGACCTGACACATATATTTCAGACCTGATACACACATTTCAGACCTGACACACATATTTCAGACTTGACACACACATTTCAGACATGACACACATATTTCAGACCTGACACACATATTTCAGACCTTACACACACATTTCAGACCTGACACACATATTTCAGACTTGACACACATATTTTAGACATGAAACGTGTATTACAATAAATGTTGGATGGTCGTGACAAATGCTATTTATGTTTGGAATTCAAAATCACAATAAAAGAACTCGATTCTATGACACAGCTTCCAGAAAAGTTCACATTGTGTTGGGACACATCCTCAAATTCAAAAGACCTCCCCTGTCCTCTTTGTCTCTCTCCAGACTTGTCACATTTATAAGTTCGTAGACTCATATTTTTTTTTTGTATAGACTTGCTGTATAAAATTATAATTATCAGTAACTATCAAAGGTCCAATAGAAGTGGGGAACTTAGTCTCATTAGGTATTACACATTTTTTTATTTTTTTATTATTTTTTTATTACGGGAACTAACCAGCCCCATTGAGACCAATTGTGTAGCTAGACTGGTCAAGTGATCTGCGGGTTGGACTTGTTCACATGATTATTCAGGTTTTTAATTCTAATCTCAGCTGGAGGTTGAGATGTAGGGTGCATTACTAGTAAGCGTGTCTGTTGCCTAGGTTACCGTCGTCTGCTCCTAACTTTTGCCTTTTTGTTAGTGGTTTGTTTCTCGCTGATAAACATTGGAAAGAGACTTATTAAAAGCTGAACAGCATTGGGACACAGAGTTCTAGGGCCGATTGTGTATCGACTCCCCCCCCCCCCCCAACTCAAAGTAAGCCATGTGTTTATTAAGTTTCTATCTTTCAAGTTCACAACAATATTGTCAGGCTAACCGCCAGAGGGTCCTAACCTCGCTCTAAGTCCGTATCAACCGCCAGAGGGTCCTAACCTCGCTCTAAGTCCGTATCAACCGCCAGAGGGTCCTAACACCGCTGTAGTCCATATCATCTTGTGTACGTATTTCATTTTTTTTCTTGTCATTAGGGGGGGGGGGCATATGGGCCCACATTTTTCCGCTACTGTTAAAGTAGAGGTAATTTCACGCCTTGGGTTACCAGATCTCCGGCAAAAGGAAGCCTTGACCTCCTATTTAATGTCGTGTACTCCGGCCGGCCCGCATTGCCTAAAATGTCCGGCTTTTTCACTGATGTTTACTCCAATATATGTATATATATATATATATATATTTGTGGCCCAACCATGCGCGACACCACGATGAAAAAGTCATGGAAAGATAACTCTTTTAATTCTGCAAGTCGGACTAAAGTTACCCTATGTAAGATTTGCGGTGACAGAGAGCGAGGTTCAGAAAAATAAAAGAGGGTCGCCTCGTGGCATATATTCCATTAATTGAGCTTAATACTTTATATTTTCTGCCTATGTAGTTGTCTGGTAACCCTGCGCCGTCAGTAAGGCAGAAGACTTATCTTCTAGAATAGATAGATATATTGTGTTATGGGCGTAGCCAGGATTTTTTTCGGGGGGGGGGGGGTTGGGGGGGATTCCCCCGCCCCCTTCCCACCGGCGGAAAAAAAATATATGTGTGTGTGTGTGTACATAATTAATCTTTATTACATTCTGACCCTTTCGGAAGACGTTTATTGTTTATTGTAGACTCTCCGCCCTTGCTAGCAAGGGGGTCTGGGGGAGCTCGCAGCGCTCCCCCAGCACGGGGCGAAGCCCCGCCGCCGAGCACTATTTCTGGTATTGAAAGCCAACAAAATGAATTTTCTGAGGTATCTACAGTGCATTATCTTGCTATTAAAAAGTTTTATTTCAAAAACCTAATGTGCTATTCTTACTGACTGACCCTCTCGCGCCGTGTTGGCGCATTTTCCGGGAAGCTGCTTCCGCAGCTCTTATTTTGCGTAATTCATTTTGTCGGAGAACATGTCCCGCAAAACCTCATGCGACTCTCTGTCACAACCTTACTAAGTATTTGACTCCCAGTTCTGCATGATTTCTTTGATTTAGACCCGATCTCTATGACTGACTCCTAAAATCTGTCTTAGTCATCTTTGTTGAGCCACATTTAATGTTTTTCAATTTCGGCAGAAGACTATTCACACTTTATTAATGGAGCCCAAGCCACTGGTAGAAATGTGTAACCTTTCTTGACTATGCTCTTGGAATGACATGCCTGTATTTCGCTTTAGATTTTATATCGAAACGGAAAGTTTTTTGTCCAATCATCTGTTGAGGGGGTTTAAACTAAACAATCTCTGGAGTTTTTTTTTTTTGTTTTGTTTTTTTAATTCTAAACCCCATTTAGCTACGATCATAGAATTTGGTGACTGTATTTTGCTTTAAAATAATATTGAAGAGAGAGATTTTCAACTCTAAACGCTCAGTAGGGGAATTTTAAACTCAAAACCATCTGGAGGGGTTTTAAACTTTAAAGAAAAAGCCATCTGGAGGAGGGGATTTAAACTCAAAACCCCTTTGGCTACTCTCATAGATTTTATAGTGTGTAATTTGCTTTTTTTTATATTGAAGAGGTGCTTTTAAGCTTCAAACCCCAACATGAGGGGGGGGGGGGTTTAAACTCTAAACCCCTTTGGCTACGCTCATAGAATTTGAATGTGTAATTTGCTATTTTATATTGAAGAGGGGGTTTATCGTAAATTTTGGAGGGGGTTTTAAAATCAAAATCTTCCTTAACTGTGAGGTTGAAATTTGGGGATTGTTGTTTGCATTTTTTTGGTTTTGTTTTTTAGAAGAGGGGTATTAAACTGCAAAAACCTCTGGTAGGGGGTTTAAAATTCAAAACCCCCTATAGGGGGTTTTAAACTCAAAGCCCCTGGTAGGAAGTTTTAAACTCAAAACCCCCTGGTAGAGGGATTTGTATCTCAAAACCCCCTGATAGGGTTTTTTAAAATCTCAAAACCCCCTGGTAGAGGGTTTTTAACTCAAAACCCCCTCGGCTGTGCTGTGGTAAGTGATGATTTAGTATTCAAATCTCACCTAAAATAAACAAAGTGAAAGCAAAAATCAGTCACTTAATTCCGTTCCTCCCCCCCCCCTGCGGGGTGTTTTAATTTCGGAGGGGGTTTGAACCCCAAGAACCCCCCTTGGCTACGCCATTGTAATGTGAGATTAGACTAACTCTGCGACAAAGGCACTGTGTCCATCTTTCTACGTGCCATTAAAATACGCCAAACGTCTCTTCTAGTCTTGTTTTTCATGAGATTTCTTTTATTTATGTTTCGAGTAAGATCTAGAGTCTGTCTGTCTGTCTCGGTATTTATTTATTTCTTATTAAGGTGGCTAAGACTGATTGATTTATACAAGACATTTTATTGGCTAGTTGTTGTTTTTTTTTTACAAATCTTGCATCCACTCACTCTGTCTGTCTGTCTGTCTGGTAAAATGTGTGAACATGTTTTTTCCCATTTCCCATTCTCGGAACAAGTTAGAAATCTGTACAGTTTGAACCTGACAAGACACGAATCAATCTAAAATATAAACCAATTAGTTAATTGATTGTTGGTGGTTGATTACTTTACTTGATATCGAAATAAATGCTGCTTAATATGTTATGTGGATGTATATATGGATTTATTCCCCTTATTGCGTTTCGACACGTTTAGTCTCACACTTTCCCATTCTCAAATCAAGTTGAAATTTTGCACAATTATTCATGGTGGATGAAAATGCACTCATCAATAAAAAAAAACAACAATTTTTTAATTTTGTTTTATATAACATAAAAGGGAGCTAAACCATATAAATTTCAGATTAATCGCAGTAGATAGCTGTTCTTTCCCTTGTTTTGTTTTTAAACATTTTTTTTCTATAGCTTGTTAAATAATTTTATTTTCTACAAGTTTATTAGGCAAATATTAATATCAAATAGCTAACAAAATGTTGCAAGACCTGAGAGTGAACAAATATCTTTATCAATAGCTCTATAAATGGAGGCGCGATGGCTGAGCGGTAAAGCGGGGGTTCAAATCCTGGTGAAGACTGGGAATTTTAATTTCGGGATTTTCGGACGCCTCTGAGTCCACCCAGCTTTAATGGGTACCTAACATTAGTTGTGGAAATTTAAAGGCGGTTGGTCGTTGTGCAGGCCACAGAAACAGACGACCTTTATATCAGACCACAAGGTCTGAAAGGGGAACTTAACCATTTTTTTTAGATCTGAAAGATTTGCGGACACAACAGACACAAATATGCAAAGCATTAAACACCATTTCATCGTCAATATTTTTAAGTGCTTACTGTTTTGCAAAGCTTATATCGACAGTTGGTACATACTATAACGCATTTATCACCATGCAAAAATGTGAAAACACGATGCGGCCTGGTACTGTATGTGCATTGGAATGCCATCACAATGGCCCCGAGCCCCAAACCAGCCTGCAGGAGGCCTGTGCTAGGATGTTATAATCTTGATTTTGGTAGAAATAACTGAAATATATAAAACAGAAGTTAAAGGAAATAAGTCGACCAGAAGTCGTGTACAAACTGTCTGGTCAGTGGATGAGGGTCAATCTAGGGCTAATCGACACGTGTTAAAAAGTAAACCGGAGCGAGAGTTCAAAAGTTCATTCTGAAGACCTTCCCGGCAGTCGTTATAGATTCTGGCAACATCCGGGCTAATTGTTTGACAGGCTTGCGGTAGAATGTTGGCTGTGAGCAAATGTTGGCCCTGTGTTTGTACTGGCGATTCGGTGACCCATTGCATGGACTTGCGACGTTCTCATAGCTACACTGACCTTGGTCATCTCTTCAGATCAAAGTGAACATTTTGTCCTGAGCTAGTCCTTTTAATCTCGCTCTATTCATAATTGAATTAAATTTAATTCTTTTCGTCATGCTATAACTATTTTGATAGTAGAATTTACCATGGGCGTAGCCCGGGGGGGGGGGGGTTAACCTTCCCCCCACCAATTAAAATATTAAAGAACATACTGATCTGTTTTCCAACCAGTCGCTGTAAGTCTTACGAGAACTAAACCAACAGCCTGGTGAAAACTGAAGCAAAACTATAGTTACCAAATTCAATGAGCTTAGCTGAGAGGGTGAAACTTTTGCACTGACTCCCATAACAAAGTTAAAGTCTATGAAATCAATTGATAAAGAAAATCTTCGAGAACTCAAGCACAGTATAAGAAACAATACATCAAGTCACCAAATTTTAGGGGCACATCCCCAACCCAATGAAAACAAAAAAAAAAACAAAAAAAACTAAAGAAAAACTTGTGTTGAAAATTCGATGAGCAGAGCCGGCCTTAGGCATAGGAAAATCAGGCAGCCGCCTAGAACCTCAGGTTAATGGGAGACTCGCACATGATTCAATTTTTTTTAGAGACGAAATAGCGAAACGTGTCCTCGGTGTTATTGTTGGAGTGCACTAGGTTTTAGTGTTGGAGTGCACTAGGTTTCTAGTACATTGTGTACTTTTAGTTGTTGCGTTTTATTTCTATTTTCCTATTTCATTTGGTGGCCACCAAATTCACTTCACCATGGGACTCTAATGATCTAAGGCTGTCCCAGCCTTGTAAACAACTATTTTATAAAGAAAGACGCTTAATATTACTTCCTCAATGCTGTCTATAGGACCATTAGCTTAACCCTTTTGACTACCAGTGGAGCATAGGGCCGCAAAAGAGGACCACAGGACCACAGCAGTGGAGCATAAGGCAACAATCATTGGAAGTCAAATTCTGATCTGAGCAATGTCTCTCCGTTGGTTCAATGTCCATCCTGCCACCATCTTGGCTTCTTGTTCTACTGATCTCCTCCATGTTTGCTTTGGTCTCCAAGACGTTCTCTCCCCTTGTTGTTTCCAGCCCGAAAACGTTTTTTGCTTATATATTTTCCATTGTTCTTAGCACTGTATATCTAATTCAGCCCCAGTTGCGTCTTTTATGCATAGATTAGAAATATCTAATTTATATAAATCCTTCAATCATATAAGCTGTGTTGAGATGTAATGAGATACTAGGTCAGTCAATTGTCAAGTCTGTTTAAATATTGAGGACCGCGAATGTTCACTGACCAGTTTCTTTTTGAGTTCAGCGCCCCTCTCTCTTGAATCTTCCCCCAATTAAAGCCTGGTCCATACTTCAAATGTATTTATTTTGGCCAGCTTTTTTGTTCAGGTATCGTCCCTTGTAGGAAGATCGTAAAGCATCATGGGACATTGTTAGTTACCTAGTTAGTTAATGACTATTCGATATAATGTGAAGAAGTAATCACGAAGTTCTGGTGGAGCTATGGCATGCTTGGAACGCTTCGAAAGGAAATATCAGGTACGTATGGTGATGCAATGGGTTCCATCACACTGTGGAATCAGAGGAAACCACAGGACCGACAGTTTGGCGAAGCTAGGAACGCTTTTAGACCCACCAGAGGAGCCGCAAAAATACGAGAGTGCAAAAGCGAGGATTTGTGAATGGATCAAATCCAAATGGTACAACAGCTGGGACCTTTGTAGCACGGGACAGGAAGTCTGGAAAGTTCTTAAACGCCCAAACAGAAAAGACGAGTAGTGGCAGCTAGACAGAAAGGAGCAAGCAATCTTGGCACGATTCCGCACTGGACACTGTCCGATAGGAGCCTACTTTGCTAGGATCACGATCCCAGATGGCGACACTGCCATACTAAAGACGAGACTGTGGAACACATCCTCTACGAATACAGGGTGCTCAGAAACACATTCAAGGATACAAGTAGTCTTGAAACAGATAGAACTGGTGCATGCGGGGGTCTCGCTTTGTACGGAGACAGGCAGATCCTACAGAACACTGCCAGGTACCTGGACCGTGCTGTAAGGGATAATCCCAGTACGGAACCTTAGTGCATGGAGGCTTACAAATGGTAGACCTGTCACGTGATAATGATGAATGATTTAGACTCCAAGAATATTCAGTTGAACTGAACCAATCCTTTATTATTATGAGTATTTTATGTTTATATTTGTGTTTCTGTGTTTTTGTACATGGGGAGGGGGGGGACTATAGTTGATGAATATATTTCATTATATTTTATTTATAAATTTTCCTTTTTTTAAAATCTAATACACTCATACTCACACACACTCTCACACACACTCTCACACACACTCTCCCTCTAGCTATCTTTCTGCTGCTCTACTCTCTGTTTCTGTTTAGTTTTTTTCTCTCTTCTATCACTCTCCCTCTCAATCTCTCTCTTTATCTTTCTCTCTCTCTCCCTAACTCTCTCTCTCTCTCAGGCCATAACTCTCACTCTCTCTCTTCCTAATTCTCTCCCTCTCCCTCTCTGCCACTCTCAAATCGCATTCTATTTTTTTTTTTGTAACTCTTCTTGTGAATGACTAAAAGGCGATGGTCACGGTTCGCTGCTTTTTGAAATGAATCCAATCATCGAGTTAATTGTCTTTAATCCCGTGAGAACTTATCTCCCATTGTCTGGACAGATCAAGAGTTGTCTTCTCTTCCTCCCCCCCCCCCTCGCTTCCCTCTGTGCTAGATTGTCAATGTGCTCCACGCTCATGTTGAGCGACATTATTTGAACAGGGAATAAGTAAGATTCAATTTCAGTTTAGGACATCGATTTTTCGGAGGCCTTATCCTTCTTGGATGGGACAGATAGCCATGGTCCATGCTATAATCTGTGTGGATGATCTTGTGGGTTTTCCCAGTGGATACTTATTGATTAGATCTCCTCATTAATTGTAGATATTTGTTGATGCCCTGTTTTGTCCGAACACTTCAAAGATTTGAACGCATTCCGCTGGCCAGAATAGATTTCGAGTAGGTCAGCGAGCACCATCCTCTTAGAGACTAGACTTTCATGAAAAGATAAAATAGATGCCTGCCTGGTCATGTGATATGCGCTCTGGTTAGAGGTCTCAAAGTTCGCAGGTTCAAACCCTGCCCTCCGCCATGTTCCGTCGTCCAGCTGGAGGTTTGTGCTAGACGTAATGGTCTTCCATTCTGAAGGAACACGCGAGTATTACAATTAAAAACAAAATTGGTAAAAGTCTAAACGGTTGACATAAATGTGTTTAAAATATGGTCAAAGAGTTTCTTTCCTTACTAAATAGTCTTCCGTGTTTTATTTTTTTACTATTAATATTGAATAGTTGTAAAAATGGTGTATTTTTATTAAATGACAAAAACAGCTTGCATAGTTGTTTTTAAAAATTAAACTTTTCGCTTTCAGAAAAGTAAAAAGTAGCTGTTGCATCAGAACTTTGAAAGGTATAAAATATCATGATGTCGGATTTTCACTTTCTTTTTTTTAGTTTACGAGATCTAAACGGGACGGACGAACGGACGGACAAACAGACCACACAAAACTAATAGTGGCTATTCTCCTTTCGGGGGCCGCTAAAAAATTGAGAATAATGTTAAAAACATAAAACGGAAATTCGTACGAAAAAAAACAACAGAGGATACACATGTCGTTGATGCTGACATAGGATACTGAGCTTATCACAACACGGATACACATTTCATTAAGCTGGACATAGGATACTGAGCTGATGATAGCAAGGATATACAGGTCAATAAATTTGGCATAGGACAATGGTCTTTTAATAGTAAGGATATCACCTTCATCTATCCCTTTGTCTGATGAACCGTTGGGGCACCACACATGATCTGTCGACAGTCTTTCTCAATTCCTCTCTCTTTTGTCTTGGATAGAATCTCAATGACAGACCCGTCCATTCTTTTATGTTGTCTTCCCATCCATTTCTCTGTCTGCCTCTTCTTCTTTTTCCTTCTACTGTTCCTTGCAGGAAGGACCTTATGATATTCCCATAAACTTTTAGTTAGTTTGCGTTTTTTGTTTCGACAGTGTTTAGTAGGTCATCGCGGGGTCCAATTACTGTTTACTGATCCTGTTTCTAATCTCTTTATTTGTTATGCAGCCTTTACATGTAATACCTAGGACATTATTTATAGCATTTCAATTCCATTGCTAGGATCCTCCTCTTTAGATCTGCAGTTAGCGCCCAAGATTCGCAAGTATACAAGAATGTGGCCGTGGCCATGGAGGGCATCAGTCTTATTGTAGTGTTGAGGGCTACGCCTTTGTCTTTCCAAATTGTTTTGAGTTTGAAAGTTACACGCGTACAATGGAGTGTAACAGTGGCTTAAGGAACAGAGGAGGTCACATAAGTCACGGTTATATCCAGTGGCGTAGCTGGGGATTTGGGGATCGGGGTGCATGACCTCTTTAGGGGCCTCTGCATTTTGATATTCGACATCGTGACATAATACAATGGTGTAATATTTAATGTAAAAAGATATTTCGGACACTCATTTGGAAGCCCCTCAAGTTGGGGCCCTGGGGGATTTTCAAATTTGGACCCCCCCATCCCCCACACTAGGTCACTGGTCATACCCACAACAATACCCTCCCCCATTCCTAAGTCCGCTTTTGCTTTTGAAACTGGGCACAAAGTGCCAATATATACACACTGGCTCTCTCACACGTAAATACATAAATCCGAAAATTATTTTTTAGACAGGGGCGTAGCTAGGAATTTTCTATCGTTTGTGGGCCCGGGTGGCTTGACCTCTTAGGGGACCTCTGCATTTTTGCATAATATTTTATTTTTAATGTACAAAACACTCATTTGGGCCCCCCCCCTCAATTTTCGAATTCTCCCTCTCCCCATCCCACGCTAGCTACGCCCCTGTTTTTAGGGATTGTGTGCTGTCCCCATCGAGTTCTCCAACCAACTTGAATTGATTTATCTGACCTGATGTTAAGAAGGTCTTAGTCTTGCATCCAGATGGCCGTGCTACTTGTTGCTGGTTGCTACAATCTGTCCGCATCTTTGAACGCTAGAATATTTATTGTCAAAACTGATATGGACAGATGACAGTTGTTGTTTTTTATAGCCCCCTTAAAGGAGGGCGCGCTTTTGTAAGTTGTGTGTGTCTGCGTGGTTTGGGGGGGAGGCGGGGGAATATGTGTAGGTGGTAAAATGTATTAAAACTGTGGCGCTAGCGATTAATTTTATTGTTTGAGTGGGGACCAAGTTTTAAAACAATAATGGGAGAAGACGGAAACTGACGTCAGATAGAGAGTATTGGAGGATGAAAAGTCAGGTTAGGTTAAAGGTCACACAATGAGTGACACGTGATCTGTCACATAACTCATCTTCAGTAGACAGACAATTTTCACAAACTCACACAAACATTCACGCACTCTCCTCCCACACAAACATACACATACGTCCACACCTCAGTGGTACCCAAACTACGGCCCCCTAGCTGCCTCCGGCCCTTGGTATAGTGTTAGCCGGTCCTTCAAAACTTCTTCTCAAAGTGTAGGATGTAGCCGTAGAAGTCCCATGGGTTTGGTGACATTTTTTATCGTCGAGGTCCGGGACAAGAGTGTTAGAAATGTCTATTGGCCTCCCATGAAGAAAAATGTTGGTCGCCGCTGCCCTACAGTTAGACATCACTGATCGTAGCCAAAACATATATACTATTAGTTAAATATCAGTGAATCTTTAGTGAATAGCAAAACACACGTTGTGTGAAATGACAATTATTCCCCCAACACACACACACACACATACAAACACACACACAAACACCAATTCAAACATTCAAAATGAAACGCCTCACCATTACGTCATAAAAAATACAAATGAGTGAATACTCATATATTCCCACACACACGGTGAAACGCCTAGTGAAATGCAACTGGCCTTACCAAAGGCGCCTTAAGGATGTCGAGTGGGGGAACCACCCTAGTCCCAGCGAATTAGGAGGACCCCGCGAGAATCTTTCATGACCTTCAGCCCTTCTTACAACTATTCGTGGCCCTGATACGAGATCAAACGACACTCTCCCATGTCCCCCCGCATTGCTACGGTTTATACTGACCTTACGATAAGCCGTTAGTGAAACGTTTATTGGCAGACGTCTACCAAAATAAAACCCTTGGCCAGCGCTCACAAATCAACAGTGAAAAGGACGCATTCCATTATTCGCTAAGCCTATATATACCTCTATATATGACACGCGCCTGTTTTTCTCTATATTTTCGCTGCAGTTTACTGTAGCACAACTGAATGAAGGCTGAATTATTAATAAGTGCCCAGGCGTATCGTTTGTACAAATATCGTGCAGTTAGCTGAAAAACATTGGCCATATCGATACTTGGAAACAAGTTTGTTGCAAACATGAGCTTACTTCGTCAATGCCTCAAAGTGTTCACTTGGTGTGTGAGCAGAATGTGGGGGCGATTACAGTTTGCAAATAGGCCTACTCGTGTCATACTGATAGTAGTCCTATATCTATCTATCTATCTATCTATCTATCTATCTATCTATCTATCTATCTATCTATCTATCTATCTATAATATATACACATATGTATATGTATATATATTGTATTGAACTGGTAATCTGTTTTAAAGCTCAGATCCAGTTATAACGTACCGGTATATAGAACAGATTTGAGTACAATTAAACAGCTTAATGTTTAAAGATGAGCCAATATTGATTCCAGACTTCCATTACATTACAATAACCTTTTAAAAAAAGTGAAGAAATTTCCTCTTTCAGACTTTGGGGCTGTAGGTTAACGAGAATGTCATGTGGCCAGCACATCGACCAGCAGCCTATACTTTCCCTAAAATAATAACAGGTTCGAAAGCCAAGCACCTTAACGCACGACCACCCCGGTTTTTATAAGTCTGATAATTTTTTACCAGTATGCTAACCACGGATCTTCCGTTAAGCCACCAAGTACTTTACCTTTTGACCATTATCCGTGCCAATGCATTTAGTTTGTAGTTTTAATGTGTATCTGCCTGAGTCTACTTTGGTTTTCAGAGAGGTCTTGATCCCTCGACCACACCACCACTTGCAGTCTCCTCACACCGCTCAAAATAACTTTCTTCAACCTAACTATGTTCAATTTAAAATCATAACATCTGTCAGACCACCGGTTAATCGGACCATGTCGGAACGCGAGCGTTTTGGTCCTAATAACCTGTTGGTTAACCAGATTTTGCTGCATAAAAAGATCTGTTTCTGTTGTTGGATTTGGTCCGAATAAGTGCCTGGTCAGATTAACCAGATTTGGCTACATAAAAAGATCTGTTTCTGTTGTTGGATTTGATCCGAATAAGTGCCTGGTCAGATTAACTAGATTTGGCTGCATAAAAAGATCTGTTTCTGTTGTTGGATTTGGTCCGAATAAGTGCCTGGTCAGATTACCCAAATTTAACTGCTTAAAAAGATCTGTTTCTGTTGTTGGATTTGGTCCGAATAAGTGCCTGGTCAGATTAACCAAATTTGACTGCATAAAAAGATGTTTCTGTTGTTGGATTTGGTCCGAATAAGTGGCTAGTCAGATTCTGTTTCTGTTGTTGGATTTGGTCCGAATAAGTCGCTAGTCAGATTAACCAGATTTGACTGCATAAAAAGATCTGTTTCTGTTGTTGGATTTGGTCCGAATAAGTGGCTAGTTAGATTAACCAGATTTGACTGTATAAAAAGATGTTTCTGTTCTTTAGAATTCAGTCCGAATAAGTGGCTTGGTCAGATTAGCCTATGGTCTGATAGACCAGACTCGATTTTATTTTAAAATTATTAAATTTTCTAATTAAAAGCACTTGGATATAATCAAAGTTTAAGGGAAAAATAAACCAAAGTTTAGTGGGAAGTTAAACTAAAGTTTAGTGGAAAGTTAAACCAAAGTTTAGTGGGAAGTTAAACCAATGTGTAGAGGAAATTAAAACCAAAATGTAAGGGAAAGTTTAAACTTTATGTAAGGGGAAGTTAAATTAAAGTGAATGGGAAAGTTAAACCAAAGTATAGAGGACGTTTAACTAAAGGGCAGGGAAAGTTAAATCAAAATTTAGGGGGAAATTAAACCCTAGTGTAGGGAAAGTTAAGGGAAAACGTAGGGGAAAGTTAAACCAAAGTAAAGGGGAAAGTTTAACTAAAGGGTATGGAAAGTTAAATCAAAGTGCAGGGGTAGGTTAAGCTAAAGTGTAGGGGAAAGTTTAATGAACAAAACTATTTGCCCAAGCTTGACTAAAAGTGCGGGGTTTTTTTTTTGGGTTCCTAATGGGCAATTTTTTGTCTCACTTTCTGATTAGCATAATTTCTGTTTACCTGATCTTGTTGTTATGTCGTCACCATGGTAACACGGTATCACTGCGCGTGGTGTTTTGTTAGGGCTAATGGATGTGTTCAGACCATTCTCTCCTAGATCTGAATACGTCATAGTAGCAACGTGAATGATTTGAACTGGATATCTAATTGTACTTCCTCAGTCCATAGTATTTAATGCAAGCAATGTGATGGTTGTTTCTCCTTCTAGAGGTGCTTGCAAAGTTGCTGTTTCCCATATAAGACTTACGAAGATAATGTCAAGTCCAATCGTCTTCAATGTCAGCGGTGACGCTACGAAATAAAGTCTTCACTGGGAGTCGAACAAAATGACCGGAAACAGGTCACTCTTTCGTTTACTATCGTTTTACAATTGACAGTTAGGTCTAAAGAAGAAACCTTGAGTTCAGTGTCCCCGGGGCCGAATTTTCAGTTTGACCATTATAAGTGAGACGTCACTTTGATTATAAAGAATTCGAAATAATGCTAAGGTATTGTCTTCGATTCCGAAGACTATGGATGAGTGCAGCATTTCACATGACTACGCAAATTGTAAAGTTTTAGCCACTGCAAAGAGGCGTCTGACTTTTGTATATCTTTAATTACTATTATCTTATCTTATATGATACAGACGTTACTTCAAAAAAGAAGATGATTACGTCCTACGCGTCATGCATTTAGTCATGCATATTAATCAATGACCTAAATTCTGCCAGGTCACTGGTTTTCCTGGCTAGCTCAGGCAACCCATTACATGCTCTAATAGCACTAGGGAAGAAGGAGTATTTGTACAAATTTGTCCTAGCATATGGGACGAGGAATGTTCCTTTATCTTTGTGTCTTTCAGAGTATTTTATTAAATTTTGTTTTTGTATTTGAAGATTATGGTTCAGTGTTTTATGCATAATTGCTACTTTACTTTTGAGTCTTCTGTCCTGAAGGCTTCCTAAATTTAGTGATTTTACTATAGGTGTTACTCTAGTCAAATGTGAATATTCATTTGTTATGAATCTCACTGCTCTATTTTGTGTCTGTTCCAGTTTCTTAATGTTTTCTTGAGTTGAGGGGTCCCAAACGGAGGATGCATATTCTATTATTGGCCTAACCAAGGTTAAATAACATTTTAGTTTTATGTTCTTATTTGATTTATAGAAATTTCTTTTAATAAATCCTAATGCTTTGTTTGATTTTTTTTATAGTTTCATCAATATGTGTATTCCATGACAGTTTTTCATTTATTATAACACCTAGGTATTTTGCATTTTTAGTCTGTGTTACTGGTTTGCCATGAATAAGATAAGTGGAATTAATTTGTTTTAGTTTTTTTGTTACTCTTAACAACTGACATTTTTCTGGGTGGAAAGACATGCTCCAATTTGATTCCCATTTCTGTAATTCATCTAATTCTCTTTGTAAAATATCTGTGTCTTGTGATGTTTTTATTGTTCTATATATTATGCAATCGTCTGCAAATTATCTGACTTTTGTTCCTGAAGTAATGCAATATGGTAAATCATTTATGTAAATTAAAAATAGTAGTGGACCCAAGACTGTTCCTTGAGGTACACCTGAGTTTACTGTTATCGGTGTTGATTTAGAGCCATTTATTATTACAGTTTGTTATCTCCCTATCAGAAAATCTTAATCCACTGATGCAGTGGACCATTTATGCCGAAATATTTTAATTTTTTAAGCAAACTATGGTGGTAAACTTTGTCAAAAGCCTTAGAAAAATCTAGTAAGATAGCATCTATTTGTTCACTATTATCTAAACCTTTAGAAAAATCATCAATTAGTCCTATTAGTTGTGTTTGTCATGATCTATATTTCCTAAAGCCATGTTGGTATGGTGTGAGGACATTTTGTTTGTCTAAGTGGTTTATGATGTTGCTACATATTACTGTTCTAGGATTTTACATGTGATGCTGGTAAGTGATACTGGTCTGTAGTTTACTGGGTCAGATTTTTCTCCTTTTTTAAATAGGGAAGTGACATTAGCTTCTTTCCAGTCCTTTGGTACTCTGCCCTGGTTAAGTGAAGCCTGAAAGAGTATTTTGAACACTGGGGCTAGCTCATTGCTTAGTTCTTTGAGTAATCTAGCTGGAATACCATCAGGTCCAGACGCTTTATTTGGTTTGGTGTTGGCTAATAGTTTTTGAATTCCGTTTTTCTTGTACTACTATATCTTCTATGTTGTCTACTTGGTTCAAATTCAGTAATATGTCTTTGTCTCCTGGGGCTGAGACTCAGCAGATATTTGAATGTCTAGTTCGTGGGTATTTTATGTGCGAGTACGTCTGACACAAAACGATACGATACACAAGTGAAAGACTCGATACGATACACAAGTGAAAGACTCCATACGATACACACATGAAAGACTCGATACAAAACACAAGTGAAAGAATCGATACAAAACACAACATACATATGTCCAGACTGTTGATCAACTGAAATAACTTTAATGTAGAATAGGCCATAGTCGAGTCTCCGTCGCTAATAGACGATGTCGCCTCCTAATTCCAACAGAGTAATAACAGCCAACACTGTAATATACTTAGTTTAGCGACGCACCGTAGCTAACAGACTTTGATCGCGACATTTACTGACGTCACAGTAGTCCGGAAAGTAGTCTTTGTTGTTATTATTATTCAGTTTGCCATTGACTCTTGAGGTGACTATATCATTCAGTGACGGAGGCTTGACCGTAGCCTGATTTTGTATTTACGTTGGCTACTTGATATAACGTGGTGGACTTCGTGATTGGTCAGTAACTCGTGAAGACAATGTGAATAAACGTTCTCGTATAGAAACACTCACGTACAGTACACACTCAAGTACAGTACACTCAAGTACAGTACACACTCAAGTAACTAAGAAATTTATCAAGGTTTTCTAGAAATACCAGTACAACGACGTCTTTACAAAACCCAGTTGCGACATGCATATTTTGTCACATCTAATACAGACAAAGCCGTTGTCTGCCGGGGGTCTTTCTTTGGGTTTCAATTATGTGTCCGGCGATCCTCATAAGAGCACTCCAGCTGTCTCTTGCTGATATCTGAGTACTATTTCTATCCTTGATTTTAAGTACATTAAAAATTACACTGTGCAAAAGGTTAGAGAATGATTGAACATCTGGTGTCCGCATCGTACTGTTGTAATGATGATCTCAAGATCAAACCACACTTTTCGTCGACACTTCCCAACCTTTTGGTCATGGTAGATATGAATACAAACTGTCATTTTCAAGGCACGTCAGAAACTTCTAGAACAATGCACTCAAATCTGTGTCAGTTTGGTTGTACCCCCAGGATCCTGGATTAGTTCGAGAGATGAAAGTATTTCCTCTGATGGCGATAGTCATCGATTACCATTCAATTAAACCCACTGCTAGTTGGTCTCGGGGCGTTAGGAGCAATCAAACATTATTAATGAGGAAAGTATTGTGAACTTCAGACTCAATCTAGTTAGCACTCTCGGTGCATACACAATACACTTACACAGGACACAGACACAGTACAGTACACATACAGTACACATATACAGGACACAGGGCACAGACAGTGCACATGCACACAGTACAGTACACATACACAGTAAAAAGCCACTGTACACATAAATATTCATAATTCAAATAATTTATTTTAACATGAGCGCTTGTGTTTCAAAGATCTATAGATAGATAGATAGATAGATAGATAGATAGATAGATAGATAGATAGATAGATAAATCTAATTGTTTTATAAAGGGTCAATCTCTTACTCAAGAAAAAAAGTTTCCGTAAAAAAGTAAAAAAAGTTACGTGTGTTATCTTTGATTTCCCACACAGTCGATCACGCGCTAACATGAAAAACTACTTATTAATTGTTGTTTTAAATTATGTCCAACTTATATGCATACTAAATAGATTTTTTCTCTTTAAAAACAAGAAAACATTTTTTGTGTGTAATTGTAGTTGTTAGTATGACAGAACTTACATAACCTAGCAATACAAATGTAATTTAAAAAAAAAATTGACAAAAAATCTAAAACCATTTGGATAAATATGTTAGATAAATGGAAGCTATTGCTTTTCCCTTCTAAAGAGCCTCCCGTGTTTGTTACTAGTAATAGTGAATAGTTGTAAAAGTGGTGTATTTTTATGAAAAAACTGCTTGCAAAAAGGATTTAAAAATTAGATTTTTCACTTTCAGAAAAGAAAAAAGTAGCCGTTGCATCAGAACTTTGAATGGTCTAAAATATTATGGTGTCAGATTTTCATTATCTTTTCTAGTTTATGAGATCTAAACGGGAAGGACGGACAGACGTTCCACACAAAACTAATAGCTTCTTTTCCCTTTCGGCGGCCGCTAAAAAAATTTAATGTTGTTATTTTAGAAATACGCTAATCTACCAAATAGTGTTTTCTGAGTGAATCTAAATTCTTTTAACTTTAGAAAGAAGATTTCTAGAATGAAATGTTATATTAGTTCTTTTTAGGGGTGCACCGGATAGTACTTTTTGATATCCGGACGGAGCCGAATATCGTAGGAAAGTGAAAAAATGCCGAATATTCGGCAGAAGCCGGAGCCGGAGTGACTATCCGGTGCACCCCTAGTTCTTTTCCATGCAGCATGTTGTTGTAAACTTTCTCTTGGATTCGCCAAATGGCAATGTACTAGGTTTCAGGACGCACAGTAAGGACCTATAAAGGTTCTTGGAAGCTAAATTGAAAGATAATTCTAGACATGGCTTAATGTTGCATTAGATGTTTCTACAAAAGCTCTGAGCGCAGAACTGATTGTTTGGCTTTGTGGGTGCACGCCCCTCGGGAAAAGTTTTAAGCAAGAACCTTTCAATGAATAATGGGTCATCTTTTTAAATTATCTTTTTGTTTCTTTCTTGATCTCTCTTTCTCACTTTTTTCTTTCTCTTTCTCTCTTTCTCTTGTATTTCTTTTTCTCTCTACCTTTTCTTTCTTATTCCTTCTCTCTTTCTAATTCTCTTTCTCCCCCCCCCCCTCTCTCTGTCTTACACTCTCTATCTCCATGTGATGTTATTTTACAAATTAAAGAAGTTCCTCCTTAATAGCGGTGTAACATTTAGACTATTTCATAGCGGTGTAACATTTAGACTATTTCATAGCGGTGTAACATTTAGACTATTTAATAGCAGTGTAACATTTAGACTATTTAATAGCGGTGTAACATTTAGACTATTTCATAGCGGTGTAACATTTAGACTATTTAATAGCGGTGTAACATTTAGACTATTTCATAGCGGTGTAACATTTAAACTATTTAATAGCGGTGAAACATTTAGACTATTTAATAGCGGTGTAACATTTAAACTATTTAATAGCGGTGTAACATTTAAACTATTTAATAGCTGTGTAACATTTAGACTATTTAATAGCGGTGAAACATTTAGACTATTTAATAGCGGTGTAACATTTAGACTATTTAATAGCGGTGTAACATTTAGACTATTTAATAGCGGTGTAACATTTAGACTATTTAATAGCGGTGTAACATTTAGACTATTTAATAGCGGTGTAACATTTAGACTATTTAATAGCGGTGTAACATTTAGACTATTTAATAGCGGTGTAACATTTAGACTATTTAATAGCGGTGTAACATTTAAACTATTTAATAGCGGTGAAACATTTAGACTATTTCATAGCGGTGTAACATTTAGACTATTTAATAGCGGTGTAACATTTAGACTATTTAATAGCGGTGTAACATTTAAACTATTTAATAGCGGTGAAACATTTAGACTATTTAATAGCGGTGTAACATTTAGACTATTTAATAGCGGTGTAACATTTAAACTATTTAATAGCGGTGAAACATTTAGACTATTTAATAGCGGTGTAACATTAAGACTATTTAATAGCGGTGTAACATTTAGACTATTTAATAGCGGTGTAACATTTAAACTATTTAATAGCGGTGAAACATTTAGACTATTTAATAGCGGTGTAACATTTAAACTATTTAATAGCTGTGTAACATTTAAACTATTTAATAGCGGTGTAACATTTAAACTATTTGATAGCGGTGAAACATTTAGACTATTTAATAGCGGTGTAACATTTAAACTATTTAATAGCTGTGTAACATTTAAACTATTTAATAGCGGTGTAACATTTAAACTATTTAATAGCTGTGTAACATTTAAACTATTTAATAGCGGTGTAACATTTAAACTATTTGATAGCGGTGAAACATTTAGACTATTTAATAGCGGTGTAACATTTAAACTATTTAATAGCGGTGTAACATTTAAACTATTTAATAGCGGTGAAACATTTAGACTATTTAATAGCGGTGTAACATTTAAACTATTTAATAGCGGTGTAACATTTAGACTATTTAATAGCGGTGAAACATTTAGACTATTTTTAATAGCGGTGAAACATTTAGACTATTTAATTGCTGTGTAACATTTAGACTATTTAATAGCTGTGTAACATTTAGACTATTTAATAGCGGTGTAACATTTAAACTATTTAATAGCGGTGTAACATTTAGACTATTTAATAGCGGTGTAACATTTAGACTATTTAATAGCGGTGTAAGATTTAGACTATTTAATAGCGGTGTAACATTTAGACTATTTAATAGCGGTGTAACATTTAAACTATTTAATAGCGGTGAAACATTTAGACTATTTAATAGCGGTGAAACATTTAGACTATTTAATAGCGGTGTAACATTTAAACTATTTAATAGCGGTGAAACATTTAGACTATTTAATAGCGGTGTAACATTTAAACTATTTAATAGCGGTGTAACATTTAGACTATTTAATAGCGGTGTAACATTTAGACTATTTAATAGCGGTGTAACATTTAAACTATTTAATAGCGGTGTAACATTTAAACTATTTAATAGCGGTGAAACATTTAGACTATTTAATAGCGGTGTAACATTTAGACTATTTAATAGCGGTGTAACATTTAAACTATTTAATAGCGGTGAAACATTTAGACTATTTAATAGCGGTGTAACATTTAAACTATTTAATAGCGGTGTAACATTTAGACTATTTAATAGCGGTGTAACATTTAGACTATTTAATAGCGGTGTAACATTTAAACTATTTAATAGCGGTGAAACATTTAAACTATTTAATAGCGGTGTAACATTTAGACTATTTAATAGCGGTGTAACATTTAGACTATTTAATAGCGGTGTAACATTTAAACTATTTAATAGCGGTGAAACATTTAGACTATTTAATAGCGGTGTAACATTTAAACTATTTAATAGCGGTGAAACATTTAGACTATTTAATAGCGGTGTAACATTTAAACTATTTAATAGCGGTGTAACATTTAGACTATTTAATAGCGGTGAAACATTTAGACTATTTAATAGCGGTGTAACATTTAAACTATTTAATAGCGGTGAAACATTTAGACTATTTAATAGCGGTGTAACATTTAAACTATTTAATAGCGGTGTAACATTTAGACTATTTAATAGCGGTGAAACATTTAGACTATTTAATAGCGGTGTAACATTTAAACTATTTAATAGCGGTGAAACATTTAAACTATTTAATAGCGGTGTAACATTTAGACTATTTAATAGCGGTGAAACATTTAGACTATTTAATAGCGGTGTAACATTTAAACTATTTAATAGCTGTGTAACATTTAGACTATTTAATTGCTGTGTAACATTTAGACTATTTAATTGCTGTGTAACATTTAGACTATTTAATAGCTGTGTAACATTTAGACTATTTAATAGCTGTGTAACATTTAGACTATGCGGTGAAAACTATGAAACTAATCAAATCTAGTCGTTCTTGCTAATTCGAGGCTGAAACTGTTGTAAGTCATTTGTTTTCCTGGCCGATTCAGGCAACCTGTCTTAATCATTGTGCATCTTCCTCTCTCTCTCTCTCTCTCTCTCTCTCTCTCTCTCTCTCTCTCTCTCTCTGTCAACACACATACACTCACAGTGCCCCAAGGCAGGATTTTGTGTAGGCCCTTCCCAATTATTATGAAATAATTAATTATACAAAGTATTAAGCGATTTGAGATATTTTTTAAGACCTATCGAAGGCCTTAAGCGGGTGCATAGCTTGTCTATGCCTAAGGCCGGCCTAGCAGTCTCTTTTCTATTCTCTCTCTTTCTCTCTCTCTCTCTCTCTCTCTCTCTCTCTTACTTTCAGACTATTCCAGTATCTTCAACAAAATAAAGGTAAAAGAAATCTACTTTGTCACTTGGTGTAGTGTGTCCATCCATCCGTCCGTCCATTCTTTTTCATTACGCACGCATATATATTTATCGTTTTTTTACTTTCAGATGTGAACACAGAATGTCAGCCTTGACTTTTAAACTTACTCTGGTGGCCTTGAACTACCTTCTGACTTTCATAGTACAAACATCCGGCTACAAATGTTCGTTCCCACTTAATCTCCAGAAAAGCGAGCCCTGGTCAGCGGATTTAAGGATTGACCAACACAAGTTAGCATTTTTTAAGGTCAGTTGTTCCAAAAAATGTATAATCTTGACCAATAGCGTCGGAGGACAGAAAGGTGTGCCCAATGGTCAGAGAAGATCCAATACTCATAGTTTATGTCGGAAAGGCTCCAGTGGTTGAGGTATTAACCAGAAAGGCTCCAGTGGTTGAGGTATTAACCAGAAAGGCTCCAGAGATTTGAAGTGGTAACCGAAAAGGCTCCAGAGGTTTTAGATGGTAACAGGGACCAGAGAGTGGTGACAGAGCCAGAAATTCAAGGATTACTAAAAATGTGTTCTCTTCACCTCACTGAAAGATGGATAAATGTGGGCTATGTGGAGCCAGGTTTTGTACTACTTGAGGCAATGTGTTTCTTTTAGATTTTCTTACCTAAGTTTCAGATATAACTTTAATACGTCCTAGCTCTAATTTCACGCACGACGGTTGGCAGAGCTATAACTCAGGACCTTCGGGGTGACAGTTCGAAGTGCATTTATACGATATAGATTTTTTTCCTTCCTTGTTATACGAGTTTATTTCATTAGCTAGGTTTATTTTTCGATACATTATACATGGTATAACATCCTAACACTATATGTCTAGATCAGGGGTTCTCAACCCCCTTGAGGGTCGATTGACGATTTGCCAGGGGTCGCCAAAGACCATCGAAAAAATGGATTGTTATTGTCTATTCTTCTATTGCTGTGTGTGAGCGGGGGGGGGGGGCGCGGCAGAGTGGGGGTTTTAAAAAGGGTCGCCGAGCTTAAAAGGTATAGAACCGCTGGTCTAGATAGTGAGAAACCGTAATTAAGAATAACTCTTTTCAATGTTAAATTTATTGAGCTACTTCCCTTTAAACCTAATCCTCAAAAGAGTTAAAAGACTTCTTCTATGTAGTAGGCCTATAGACTTTGTCTTCGAAGTTAGCGCATAGGCATTCTGTTGTTAGTATTGATTTATTCTAAATTAGATATGATGGTGTTCTAAGTTAGTATTGACTTTTTCTAATTAAGTATATGCGTGCCACGAGTTGGCGCGAGTTTCAAAATAGTATAGGCGTGTTTAAGTGATAGCTTAAGCCAATGGCAGCTTTCTAATTATTCATACTGGACAATAAAGGTCAACGAGTAGCCATCCTTTCGCTAGCCGCTCTATCAGTGTCCACGGGTTTTGTCCAGGGAGGATTTGTGTGGATTTATTGGATCTGATCGGCTCGTTTCGAAATCTTAGTGTCGTGCTCTCGATTAGGGGTTCTCACTGGGGAACTAAAGGCAACATTGTAGAAAACATTGAAGTGTAACATGGTGGATGTTTTGATCAGGAGTTTTGGGACACTCTTCAGGGTATTGGGTGATCGGGTGGAGCATCATTCAGTTTTAATTATATATCATTTTCTCTCTCTTCATCTCTTTATCTTTTCATTTTCTCTCTCTTCATCTCTTTCTCTTTTCGTTTTCTCTCTCTTCATCTCTTTATCTTTTCATTTTCTCTCTCTTCATCTCTTTCTCTTTTCGTTTTCTCTCTCTTCATCTCTTTATCTTTTCATTTTCTCTCTCTTCATCTCTTTCTCTTTTCGTTTTCTCTCTCATCATCTCTTTATCTTTTCATTTTCTCTCTCTTCATCTCTTTCTCTTTTCGTTTTCTCTCTCCCCATCTCTTTATCTTTTCATTTTCTCTCTCCCCATCTCCATCTCTTTCATTTTCTCTCTCCCCATCTCTTTCTCTTTCATTTTCTCTCTCCCCATCTCTTTCTCTTTCATTTTCTCTCTCCCCATCTCTTTCTCTTTCATTTTCTCTCTCCCCATCTCTTTCTCTTTCATTTTCTCTCTCCCCATCTCTTTCTCTTTCATTTTCTCTCTCCCCATCTCTTTCTCTTTTCATTTTCTCTCTCCCCATCTCTTTCTCTTTCATTTTCTCTCTCCCCATCTCTTTCTCTTTCATTTTCTCTCTCCCCATCTCTTTCTCTTTTCATTTTCTCTCTCCCCATCTCTTTCTCTTTTCATTTTCTCTCTCCCCATCTCTTTCTCTTTTCATTTTCTCTCTCCCCATCTCTTTCTCTTTTCATTTTCTCTCTCTTCATCTCTTTATCTTTTCATTTTCTCTCTCTTCATCTCTTTCTCTTTTCGTTTTCTCTCTCTTCATCACTTTATCTTTTCATTTTCTCTCTCCTCATCTCTTTCTCTTTTCAGTTTCTCCCTCCCCATCTCTTTCTCTTTTCATTTTCTCTCTCCCCATCTCCATCTCTTTTCATTTTCTCTCTGCCCATCTCTTTCTCTTTCATTTTCTCTCTCCCCATCTCTTTCTCTTTTCATTTTCTCTCTCCTCATCTCTTTCTCTTTCATTTTCTCTCTCCCCATCTCTTTCTCTTTTCATTTTCTCTTTCCCCATCTCTTTCTCTTTTCATTTTCTCTCTCCCCATCTCTTTCTCTTTTCATTTTCTCTCTCCCCATCTCTTTCTCTTTTCATTTTCTCTCTCCCCATCTCTTTCTCTTTTCATTTTCCCTCTCCCCATCCCTTTCTCTTTTCATTTTCTCTCTCCCCAACTCTTTATCTTTTCATTTTCTCTCTCCCCATCTCTTTCTCTTTTCATTTTCTCTCTCCCCATCTCTTTATCTTTTCATTTTCTCTCTCCCCATCTCTTTCTCTTTTTATTTTCTCTCTCCCCATCTCCATCTCTTTTCATTTTCTCTCTCCCAATCTCTTTCTCTTTCATTTTCTCTCTCCCCATCGATTTCTCTTTTCATTTTCTCTCTCCCCATCTCCATCTCTTTTCATTTTCTCTCTCCCCATCTCTTTCTCTTTACTTTTCTCTCTCCCCATCTCTTTCTCTTTCATTTTCTCTCTCCCCATCTCTTTCTCTTTTCATTTTCTCTCTCTCCATCTCTTTCTCTTTTCATTTTCTCTCTCCTCATCTCTTTCTCTTTTCATTTTTCTCTGTCCTCATCTCTTTCTTTTCTTTTTCTCTCTCCTCATCTCTTTCTCTCTCGTTTTCTCTCTCCCCATCTCTTTCTCTTTTCATTTTCTCTCTCTTCATCTATTTTTTCTTTTCATTTTCTCTCTCCTCATCTCTTTCTCTTTTCATTTTCTCTCTCCCCATCTCTTTCTCTTTTCATTTTCTCTCTCCCCATCTCCATCTCTTTTCATTTTCTCTCTCCCCATCTCTTTCTCTTTCATTTTCTCTCTCCTCATCTCTTTCTCTTTTCATTTTCTCTCTCCCCATCTCTTTCTCTTTTCATTTTCTCTCTCCTCATCTCTTTCTCTTTTCATTTTCTCTCTCCCCATCTCTTTCTCTTTTCATTTTCTCTCTCCCCATCTCTTTCTCTTTTCATTTTCTCTCTCCCTATCTCCATCTCTTTTCATTTTCTCTTTCCCCATCTCTTTCTCTTTCATTTTCTCTCTCCCCATCTCTTTCTCTTTTCATTTTCTCTCTCCCCATCTCTTTCTCTTTCATTTTCTCTCTCCTCATCTCTTTCTCTTTTCATTTTCTCTCTCCTCATCTCTTTCTCTTTTCATTTTCTCTCTTCCCATCTCCATCTCTTTTCATTTTCTTTCTAACCATCTCTTTCTCTTTTCATTTTCTCTCTCCTCATCTCTTTCTCTTTTCATTTTCTCTCTCCCCATCTCTTTCTCTTTTCATTTTCTCTCTCCCCATCTCTTTCTCTTTCATTTTCTCTCTCTCCCCATCTCTTTCTCTTTTCATTTTCTCTCTCCACATCTCCATCTCTTTTCATTTTCTCTCTACCCATCTCTTTCTCTTTTTATTTTCTCTCTCCTCATCTCTTTCTCTTTTCATTTTCACTCTCCTCATCTCTTTCTCTTTTCATTTTCTCTCTCCCCATCTCTTTCTCTTTTCATTTTCTCTCTCCCCATCTCTTTCTCTTTTCATTTTCTCTCTCTTCATCTCTTTATCTTTTCATTTTCTCTCTCTTCATCTTTTTCTCTTTTCGTTTTCTCTCTCTTCATCTCTTTATCTTTTCATTTTCTCTCTCCTCATCTCTTTCTCTTTTCATTTTCTCTCTCCCCATCTCTTTCTCTTTCATTTTCTCTCTCCCCATCTCTTTCTCTTTTCATTTTCTCTCTCCCCATCTCCATCTAAATTCATTTTCTCTCTCCCCATCTCCATTTCTTTTCATTTTCTCTCTCCCCATCTCTTTCTCTTTCATTTTCTCTCTCCCCATCTCTTTATCTTTTCATTTTCTCTCTCCCCATCTCTTTCTCTTTTCATTTTCTCTCTCCCCATCTCCATCTCTTTTCATTTTCTCTCTCCCCATCTCTTTCTTTTTCATTTTCTCTCTCCCCATCTCTTTCTCTATCATTTTTTCTCTCCCCATCTCTTTCTCTTTTTCTTTTCTCTCTCCTTATCTCTTTCTCTTTTCATTTTCTCTCTCCTCATCTCTTTCTCTTTTCATTTTCTCTCTCCACATCTCTTTCTCTTTTCTTTTTCTCTCTCCTCATCTCTTTCTCTTTCGTTTTCTCTCTCCCCATCTCTTTCTCTTTTCTTTTTCTCTCTCTTCATCTCTTTCTGTTTTCATTTTCTCTCTCCTCATCTCTTTCTCTTTTCATTTTCTCTCTCCCCATCTCTTTATCTTTTCATTTTCTCTCTCCCCATCTCTTTATCTTTTCATTTTCTCTCTCCCCATCTCTTTCTCTTTCATTTTCTATCTCCCCATCTCTTTCTCTTTTCATTTTCTCTCTCCTCATCTCTTTCTCTTTTCATTTTCTCTCTCCCCATCTCTTTCTCTTTTCATTTTCTCTCTCCCCATCTCTTTCTCTTTTCATTTTCTCTCTCTTCATTACTTTCTCTTTTCATTTTCTCTCTCCCCATCTCCATCTCTTTTCATTTTCTCTCTCCCCATCTCTTTCTCTTTCATTTTCTCTCTCCCCATCTTTTTCTCTTTTCATTTTCTCTCACCCCATCTCTTTCTCTTTTCATTTTCTATCTCCTCATCTCTTTCTCTTTTCTTTTTCTCTCAAGCCATCTCTTTCTCTTTTCATTTTCTCTATCCCCATCTCCATCTCTTTTCATTTTCTCTCTACCCATCTCTATCTCTTTTCATTTTCTCTCTCCCCATCTCTTTCTCTTTTCATTTTCTCTCTCCCCATCTCTTTCTCTTTTCATTTTCTCTCTCCTCATCTTTTTCTCTTTCATTTTCTCTCTCCCCATCTCTTTCTCTTTTCATTTTCTCTCTCCACATCTCCATCTCTTTTCATTTTCTCCCTACCTATCTCTTTCTCTTTTCATTTTCTCTCTCCCCATCTCTTTCTCTTTTCATTTTCTCTCTCCTCATCTCTTTCTCTTTCATTTTCTCTCTCTTTATCTCTTTCTCTTTTCATTTTCTCTCTCCCCATCTCCATCTCTTTTCATTTTCTCTCTACCCATCTCTTTCTCTTTTCATTTTCTCTCTCCCCATCTCTTTCTCTTTTTATTTTCTCTCTCCCCATCTCTTTCTCTTTTCATTTTCTCTCTCCTCATCCCTTTTTCTCTTTCATTTTCTCTCTCCACATCTCTTTCTCTTTTCATTTTCTCTCTCCACATCTCCATCTCTTTTCATTTTCTCTCTACCCATCTCTTTCTCTTTTTTTTTCTCTCTCCCCATCTCTTTCTCTTTTCATTTTCTCTCTCCTCATCTCTTTCTCTTTTCATTTTCTCTCTCCTCATCTCTTTCTCTTTCCTTTTTCTCTCTCCTCATCTCTTTCTCTTTCATTTTCTTTCTCCCAATCTCTTTCTCTTTTCATTTTCTCTCTCCCCATCTCTTTATCTTTTCATTCTCTCTCTCCCCTTCTCTTTATCTTTTTATTTTCTCTCTCCCCATCTCTTTCTCTTTCATTTTCTCTCTCCCCATATGATTCTCTTTTTATTTTCTCTCTCCCCATCTCTTTCTCTTTTCATTTTCTCTCTCCCCATCTTTTTCTCTTTTTATTTTCTCTCTCCCCATCTCTTTCTCTTTTCATTTTCTCTCTCCCCATCTCTTTCTCTTTTCTTTTTCTCTCTCCCCATCTCTTTCTCTTTTCATTTTCTCTCTCCCCATCTCCATCTCTTTCATTTTCTCTCCCCCCATCTCTTTCTCTTTCATTTTCTCTCTCCCTATCTCTTTCTCTTTCATTTTCTCTCTCCCCATCCCTTTCTCTTTTCAATTTCTCTCTACCCATCTCTTTCTCTTTTTATTTTCTCTCTCCCCATCCCTTTCTCTTTTCATTTTCTCTCTCCCCAACTCTTTATCTTTTCATTTTCTCTCTCCCCATCTCTTTCTCTTTTCATTTTCTCTCTCCCCATCTCTTTATCTTTTCATTTTCTCTCTCCCCATCTCTTTCTCTTTTCATTTTCTCTCTCCCCATCTCTATCTCTTTTCATTTTCTCTCTCCCAATCTCTTTCTCTTTTCATTTTCTCTCTCCCCATCTCTTTCTCTTTTCATTTTCTCTCTACCCATCTCTTTGTCTTTTCATTTTCTCTCTCGTCATCTCTTTCTCTTTGATTTTCTCTCTCCCCATCTCTTTCTCTTTTCATTTTCTCTCTCCTCATCTCTTTCTCTTTTCATTTTCTCTCTCCTCATTTCTTTCTCTTTTCATTTTCTCTCTCCCCATCTCAATCTCTTTTCCTTTTCTCTCTACCCATCTCTTTCTCTTTTCATTTTCTCTCTCCCCATCTCTTTCTCTTTTCATTTTCTCTCTCCTCATCTCTTTCTCTTTTCATTTTCTCTCTCCTCATCTCTTTCTCTTTCCTTTTTCTCTCTCCTCATCTCTTTCTCTTTCATTTTCTCTCTCCACATCTCCATCTCTTTTCATTTTCTCCCTACCTATCTCATTCTCTTTTT
The DNA here is from genome assembly GCA_036873155.1 of Biomphalaria sudanica. Classification (NCBI taxonomy): domain Eukaryota; kingdom Metazoa; phylum Mollusca; class Gastropoda; family Planorbidae; genus Biomphalaria; species Biomphalaria sudanica. The sequence continues at coordinate 3,047,363 of JAZGLO010005729.1, forward strand.
ATTTTCTCTCTCCTCATCTCTTTCTCTTTTCATTTTCTCTCTCCTCATCTCTTTCTCTTTTCATTTTCTCTCTCCCATCTCTTTCTCTTTTCATTTTCTCTCTCCTCATCTCTTTCTCTTTTCATTTTCTCTCTCCCCATCTCTTTATCTTTTCATTTTCTCTCTCCCCATCTCTTTCTCTTTTCATTTTCTCTCTCCTCATCTCTTTCTCTTTTCATTTTCTCTCTCCTCATGTATTTCTCTTTTCATTTTCTCTCTCCCTATCTCTTTCTCTTTTCATTTTCTCTCTCTTTATCTATTTCTCTTTTCATTTTCTCTCTCCCCATCTCTTTCTCTTTTCATGTTCTCTCTCCCCATATCCATCTCTTTTCATTTTCTCTCTCCCTATCTTCATCTCTTTTCATTTTCTCTCTCCCCATCTCCATCTCTTTTCATTTTCTCTCTCCCTATCTCTTTATCTTTTCATTTTCTCTCTACCCATCTCTTTCTCTTTTTTTTTCTCTCTCCTTATCTCTTTATCTTTTCATTTTTTCTCTCCTCATATCTTTTTCTTTTCATTTTCTCTCTCCCCATCTCTTTATCTTTTCATTTTCTCTCTCCTCATCTCTTTCTCTTTTCATTTTTTCTCTCCCCATCTCTTTCTCTTTCATTTTCTCTCTCCCCATCTCCATCTCTTTTCATTTTCTCTCTCCCCATCTCCATCTCTTTTCATTTTCTCTCTCCCCATCTCCATCTCTTTTCATTTTCTCTCTCCTCATCTCCATCTCTTTCATTTTCTCTCTCCCCATCTCTTTCTCTTTTCATTTTCTCTCTCCCCATCTCCATCTCTTTTCATTTTCTCTCTCCCTATCTTCATCTCTTTTCATTTTCTCTCTCCCCATCTCCATCTCTTTTCATTTTCTCTCTCCTCTTCTCTTTCTCTTTTCATTTTCTCTCTCCCCATCTCCATCTCTTTTCATTTTCTCTCTCCCCATCTCTTTCTCTTTTCATTTTCTCTCTCCCCATCTCTTTCTCTTTTCATTTTCTCTCTCCCCATCTCCATCTCTTTCTCTTTTCATTTTCTCTCTCTTCATCTCTTTCTCTTTTCATTTTCTCTCTCCTCATCTCTTTCTCTTTTCTTTTTCTCTCTCGTCATCTCTTTCTCTTTCATTTCTCTCTCTTTATCTCTTTCTCTTTTCATTTTCTCTCTCCCCATCTCCATCTTTTTTCATTTTCTCTCTACCCATCTCTTTCTCTTTTCATTTTCTCTCTCCCCATCTCTTTCTCTTTTTATTTTCTCTCTCCCCATCTTTTTCTCTTTTCATTTTCTCTCTCCTCATCCCTTTTTCTCTTTCATTTTCTCTCTCCACATCTCTTTCTCTTTTCATTTTCTCTCTCCACATCTCCATCTCTTTTCATTTTCTCTCTACCCATCTCTTTCTCTTTTTTTTCTCTCTCCCCATCTCTTTCTCTTTTCATTTTCTCTCTCCTCATCTCTTTCTCTTTTCATTTTCTCTCTCCTCATCTCTTTCTCTTTCCTTTTTCTCTCTCCTCGTCTCTTTCTCTTTCATTTTCTCTCTCCCAATCTCTTTCTCTTTTCATTTTCTCTCTCCCCATCTCTTTATCTTTTCATTTTCTCTCTCCCCATCTCTTTATCTTTTTATTTTCTCTCTACCCATCTCTTTCTCTTTCATTTTCTCTCTCCCCATCTGATTCTCTTTTCATTTTCTCTCTCCCCATCTCTTTCTCTTTTCATTTTCTCTTTCCCCATCTTTTTCTCTTTTTATTTTCTCTCTCCCTATCTCTTTCTCTTTTCATTTTCTCTCTCCCCATCTCTTTCTCTTTTCATTTTCTCTCTCCCCATCTCTTTATCTTTTCATTTTCTCTCTCCCCATCTCTTTCTCTTTTCATTTTCTCTCTCCTCATCTCTTTCTCTTTTCATTTTCTCTCTCCTCATGTATTTCTCTTTTCATTTTCTCTCTCCCCATCTCTTTCTCTTTCATTTTCTCTCTCCCCATCTCTTTCTCTTTTCAATTTCTCTCTACCCATCTCTTTCTCTTTTCATTTTCTCTCTCCTCATCTCTTTCTCTTTTCATTTTCTCTCTCCTCATTTCTTTCTCTTTTCCTTTTCTCTCTCCCCATCTCAATCTCTTTTCATTTTCTCTCTACCCATCTCTTTCTCTTTTTTATTTTCTCTCTACCCATGTCTTTCTCTTTTCATTTTCTCTCTCCCCATCTCTTTCTCTTTTCATTTTCTCTCTCCCCATCTCTTTCTCTTTTCATTTTCTCTCTCCACATCTCCATCTCTTTTCATTTTCTCTCTACCTATCTCTTTCTCTTTTCATTTTCTCTCTCCTCATCTCTTTCTCTTTTCATTTTCTCTCTCCCCATCTCCATCTCTTTTCATTTTCTCTCTCCCCATCTCTTTCTCTTTTCAATTTCTCTCTACCCATCTCTTTATCTTTTCATTTTCTCTCTCCTCATCTGTTTATCTTTTCATTTTCTCTCTCCTCATTTCTTTCTCTTTTCATTTTCTCTCTCCTCATCTCCATCTCTTTTTTATTTTCTCTCTCCCCATCTCTTTCTCTTTCATTTTCTCTCTCCCCATCTCTTTCTCTTTTCATTTTCTCTCTCCCCATCTTTTTCTCTTTTTATTTTCTCTCTCCTCATCTCTTTCTCTTTTCATTTTCTCTCTCCTCATCTCTTTCTCTTTTTATTTTCTCTCTCCCCATCTCCATCTCTTTTCATTTTCTCTCTACCCATCTCTTTCTCTTTTCATTTTCTCTCTCCCCATCTCTTTCTCTTTTTATTTTCTCTCTCCCCATCTCTTTCTTTTTTCATTTTCTCTCTCCTCATCTCTTTCTCTTTCATTTTCTCTCTCCACATCTCTTTCTCTTTTCATTTTCTCTCTCCACATCTCTTTCTCTTTTCATTTTCTCTCTCCCCATCTCTTTCTCTTTTCATTTTCTCTCACCTCATCTCTTTCTCTTTTCATTTTCTCTCTCCTCATCTTATTCTCTTTTCTTTTTCTCTCTCCTCATCTCTTTCTCTTTTCATTTTCTCTCAAGCCATCTCTTTCTCTTTTCATTTTCTCTCTCCCCATCTCCATCTCTTTTCATTTTCTCTCTACACATCTCTATCTCTTTTCATTTTCTCTCTCCCCATCTCTTTCTCTTTTCATTTTCTCTCTCCCCATCTCTTTCTCTTTTCATTTTCTCTCTCCTCATCTTTTTCTCTTTCATTTTCTCTCTCCCCATCTCTTTCTCTTTTCATTTTCTCTCTCAACATCTCCATCTCTTTTCATTTTCTCTCTCCTCATCTCTTTCTCTTTTCATTTTCTCTCTCCTCATCTCTTTCTCTTTTCATTTTCTCTCTCCTCATTTCTTTCTCTTTTCATTTTCTCTCTCCCCATCTCAATCTCTTTTCATTTTCTCTCTACCCATCTCTTTCTCTTTTCATTTTCTCTCTCCCCATCTCTTTCTCTTTTCATTTTCTCTCTACCCATCTCTTTGTCTTTTCATTTTCTCTCTCGTCATCTCTTTCTCTTTGATTTTCTCTCTCCCCATCTCTTTCTCTTTTCATTTTCTCTCTCCACATCTCCATCTCTTTTCATTTTCTCCCTACCTATCTCTTTCTCTTTTCATTTTCTCTCTCCTCATCTCTTTCTCTTTTCATTTTCTCTCCTCATCTCTTTCTCTTTTCATTTTCTCTCTCCCATCTCTTTCTCTTTTCATTTTCTCTCTCCTCATCTCTTTCTCTTTTCATTTTCTCTCTCCCCATCTCTTTATCTTTTCATTTTCTCTCTCCCCATCTCTTTCTCTTTTCATTTTCTCTCTCCTCATCTCTTTCTCTTTTCATTTTCTCTCTCCTCATGTATTTCTCTTTTCATTTTCTCTCTCCCTATCTCTTTCTCTTTTCATTTTCTCTCTCCTTATCTATTTCTCTTTTCATTTTCTCTCTCCCCATCTCTTTCTCTTTTCATGTTCTCTCTCCCCATCTCCATCTCTTTTCATTTTCTCTCTCCCTATCTTCATCCCTTTTCATTTTCTCTCTCCCCATCTCCATCTCTTTTCATTTTCTCTCTGCCCATCTCTTTATCTTTTCATTTTCTCTCTACCCATCTCTTTCTTTTTTTTTCTCTCTCCTTATCTCTTTATCTTTTCATTTTTTCTCTCCTCATGTCTTTTTCTTTTCATTGTCTCTCTCCCCATCTCTTTATCTTTTCATTTTCTCTCTCCTCATCTCTTTCTCTTTTCATTTTTTCTCTCCCCATCTCTTTCTCTTTCATTTTCTCTCTCCCCATCTCCATCTCTTTTTATTTTCTCTCTCCCCATCTCCATCTCTTTTCATTTTCTCTCTCCCCATCTCCATCTCTTTTCATTTTCTCTCTCCTCATCTCCATCTCTTTCATTTTCTCTCTCCCCATCTCTTTCTCTTTTCATTTTCTCTCTCCCCATCTCCATCTCTTTTCATTTTCTCTCTCCCTATCTTCATCTCTTTTCATTTTCTCTCTCCCCATCTCCATCTCTTTTCATTTTCTCTCTCCCCATCTCCATCTCTTTTCATTTTCTCTCTCCCCATCTCCATCTCTTTTCATTTTCTCTCTCCCCATCTCCATCTCTTTTCATTTTCTCTCTCCCCATCTCTTTATCTTTTCATTTTCTTTCTCCCCATCTCCATCTCTTTTCATTTTCTCTCTCCCCATCTCTTTCTCTTTCATTTTCTCTCTCCCCATCTCCATCTCTTTTCATTTTGTCTCTCCCCATCTCCATCTCTTTTCATTTTCTCTCTCCCCATCTCTTTCTCTTTTCATTTTCTCTCTCCCCATCTCTTTCTCTTTCATTTTTTCTATCCCTCTCTTTATCAGTCTCACGTTGTCTCTTTCCTTATCCTCAACATTACTATTCGCTACCTCTCTCTCTCTCACACACACACACACACACCATAATTCTCCTTTATCACTTTCGTTTCGTGCTTTTTCTTCTCTTTTAACTTTCTCTTTGATATCCTCTCTCTCTTTCTTACCCGCTGTTACGCCGCGTCCTCATTTAGGCTCGCCAACAAAAAAAAAAGATCGGTTATGGGATAAGTATCTGATCCAGCGCAGCTGTCAAATGGTAAGTAGTGCTTTTACACTGTCCAGACCCAGCCTCCAGCAGAACTTGGTTATTTGTAAGGTAGTCCTTGCCAGAGTGATGTCCATTATAGTGCTGAAGTTCTTTTGAGTGAAACGTTCTAGCAGCCTTAGATGCCTTCTTTAGAGCACCCAGTGTCCAAAAATCACTGTCTACCAAGCAGTGGTTCTCACCACAGGTTTGTACAGCTCTATGACTTCAAACTTATTTAAATACAAATCGGCAACTGACTAGAAGAATATTGAGATAAACTCCATGCATCGTCACATGGTTAAAGCTATAGCCAAATCATCTATGATTTGGTTGATTTGGTTGGCAGGAGTGAAGGTCAATTTAGCGTCCTTGACATTGTTTAGTTAATGCTGAAATTTCCGATACACTCATAGACACACAGAGCCGGCCCTAACAATTGCGGGGCCCTATGCGAAACAGATCGCGCGGGGCTCAGTTTGGGTATGGATAAGCATATTATCAAAATTAAGATTTTAGATTAGAAAATACATTCATCTTTGTAATACCGTTTTTTATAAAATAAAAGCTGACATTTACTTTTTTTTGTTTGTTTTAAATCGCGCATAGGATTGATAATTTTGCCTTTTTTTTTTAAGGAGATTTGTATGTTTTCAGATTTTAATAATTTTAGATTTCCACTTTTTCGTATACTTTGCAATTTCAGGAGATTTCCATGAGGTACTGGAAAATCAGAAGGCTGCGAAAAAAAAAAAAACTTCTTTTATATATAAGCTACAATGTTTTAATTTAATAATTTACACCAAGAATTAGCGCCGGGCCTATGAAAGTGCGGGGCAAACTGCAGCCGCATAGGTTGCAGTGGCCTAAGGCCGGCCCTGTAGACACACGCTCCATTTTTAAGTTCTTGAATGTAAAATGGCGTGCCACAACTTTCAAATGATATTCTGCTTCATTGAAATCGCTTCGAAACTCACTTGTGCTTATTCTTTAATGTATCCTCTCACTGACAGGATAATAAGCTTATCTTGAAAGTACCCCTGGAAGGAGGAGGCAACGAAGAGCATACGAGGCTGTGTATCAAAGAGTACAAGGAGAAGTACTTGGTCCAACATACAACAGACGGCAAACAGTATGACTATATGTGCATGCAGTTTATATCACGTGGGGACCACGTGGTTCAATTCCGGGTAAATAATGTGTTTTGACATATAACTAACTCACTTGGTTACTAATCAAATTCATGGCCAGATTTTTCAGTTCCAATTTATGTTCAAACTTGAAATAGGATGCCGACAAAAAAAAAATCTCTCGTATGAAGGACATGAAAGATGTTACTCGCAATTTAATGATCATCGTGGGTTTAACCCTAGAATAAGTCTTAAGCCTTCTGATTTACAGACGGCAAAAATAATGCATAATCCCTTTTTTATTTATCGCGCGTAAGATTGGCGTTTTCCATATAGAATGACACCCCAAAAGGACAATTTTTGTCTATATATTTCCGTATATTTTAAGGACTTTTTCGTTTATTTTGTAATTTTGGGAGATCCAGGAGCTCATGGTAAATCGACAGGAGGGCGCAGGAAATCTGTTTTAAGATATAATATGGTTTAATTTAATAATTTATACACCTAGAATTAGCGTTGGTCCTATGAAAGTGCGGGGCCCACTGCGGTCGCATAGGTTGCAGTGGCCTAAGGCCGGCCCTGCGAACTAGCAGCCTTTGCTACGCCGCCGGTCGACTAGCAATGTAAATTTCTCATGGTAACTTTGATACTGAAAGTAGATATGCATAAGTGTATATACGGTGCGTCTAATGTTAAGTGCTGCATTAATACAAATCGGATAATCGGATAATTTAGAGTAAGTGCTGCTGAAAGAATTCCTTTTTAAAACTTAGCAAGTGCAAACCTTATGCATGCCGGTTCGAATTCTTCGAATGTAAATCCAGAGTTCCATTTAATTTCATAGATTCATCATAAGCGAATATCTGTGTCCAGGCTGACCTTATTCTTTGTTCAATTTAATTGGGCCAGGTTTCCAAGATTCAAAGAAAAAGTTCGTTAGAGCTTTGTAGCGACAACAACTTGGAATTCGACCCGTACCCTTTCGTTCATACAGCTTTGAAAGTGAACACCACCCAGTGTCCTTTTGCAGGTAATTATAAATTTGTTTTCAATTGTGTTGTAACAAAGAGACATAACTCTTAAAAATGTGAAGTGAATGACTTGCAGAAATTAAGATTTTAAACTGTAATGACTGTGGAACTAGTGTGCCTCTGATGTACATAGTATTCATTGAATGATTTTAATTCTAGCTGTATAGATTTGTTCTAGTGCGTACACTTTCTTAGACGTAATGGTTTCAATATTTACTTTTTAACAAGTGCAAGAATACTAGCATGTTTTTTTTTTAATTGTAGCAAAATTAGAACCGTTGAGACAATATCAAAAATACTGTCTTAGTGTATATAGGTAGAGCCTTATGATACATAATGAAGTCAAATATAACATAATATAAGAGAGAAAAGAGGACGATCCATCTTGAACCTTGTTCTTGTTAAATTATAACATGAAACATAGCATTGGCGTAGCTAGGGATTTGGGGCTGGGGACCGGGGGGGGGAGGACCTCTTTAGGGTCCCTGCATTTTGACATTCGACATCATGACATGAGATAATGACGTAATATTTAATGTTAAAAAAAAAGTTCGGACCCTCAATTGGGAGCCTAGGGGGGGGGGAGATTTTCAAATTTGGACCCCCCCCCCCTAAATCCTCAAACCTAGCTACACCATTGTAATATAGGAAAGTATGCAAAATCCAATTTAAAAAAAAGCTTTACATAACTAACCAAAGTAAGACCAGAATTAAATACGTATGTATGTAATTTATAACAGACGATTTTTAAAGGCGGATAAATTACAAAAATAGAAATTCACGTCTGTTTGTTTGTATTTCAGGAGGCTACAACATGAATGGTGAATACGCCAATAAATCCTTTCTCTGCCACTATTTTTTACCTCTTAGGATGGAGAGCGAGTGTGACAGTGGCAGTGGAATTATTTTCAATTTCAGGTACATTCATAATACTATAAACCCATAAAGTATCAATTTGCTGGGCCTCTTATCCGAGATCTTCATAGATTCTACAGTGGGCACATATAGGACTAATGTCAACTGACATGAATTTTCGAGCCCAAAAAAAGAGGAAAAGTCAAAGGATTCCTAGGATGTAAAAAGCTAAAAAGCTGAGGTATCCTAAAAAAATAAATAATAATAATAATAATATTTTTTTTAAAAAGCTAATAAAAAAAACAAACATGAATTTTGGAAGATCTCCATTTCATCGTTGTTCTATATCTTGTTCTATTTATCATGCTTCTTGTAGGTTTCAATGTTTATAGCAAAAAGTCTGACTTGGATGGACAATATTCACTGTTAAATACATTAACTTTAGACAGTCTTACGATTCCCAAGCTACGGCTAAGACAATTCAGAGAGATTTCGCGGTTCTCAAAATGATACATTCAAAGAGAGCTCGCGGTTTTAAAATGAAGTTTGATACTGCTTAGAGGGCCTTGGCAGCTTCTAATTGGAATGGTCGTTTGGATCTGTATATGCAGTGACACTTTGTGCGTTCCCTTAAAGGGGTAGAACGCCTGCCAAATTTAACCATGATCAGTGAATATGACTTTTAAAAAATGTATTGAAAAAAATCTTAAAAGGCTTATGGAACATAAAATAATTGTTTTTTAAATTCTTTCATGTATAGAGTAAATATCCCCATCAAGACATGATCAAGACCATAAAAGAACTAGAAAGACATCCATGGCTTGATTCTAATAATGGGATGTAACCTAACATTTTAAATTAAAGCTACAACAAAGTTGAAACTAAAAGTAAAACGTAGCTCAACAGTATTTAGCCAAAGGTTCAACTAGACTAACAACAAATGATCAAACTTTGAAAAGTTTTCTGAATTTTTTTTTTAGGAAAGCACTTCTTAAATATCTTCTAACCAATTAAGGTTTTAAGCTACCTGTAAAAAACTGTATCTACGCAGCAATGGTACAGTACGGTGCACATATCTGGACAAAATGAAAACACTATCAATGTTTTTGCCCATACACAGCCAAAAGTTCTAAAAGTCATAGAATGCAATGCAAGAATTAAGTTTGTATCTTGAAAGTAAAAACAAAAAAAGTTCAAACGTTTCGTCAGCCATTCTGCTTATGCAACTCTTGACGCTGCTCTGAACATTCGTTCAACTTCTGCTGACTAGCACTCCGTAAATCTCTAATTCTTGTTAAATATTCTTTCACATTAAAGAATTTCTTAAATCTGTGTCTTCTCTGGAACCCCATTTTCAAAGGTGTTGGTAGGACTGAATGAAAGGCTAATGGAACAGATGATAGTTGTTTCTGATATTTTGTTAGTTTCTAGGATATTCTCATGATGTCTTTTCTTGGATATACTAAAAGTGGCCGATGTTTATATTAATGAAATAGTCAATGTTGACTGAGTATACATTGTTCTCAGTTGGCAATACTCTCAACCTTGACAAACCGCTTAATAATCTTATCTTATCTTATATAATACAGACGTTACTTCAAAAAAGAAGATGATTACGTCCTACGCGTCATGCATTTAGTCATGCATATTAACCAATGACTTAAATTCTGCCAAGTCACTGGTTTTTCTGGCTAGCTCAGGCAACCCATTCCATGCTCTAATAGCACTAGGGAAGAAGGAGTATTTGTACAAATTTGTCCTAGCATATGGGACGAGGAATGTGCCTTTATTTTTGTGTCTTTCAGAGTATTTTATTAAATTTTGTTTTTGTATTTGAAGATTATGGTTCAGTGTTTTATGTATAATTGCTACTTTACTTTTGAGTCTTCTGTCCTGAAGGCTTTCTAAATTTAGTGATTTTACTAATGGTGTTACCCTAGTCAAATGTGAATATTCGTTTGTTATGAATCTCACTGCTCTATTTTGTGTTTGTTCCAGTTTCTTAATGTTTTCTTGAGTTGAGGGGTCCCACACGGTGGATGCATATTCTATTATTGGCCTAACCAAGGTTAAATAACATTTTAGTTTTATGTTCTTATTTGATTTATAGAAATTTCTTTTAATAAACCCTAATGCTTTGTTGGATTTTTTTATAGTTTCATCAGTATGTGGATTCCATGACAGTTTTTCATTTATTATAACACCTAGGTATTTTGAGTTTTTAGTCTGTGTTACTGGTTTGCCATGAATAAGATAAATAATAGATATTTAACAAGGAAATCAGTTCTACTATCGCGCGGTCTTCGAGAAAAACGAACAAACATGGCACTTTACAATCAAAGTCGTTGATATTACGTGATCAGAATGTGCAATTTAACCACTACATCTTCCCTATTTTTGTTAAAGTTTTTTGTTTATAAATAGAAATAATGAACTAAACTTGAATTTTTTAGCTCACTTTTACTAATTGCTAACACTTATTGCTAACACTCTGAAAGGGAAAAAAAAAAGCTCCAAGTTATCAAATACTTACAATTTTTTAGCGGCCCACGAAAGGGGAAAAGATGTTATTAGTTTTGTGTGGCTTGTCAGTCCGTCCGTCCGTCTCGTTTAGATCTCAGAAACTATAAGAGAAAATGAAAATTGGACATCATGATATTTTAGATCATTCAAAGTTCTGATGCAACAGCTACTTTTTTCTTTTCCGAAAGTGAAACATCTAATTTTTTAAATTATCTATGCAAGCAGATTTTGCAAAAAAAAAAACAAAAAAAAAACACTAAGAAAACACCACTTTTAAATGAAAAACTTCAGGGAGGTAAGTCATATACTTCTTCATTAATAAATCAATCTTCATTCATAGATTCACGCAGTGGTACAAAAATGTGTATCTAAGGTCACAATGGAAAAAGTGTCAATAGATTATTATATAATAGATTTTTCATTTATTAACTAACTCATGGAATAGAATACTGATTCAAATGTGGTTTAGATTCTAGGTCTAGACCTAGTCTAAATACTAGGACTAGACCTAGATATTTAGACTTCATCTAGAACTAGTCCAGCGTGACATGCATAGTCTAGCACTAGATATATTCTAGATCTATACTAGCTCTAGGTTCTATATATATTCTATATTCTAGAGCTCTTGTCTAGACCTATAAAGTAGCTAGAGCAATTACGATCAGGATGAGTAGGCCTACTAGTGGGTAATAGTGCACTATGATGTTCGCGTGGGAAACCGGTTACTTGTGCGGGCTAATTTTTAAAACTTTCCTAGCCGGTCTACTCCAATATATCAATCGACATTGTTGGGGAGAGGTACGTATTTGGAAGCAGTAGCGTCACTAGGGGGTACGAAGGGTGCGGTCGCACCGGGTGAAACCATTTTGGGGATGACAACCAAGTTGAAAAAATTATATCTTGGCAAAAGCAGACACATCGGAAAAGATTAAAATGATTAAAATCTCTAGATATATGCCCAAACATGCCTAGTAGACACTGCCCAAGTGTAGTTTTTCTCTTATGTATATATATATGTTGCGTGTTTTACTTTTGTTTAGAAGCAGTGATTGCACACCTAAAATCGACATCAGACCAAAGGAAAGACTTACGTTTAAAACCAAGTGCGTCACCCACTGGTCGCAAGGAGATTACTCTTTTATTATATTACAGGTAAGGAAAACGGTTTGAATGAACAGAGTACAGTGTGAATCTATGTGGGGCTCCACACAAGACCTGCTCACACTGTCAATTAGATTTTAGTATTTCAAAATAAATGTAACGTGAAACCTGCAGGTTTAAAGGTGCGACTGTAGTGAAGTGACACAATGAAGAAACCAAGTGTTGAGAATGATCCAATGAGAGTTGTATGTTTTCTAATTCAAACTAAATAAATACTTCTTAGAAAACAAAAAACTCACATACAACATAAAGCAGTTGTATATATCATATAAACATTGAAGTACCTTGACTGACAAACAGCTACCAGTATAACGCACTGCATAGTGAACAAAAGAATAATAACTACTAACCAACAACTGCTGATCAAATGACCAACGACTAATGATCTATCGACCAAAGACTGTTAATCAAATGACCAACTACTAACTATTACCAACTATTACTTTTTTTCTTTTGTAGAGTCTCCCAAAAAAAACTTGTCTAGAGCATTACATTATTCTAGACACTTTTCTCGAACTAAAGAAAACATATAAATAAATTACAACAGGCGCAACATTGCAACATAATAGAGCCATTAGATCTATAGCAAGCGAATGTTCACATTTGATTAGAGTAACACCATTAGTAAAATCACTAAATTTAGAGACACTTCAGGACAGAAGAATAAAAAGTAAAAAAAAAACAACAATAATAAATAAAACACTGAAGACTAATTTACAAATACAAAAACAAGAACCTAATAAAATATTTAGAATAATTTTATTTATAAAGCGCTATTGACAAACAAAATGTAGGTCCAAGGCGCTGTGATTACATTACAAACATATACACGAGAGCTAAAATGACAAACTAATCTAAAAAAATTTTCAGAAAAACACAAAAATATGGCACATTTTTGTATTCCATATGCTAAGAAAAATTCGTACAGGTACTCATTCTTCCCTAATGTCGTTAGAGAATGAAATAGGTTGCCTGAATCAGCCAGGAGCACTTAGCAGAGTTTCACAGATTAACATGCACGATTTGATGGACACATGGAATGCGTAGAACATAACAATCTTTTATTTTGAAGTTACGTCTGTAATTTATAAGATAATACAAGAACTCAAGGCATTATAAAAGCTATTCTCTCTTCTTGTTTGCAAGAGCTTACAGTCATATTTTGCGTCTTCTGTTAGACGTTTGTGCAGTAAAAACTTACGTTGAAACAAATAAAATGCTCCACAATAAGTGTTCAACTGTTTACACACCAAACTTTTAATACTTTACATACTGCATCTAGAAACAAGGATATAAAACTTCAATTCATAATATATATAAATATAAAAATAAAAGCTTATAATTTTAATTCTAGAACTAAAATCAAGGTGCAGTATTTTTTGTTTTTGCACTCAGGCGGCCGCAACCCTCGCGGCAGCTTTGAGTGAAACAAAAGTCAAATTAAGAATATTAAATTTAGATCACAGTCAGCAAATTATCCAAAAGTCCTGTACACTTTTAGAGAACTTTTGCAATTCATGGGAAGCAACCACTAATATTTCTAAGAGGATGAAGTTATCGTACTTTTGCAGATTATTTCCGATTAAAGTTCAATTTTTTATTAATTCTACGAAATAATTCTTGTATACCCCAACTAGTCTATTTTGTTACTATCACGTTGAGTTGTTGTGTTTAGTTACTACTGTGTTAAAAAAAAAATTTCTGTAACATGATCACTAATCACAATCTATTTGAATCTACAATCTATTTATATTAAATCTTACGAAAATTCACGTGATATTATAAGTAGCTCCTGATTGGTTATTGAATTCTGTACAGTTGGTCGATGATGAAAATAAACTATTTTGTCTGAGAACGTCTGACCCACTCAACAACATCAAAGTAGCCTACCTTTGGCTCAAGGTCAAGTGTGATCTCGCTGTAGTGCCGATAGACGACTACATCAAACTCAACCTGGAGAAGCGATCATTTTCTAGCACATGCGCGGACGAGATGGACTTTTGTCAGGTGACTATGTGCGATAGTGAACGAAAAAGTCACTGCGCCCACACCTGTGGTCTCTGCCACTCCGAAAATCAAATTGGACAGTGTGCCTTTCAGGAACAGTTTCGTGGACAGTAAGTATTTTTGTTACAAAGCTTTTATCAACTCTGTCTTGAACAGTGTTGTACATGTTATTCTCCTACTGCCCATTCTAAGATCAAGTCGAAACTTTGAAAAATTATTCATTGCTCTTGGCAAATTTTGTATCAATAAAAAAAAATTAGTTATTTAAGTGTGATAATTAATTAATTAAGTTTGATAATCATGAAGGTAATAAATGTTATGGTATTGATAGTGCTACGTGCGCAGCATAGTGTGAATGTGGAATGGTGCGAATTCGTGTTGAAAGAGGAAGAGAAAGAGAGAAAGATCCAAAAGTGGAGTAATGTAAACGATGCTATGTATTGATATATTAGTATTTGTTGATCAAGATTAAAGTCTTCATAATCTACTATAGATGAGTCTGTTTGTGTATGATTCAGAGTCTCCTCGTAACAGATATGTCTATAATACCTTTTCCTACCCTTAAATAGGCTTTGTTTATTAAAATATTGCTTATATTTTGCTTCTTTTTACAAAGATTATATCAACTCTGTCTGTCTGTGTGTCTGTCTGGCCAAAAGTTTGTACACGTTATTTCTCCGATATCCAACCTCGGATCATGAGGAAATTTCGCACAATTATCTGACAGCACAAGAATAAAAAAAAAAAATTAATCCATTAGTTAATTAACTATTGGTAATAAATTACTTTATTTGGTATCTCAACCAAGGGGATGAAATAGTCCTTGACTAAATTAATCCCCTTTATATTAGGCTGCCATCTCAGGCTTAGTGAACACAAACATAAAATGAAACAAACAGATAACTCTAGATTTTCATAGACTCTAGAGCAGTGATTCCAAAAGTGGTCTATATAGACCCCCAGGGGTCTACGAAGACTTCCAAGGGGTCTACGAAAGTGAAAAAGTAAATTGGGGGTCTATGAGATGTCCACGGGGGTCTATGACTTTAATGTTCACACCCCATTAATGTCACTATTTCAAACACTTATAAATGATTTGTACCTTAGTTATAAATATCGAACACACTATTCAAAAGTAAAATAATTGTATTTAATTTCAATACTTATTTAAATAGTTAATTTTGACTACATGTAAGTAATGTTTAACAAAAAGAAATCTTGATTTTAAAGCGTTGATTATTTATTTCCTTGTTAAATAAGCGATTGTCTATAATAAGAGCCTTTTTATGACCATAAGAAACCAATTACACTCGATGATTATTTGAGACGATGCCCCCTGATAAAAACAGAAAAGTAAGAAAAAAGTTCAGAATAGACTCACAAAATCTTTCTTTAACATCATATAGTAAAGATGGTGGCTTGTGAGCATTTTACAAGATCTCTTTACCTATAGCCAAATACGGAAAACACTGTAGATAAAACCTTGATTTTACCAGCCCTTGAAGTAGTTTTACACAAACCTTCATCTGATATTATTCTTTTAGTAACACTACAGTTCAAGGGCACATCGGTGGGATGAGAATTAAAGCTGCAAACTGCCTAATGGTCTTCAGCTCCATATTTTTCTCCAGGTTGACCCACGAAACCTTTCCCATGCTTGGGTGTATAGCTGCAAAGCAGGAGAGGTTTGAATTCTATTTTCCATCGGCTAGGTAGGCTGCAAGCCAAGGCTAATGAGTCCCTCCTGCCCGAAGCTGACTGGTTTAGGCACCAGTAACGCACCTTTGCCCTTTCTCCTGTTAGTGAAAACAGCTCCGCAGAAGAAATACACGAGAAACTCTTTCCGAAAACGTTTACAAAAATACATAAGGCAAATTAAGAAATGTTTGAAGGACTACTTCATAGAACAACGAATTTCTATATGAAACAATATTCGTAGAAACGAATGATGAACATGCTAAAGAAAATAAAACATTTCCAATGTGCATCGTGATTCCAGCAATACATATTAATTGTAATTCTAATAGGTTTAAATTTGAATTATATCTGTAAAAAAAGATAGATCTCTCTAACTTATGATGTAGCATTACATTACTTTTCACTCTTTGACTCACTGCACTCACTGCAGTTAGAAATTAGTTTAAAAAACTAGTTTGTGAATTTGCAAAAATGCAATATAAGTTAAGCAGGGGGTCTACAGAAAATCAGAAAACATAGCAAGGGGTCTACGAGACAAAAAAGTTTGGGAACCACTGCTCTAGAGACTCATAGAGTGGTTACCGCGTTGGCTTGAGAAGCCTGACTAGGATTTAGCTCACAAGTTCCAATTCATGTCGTCCCCCCTTTTTTTAAATATTATTTTAAAAGTTCTCAGCATAAATATTTTATTTATCAATGTATACTCACATAGATCTCAAGGTCTGCAAGGGGTACTTTAGATACTTTTTTTTTTACTTTGACTCTTGCAGTTGGATAGACAGTGGTAAGAATGAGGACATCTCCATCAACATCGAGGCGTACTCACTTAACGCTGGTGTCATGGGGAAGTACGACTGCCTTAACCTTCCCAGCGAGACCCAGCAAGAGCGCAAAGTCCTACTGGAGCTCAACAACAATGGCTGCGTCCCGAGGTACGCGTGTGTGGACATGGAGAAAGTCACGTCGACCGTCATGAAGTTCCAGATAAGCAAACGGATCATGTGGCCCATCACCAGTCCGAGCAATCAGAAGGATAAAATTTGCGAGTCTCGGAATTTCGGTGCCTCTGAGCTTAAGGAGACGCCTCCGAGGCTCGTGATCAACAAAGCCAATCTGAAAGAGGTAAGAGCCAGGTCGGTGTAGCAAGGGTGGTGGAGCCAGGACGGCGGAGCGAGAGCGGTGTAGCGAGGGGGTGGAGCGAGGACCGTGGAAATAGGGCGGTGGAGCGAGGACGGTGGATCCAGGGTGGTGGAGAGAGGACGGTGGAGCGAGGACGTGGAGCGAGGACGGTGGAGAGAGGACGGTGGAGAGAGGACGGTGGAGAGAGGACGGTGGAGAGAGGACGGTGGAGAGAGGACGGTGGAGAGAGGACGTGGAGCGAGGGTGGTGGAGAGAGGACGGTGGAGCGAGGACGTGGAGCGAGGACGGTGGAGAGAGGACGTGGAGCGAGGGCGGTGGAGCGAGGGCGGTGGAGCGAGAGTGTGGATAAAGATTTAAAAGGGAATAGAGAGCAGCACTTATTTCATGGAAACGGAAACTCTGAAATGACTTTCAGGGCGAATAGTTTTTTAGTAGTAACTGTTGAATTTATGATGTCTGTCTGCAACGATCATAAATCGAAAACTGAAAGTAATTATTAAGAAATCAGAAGAAAATCGTCTTTGTCATGTTAGATCTAGGTCTAATTAGTTCTTATGGTCGTATGAAACCTTTTTTTTTTTTTTTAACTTTATGAAAATAAGCAAATAAAAAAAATAAGTTTCATCAATTCCGACTGTACGCTACAATAAGGAAATTGAGGGATTGAGAGTTGAGGAAGTTGATGAATTTATGGAGTTCATTTAGTGTAGTCAGTTACTGTGCCGTAGCTAGTCTGTTGGTAACAGCTGAAGTAGTCAGTCAGTGTAGTCAGTTACTGTGCCGTAGCTATTTTATTGGTAACAGCTGAAGTAGTCAGTCAGTGTAGTCAGCTGCTGTAACTAGTCTCTTGATAACAGTTGTAGTCAGTCAAAGTAGTCAGTTGCTGTAGAAAGTCTGTTGGTAACAGCTAAAATAGTCAGTTAGTATCGCCAGTTGCTGTAGTTAGTCTGTTGGTAACAGCTGAAGTAGTCAGTCAGTATCGCCAGTTGCTGTAGATAGTCTATTGGTAACAGCTGAAGTCAACTTACTGACTGAAATAAGTTTGACTCTTTGTGATCAAGTGACACACTATGTAACAAGCGAAGCTGGAATGCAATGTCTAGGTAAATCATTTCGTACTTGGCCTGAAAACGGCATTCATTCCTTAAAAAGCTTGCATTTCGCACTTGGCCTGAAAACGTCATTCATTCCCTAAAAAGCTTTGGCCTGAAAACGTCATTTATTCCCTAAAAATCTTGCATTTCGCATTTGGCCTGAAAACGTCATTTATTCCCTAAAAAGCTTGTATTTCGCATTTGGCCTGAAAACGTCATTCATTCCCTAAAAAGCTTGCATTTCGCATTTGGCCTGAAAACGTCATTCATTCCCTAAAAAGCTTGCATTTCGCACTTTGCCAGTAACATGTACAGGAATACACTACAGTGAAAGCACGCCTTTGAAAAGAGGAGGGAAGGGGGAATATAATATTGTTTTTGAAGCAGACTTGCGTGTGATAAGTCAAGGCGAAGTGAATGTATGATTAATATGAGATGTTACACTTATAGCTAATTAAGTCATATACTTTTCTGACCAGGTTCCTTGTGATTTGCCAGAACGTCTCCGGGGCAGCGTGACCTTTAAACACCATGACGATAAGAATCCCTGCGGCGGCTGCCTTCACTATGAACCAGGACATAACCCTAACCAGTTTTCTGTTATGTAAGTCTTTCTTTCTCTCTCTCTCTCTCTCTCTCTCTCTCTCTCTCTCTCTCTTTCTCTGAACCAGGACTCTAACCTAACCAGTTTTCTATTCAGCAAGTCTGTTTCTCACTACTCACCTGCCAACTTATCTCCCTTTATGATCTTAGCTTTGACACATACACTCGCTTTTTATTACCGCTTTCAACGCTCACCATCTTTTCACACTCTCTATCTATCTTTCTCTTTCTTTTAACTGTGAGTAGACCTTGTTTTTAATGATTTAACTGTATGGAATTTAGCTCTTGTAAAGGAGAGTAATCCTTGAAGGATTACGGGCACGACATTGTCTAAATTGTGCCGATGTGCCAAACTCCTAACTAACCCTAACCCTAAAACTCTTTTCCACATTCTCAATTCACCTCTCTCTCTCCCTCTCTCTATCCCTCTCTCTCCCCCTCTCCCTCCCTCTCTCTCTCTCCCTCTCTCAATATATTGTTCACTCTATATTCTCTCGTCCGACACTCTCTGTCCACTTTTCTTTTTGGACTCTCTCTCTATCCACGTTTCTCTTTTCACATTCTCTATTAACCTGTCTCTCTTTTCATTCTCTTGTCTTTCTTCATTCTCTCTATCACCCTCTTTCTTCCTGTCTCTTCCAATTTTTCTTACTTCCTGTCTCCCTTTATAACTCTTTCGTATCCTACTCTCTCTCTCTCTCTCTGACTCTCTCTCTCTCATTCTCTGACTCTTTCTCTCTCTCTCGGTCTTTCTGTCTTTCTCTCTTTGTCTCTCTGTCTGTCAGTCTCTCTCTGTCTCTCCAACTCTATCTCTCTCTGTCTCTCCCCAACTCTATCTCTCTTTGTCTCTCTCTCCAACTCTATCTGTCTCTCTCCAACTCTCTCTCTTTCTTTCTGTCTGTCTCTCTCTGTATGTCTCTCTCTATTTCTCTCTCTTCTACTCTCTCTCTTTGGCCTTTGGGTAAACATACTCGTTTCGTCTCTCTCCACTATCCCAACAGACCTTTCAACTGTAGCAAGTCCAAGAGAAGCTCCCAGTACAACTGCTTGGCCACATTCCACCCAAACGACAACAGCTTCTCGGTAGTGGCCAAAGGCCAGGACGAAGATGGTGTACACTACGTCTATTGGATTTTCACTGGCGCCAAGGACATTAAGGTGGGCTTCAGAACAGAGTGGGGGGCTGGTTAGATTAATAATCTTTTGAAAAGCTCAATGTGTAACTGTTAGCTGACTAAATCCAAAAATATTGTGTTCATAGACACAAATTGTGTACATATTCGAAATAGCTCAGCTGAATTTATTATATATTTACAAAGGTCCCTTACGGACTAACTGACTGACTGAAAATTCATCACTATCTATCCCACAGGGGGCGGGGGGGGGGGGCATAAAATGGAACTTGTACACGGATTTCGCAAACAGCTCTAACGATTTTCCAAGACAGTTGGTGTATTACGTTAGATAAAGAGTTACTAGCTCGTTGACCACACTGAAAAACTCTGGCTTGACCGTAACAATTTTTCAAAATATAAAAAGAAATGTAGTTTAAATTTAACTAGAGAACTAGAAAATCTTGAACAGACTTCTTCGGGTACTTCCACATGTAGGCATTATTCATTGAGGAGTCAATATATCAAGAACTAATGTTCAGGAACATTTTGCTGTCTTCCAAGTCTAGATCTAAATGCTCATCATTCGAATGTTATATAGTTTATAGATTTATACATTCGCTTAACCAGGATTTTTTTCCTGGGGGGGGGGGAGGGTAAAAAAAAAGCTTCCATTTTTTTTTAAATCTAACATTACTTATTTTCTTATCTTATAAAATGCAGACGTTACATCAAAAAAAAAGAAGATGATTACGTGTTATGCGTCGTGCATCTAGTCAAACATATTAACTGATGACTTAAATTCTGCCAAGTCATTGGTTTTCCTGTTTGCCCATTCCATGCTCAAATAGCAATAGGGAAGAAGGAGCATTTGTACAAATTTGTCCCAGCATATGCAACGAGGAATGTGCGTTTATCTTTGTGTCTTTCTGGGTATTTTATTAGGTTTTGTTTGTATATTTGAACATTATGGTTCAGTGGTATGTATAATTGCTACTTTACTTTTGAGTCTTCTATCCTGAAAGCTTTCTAAATAATTCCCTGATTGATATGATTATTTGTTAGATCTTCTATAACTAGGCTAGAACTAGATCTAGATCTTATCATAGGAAGACACTGACATTATTTTCATGTATAAGACCATAACAACATGACTTTTTTAAAAGTAAGTCAGCTATTTGGAACACCCCCATTTTAACATCTGTGCTCTTCTAACTTCGCAGTTGCTGAAGGCGTCGGACGCTCTGTTGTACGAATCCGACCCAGCCAGCAAACACGACCTCATCGTAGCCCAGTATTACATCACACCCGAAGTGGAGCCTTTCTGCCGGGACCTTCGGTTCTTTCCCCGATTCATGCCACTCACCACAACCCCGGCCGCTTCAGTAACGGACTTTAATACGCAGCTGGAAGTGTTCATCAACAATGTGGACGGTTCTACCCAAAACAACGATCGGATGACAGAAACAGAGGGCGAGCTGAAAGGTCCTCAGACCGAACCATCCAGGACTGTGAAGGGGGAAAATCAAGGTTCTCACAGTGTTCTAAGCAGTACCTGTGCCACGCTGAGCATTCTGCTTTTCTATATTCTCACTGGAAGAACTTTCGCCCTAGTGCTAAGCGTGACGTGAAAAGCTGAAGAATGTCTCAACAAAAACATTAATCACGTCTTTTAACGAAACAAATGAAACTTTATAAAAGAAAATATTTAAAATTACGAAACAAAACAAAAATAATGAAGTGTTTACTGGAGGAGCTAACAACACTAGCATCGCCTTTGGGCGATTGTCTGGGTGATATTTAACAATTGCGGACTATAACAGCAGACGATGTATTCATTATTACAACCTGTTCTCTTTTCTTGCTGAAATCAAATGTGTGCCAAATAGAATTAAAGTAGTTGCGCATTTTAATAACAACAAAAAAAGTGAATACATATTTAAATAAGTGAATGAAGACATCATAATAGAGAAATATTGAAAAGTTACTCCATGTAAATAAAGCTGGACCTTCAATATGGCGTCCACGTCTTCAGAAATTAGTGTTTAACATTTATTTCATTCAAAGCTTTGTTGATAGCGTAGAGAACAGCTTCTAGAATCTCACGAACATTTGCCTTCAAAATATTTTCCTGTGCTAAAAGGTGTTCGATAGCAATTTCGAACTACCGGTACACAAAATGTGTATTTAAATATGTATACATATTTTTTACACCGCATTCATCGTGGAATAGTTCTATGTGCTTTCCGTTTGGTCAAGGCTTTCCAGAATATTTGGATACATGTAGAACGACTGGCTGTTTGACACGATTTAATACGATGAGGTATAGAAGCACGACAGAGTTGAACTTTGTCGTCACTGCAAAGTATAAGCTACTGTTATCTTCTTCGAAACCATTCGCCCAGAATCCGGTGATTAATGAATGCACATTTTTTTGTGTTCTTTTTAAAACTTTTTCTTAAAAGAGTTTATTGATTAGAAGCTTATGCTACACAATAGGCAATTACCCCCAAAAAAGTAGATGCAATTTTTTATGGCATAGATTTCAAATGATTGACCTCTTTCGAATTATTTAAAAAAAAATTATAATGGTAAAAAAAAGTACTAATAATAATATAACTATTTATGGTAATATTGTTTTTTTTTTTGTTCATTGTACATGATCATATACGATGTCATTATCAGATTTTTCATGAAAATTTTAGAAACCATGGATGTTTTTATCTATTATTAAATTTGTTTAGGCAATTAGATGGAGGCAAGTGATATGATTGCAAGGTTGTCTACATCTGAAAAAAATAAAGGCTTTTTACAAACTTTATTGACTCACTCTGTCAACGTTTTGAAGACCTTATTTCTCCAAAGCCCATTCTAAGGGTTAATTTGAAATTGTGCACAATTAATCATAGTCGATGACAAAAATACCTAACAATTAGTTACTCCATTAGTAGTAATTAATAAATTATTTTTTATATAGAAAAAAAAAAAAGAGTAGGCCCAAATATTGCAGTATTGAGATAAGACAGTGATTTAAAAAAAAAATATTCTGCTTTTTTAAAAATTGTTTAACAGCCTTAGCCAGTAATGACAATACATCGATTTAAATACTGGATGCTATTTCCTCCTTTTTACAAGCGACAATCTTGCAACTTGTAGGAAGTGGAGATGTCACTACTGTTGGTAAATCTCATACTATCACTTGCTAGTGAAGATCTACACCAATAGAAGAATTGATAATTAGGGGGATTGATATCAAGTGTTGGGTTTGTAGAAGTGTTTCCTCCAAGTAAAAATAAATTGTAAGAGTCTATGAGCTGTAACATATGTGTGTGTGTGCGAGAGAGAGAGAGAGAGAGAGAGAGAGAGAGAGAGAGAGAGTTACTTATCACTGGGTCATGGTTTGAACAAGTGTACATGTACACACACACACACACATTTCTCTCTGTCATTTGGCAATTTTCTTTTCTTGTAAAATATTTTTGAAATGTCATTTTCCCAAATCCTATTTTTAAATGTTTCAAATTTGTACATGATTTTTTTTTTTTTCCTTTGCTTCTTTGTCTTGATGTTCTTCAACCTTTTTCATTTTGTATCAATTTAAATTGAGACTTTTATAGAAAGGCAGACATTTCAAAAGAAGTTGATGCTTTACCCCCCCCCCCGCTAAATCTAATTGGGGGGGGGGGGGGGGGGGGGGTTTATAGCCCAAGCTCAAGCAAACAACATATCCTTTTCAAATAGTAACATCCTTATCTAATCAACAGATCTGTTTCAAAAGTTGACCATACAAAGGTTGTTTTCCATACAAGTTTCCTAAAATTTTCCTCTTGTGATTTAGCTTTGGCCCAAAAGATTCTTGTAAAATATATATTTGTAAATCTATATAAAGGGGCATTTAGAAATGGGAATGCTTTTAAAAGATGTCACTAAAACAAACCAGATTTTTTTTCATTTTGTTGTTTGCTGTAATTCTTTCTATTGTAAAAAAAAATATTTTTTTTTGTATAACTTAAAATTAATGGAACATTTTGAAAAATATTTAGCCGCAATGTTGTGTTTGTTACCATAACCCTTTATGCAAATTTAATTGATCCTTTAACATACTACAAGCTCAAAGCAAATCAATGCTAGATGTAAGAGCAGACATGACCATAACAGTCAGTTTACTAGATAATCAAATAGTCATCAGTAGATAATCAAATAAACCTGTATAAAAAATTCATGAATCTATCCATTTTCTGTATGAAATGCTTTTTTTTTTACTGCATTTCAATCTAAGGTCAAGTAGTTAAAACAAAAACACTAAAATGGTTGTTGAAAACCTAACTTTGTAGATTAACTTAGGAATAATAAAATGTATTTAATTTTAAACCAATCTTATCTGCTTTATAGATCCAGATCCATTTTACAAAAATATACTTGATTTTGTGATATTTCTGAATTGTATAAGAACATCCTTGACCTATTTAAATGAGCTTCAGCACTGGGTTGGTAGCTTGGATAACTTCATGTAAATAGGCTGACAACTTTTTTCCATCTTATATTCACATTTTACAATTTTCATTATGGTAATTTAATGCTGCATGCTCAATTTTATTTTTTTGTTTTAAAAAAAATGGACAAAGTGATAATAATATAAAAAAAAAAAAAAAAGAGGAGACAATTCATATCTGACAATGTGTTGAGTCAAATGTTTCTTTAATTAAAATCACAAATCTTCCTGCAAGACCACAAAGGTGTAATAAATGGATGTAAAACAAAACCAGACAATACATGAGACCTTGAATCTAGCCAAAGAAGTTTGTTAAATTACAGACACATTCAACACACATTTCTGCTGCAAGTGGGTGGCAGGCAAGACAACACTCAACACATAACATTGGCAATAGCTATAGTCATTTATAATTTTTTGAAAGGGATATTTCCTAACATGGCTTTAATTTACACTGGACTTGATATTTTGTTGAACGTGTTCAAGTTGCTTAATTAGATTTGCTTTATATTTACATGGCACAGATTTTCCTTCAGATTCTAAAGATAATTACATCCTAGCCCAAACCTCATGCAGTAAAATATGGGATGGCAGCAGGCAGGATTCAAACCTGGGACCATTGAATGCCAGTCTAGAGCACATACCACATGACCAGGCAGCCATCAAAAAGAAAAATTAAGATTTAGAATGAACGGCCTAACTAATTAAGAAAAAAAATTTACAAGTTAACATTTTGAATGTATAATAACAAGATGTGGTGGCAAGGGGATATTACCTCTATGATCCACAACTTAGAACCATGCCAAAAGTAAACTGTGTTCTAACAAAACTATTCAAGTAAAAACAAACATAATAATACAAGATATCAAATATTTTAATATACATTCTATGTTTACATCAGAATGTAAACAGCTGGTATTCATTAACTTAGAGTTAAGTTGAGCCGAGTTACTTCTTTCCTCAATTCTTCAATGTCATCTCCTCTGAAACAAGAGCAATAGAAAATAAAACTACACTTCATCCAAAGCAATTTTGTTTAAACATTAAAAATCAAATCGTTAAATAAGCCATGAGAAAGAATTACAGTATTCTTAAACTGCTGATGATGAGGGATGAATTTGCAAAAATAAGAACTGTTGTAAAATTGTGATGATTGTAAATTTGTTGTGACACTAATATTGACCAAGAAAAGCAAGCTTCCATTTCAAATATTGTCTGTGGAATAGCTTATATCAATTTACATAAACTAAAGGTCGCACTATTCTAGAAACTGAAACCGAAACTCTGATTCTGCAAACATCTTTTAAAAAGAAAAGTACTGATATCCCATACTTTAGTTTGGTAAAGAAGTTAGAGGGGGATAGGTGGGAGGAGGTGTCTAAGCTGCCATTAATTGCCTAGCAAATAAATATGATTTATTAGATTTAAGTATATTAATTTATTTTATATAAAAAAATCATAACCAGGTCTTCGGAAACTCAAGCTTAGATGTAACCAAAAGTGAAAGTAAATAGCTTTAGTTTTATTACTATTTATTACATTTATAGAGTTAAAGTTAATAAAAACAAAAACTTGTTGCACTATGTCATAGATTTGAGAAACAATTTTTAGGTCTGCGGGCTTTTTCAGTTCACGGACCAAAGGTTTGGAACTCACTCCCCATTGATCTCAGACAGACAACATGCTACGCCACTTTTAAGAAGAACATTAAGACCTATGTGTTTAAAACTTTTTTAGATTAACTGTCATTTTAGCTGTCGTGTTTGTAATGTTATTACAGCGCCTTGAGCCTACATTTTGTTTGTTAACAGCGCTTTATAAATAAAATTATTATTATTATTATTATTGCATGAGCAATCATGACAAATAGAAATCTGTGGTCAGCACTTACTCTTCCTTCAAGACACCATAAATGTGGCCCAGTTGACTCTGATGGAGAAATGGGCCGGAGCTTTTGTTAGCCCGATTCATTTGTTTATCTTGTAGCTCTTGCTTTGATTTCACCTGCAACACCAAGCGTTAGGTTTAGACAGGGTTTACACAATCTACAACCACATGGCATCACTGTGACAATCTTCATTTCCATTTACATGCAGGAATTATTGAGAGGTAAACAAAGCCATAACACATTTGGTATTAGCTATCCAAGACCTTTCTTTAAGTTTACAAACATCTTTATTCTACTGAAAAACTTTCCACTTTCTGAAATATCTCCAATGAAATCATTTAATATTAAAGGGCAATGGTTTTTGCCATAAAGAAAGTTCTTTTTATCAGTGTGTTAATGTAATGTTGGTGTTAAATGTTGAGATTTGAATACAAGAAGACTGCCTAGACAAAAAAAATACTCATTCCTCAGTTGGAGCAAACCATTTAGGTTAGGTCTGTTTAATATCTTGATTTTTAGACTCCATGTTTGTTTAAAGATAAAAAACAACTTTTAAACTCAGAAACCCAGTCAAAATGTCACAAATATCATTCTGACACAGCTGAAAGTGCAGCACTAAAAATACATTGCCTTCTATAAGCACAGAAGACAACATCATAAACCATTTAGGACAGCAGTACAAATAATTCAAGACAGGATTACAAACCACTGAAATACAGCACTAAAAATGCTTAAGACAGTACTACAAACTACTTAGGACAGTACTACAAACCATTCAGGACAGCACCTGAAAGCACTCCAGACACTTACTTGTTGTATGCTCTGCTCATAGATCTGAATGTTGTCTTTAATTCTATTTAGTTCCCTGATCATCTGTTTCTCAGCATCACTTAGTACCGGCACATTGTTTTGTAGCTTATGCACAACAGAGTCAAGTCTGGCAAAGACAGCAATATAATGGCAATTTTTTTTTAAAAATAAGCAGCATTAATTTTAATAATATACAGTATTTATTTAATAACTAACTGGATATGACCCATGGGTCTTAGCTTGTGCATCACTTATGTGTAGTGCATTGGATTTAGATCTAAGGCAAACAAGGTCAGATGTCCATTATCACTTTTTAATTTTCACATGAAAATGAAAGTTGACTTTGAAAATGGGTTACCCGTTTAGCGGACAGATTGTTAGCCAATATAAAATGCTGTGAAAATAGGTTAAAAACATTTTTGTAAAAAGGTTAAGTTTTTCAATAGAGATAAATTTAGGTATTTTTTTATTATTTTAAGGGTCTTCGGCTTGTGGATGTCTACTTTACATATTTTATTTTCACCACTAGTATCTAAGGATATTTATGCCACGTTTTATCAAGATCGGTCAACTGTTTTGATTTCTATTCAGGACATAATAGATACATATATACACCTTACAATTTGCTTTATATATAAGATAATAATGTGTTAATCCTGACTATAGTTAAAAAATGTTAAAGCCACAGAAAATGCAGTAAAATATAGGGAGTAAATACTATTATGTACCTAAGTATTTCTCAACCTCTGGGGCAAGTCCTCTTATGCTGACAAATAGGGTCCTTTTTGTTTAAATGAAGGGGCAGAAAGTCTGATACATCTGCACCTACATAAGCTATATATGATTCAAAGACCTCTCACTACACTTGAACCTTGATAATGTGACACTTCATAATCCAACATGGTGCTGACATTCAGCTTCGCAAATAAATGTATCAGGTATACTGTAGTACTTAAATTTTTTGAACGTACGATGGCTTTATGTAATTTGGTTACTTTAAGCACTATATGTAAAGGCTGAAATCATGTTTTATGTCAAGACATTCGTTTTTTTCTTCTATTGTTTATTTTATACCCTTGAAAGTTTAAGAGAATATCTTAGTACATCAAAGATAGAGTTTTCTGTACATATAGGGTTAATTTCTTTAAGCACAATTAAACTTTTGGTAATCCAATGTTCCCAGTAATCACCCCCAGAGTCCTGAAACCATTGGACTACCAAGAGTCAACTGTAGTCGGTTTTGACCCCTGGCAAACCTTTCCTGGCTTGACTGACACTTTCTTTTATGAAATACACAGATGTACATTTAGGTACAAAGTATGCTGGAACTAACCGTTTGAAGAGCCTCTCATGGTTTTCTTTGGTGGTCTCTAATCGATCAGCTATAACGCCAGCATGTTCTCTCAGCTCTTGGCTTGCCTCAATCAGCCTTTTGATGTCCTCCAGGTGATATGTTTTATGATTCTTTAATAAAGCTACTCTGTAGATTTAAATACTAATATAGTTATAGATTTATACAAGTTTTATGCTGATGTATGTTGACAAACAGAACAATAATGGATGGCTGCCTGGTCATGCAGCTTGCGTGCTGGACTGTCATTTGGGCTTATCGATGGTCCCGGGTTCACAGAATTATCTTCAATTCTGAAGGAACACCCGAAACTTGTAAAACATTTTACAAACTACAAAAAAATAAATGTCTTGGTGCTTTTCAGAAATAAATAATAATAGTTTAGAAACATTTGCCAAATCTGAACAAAACTGAACCAGAACTTGATTGCATTTTCTTATTTTCTAAAAATCATGCTGCAATACATAGTCCTACTTTGACAAAACATAAAAGTCAATTTTTAGGAATCCACAGAGGTCCATATTGTAGGCTATTTCTATCTTGTGTATTTGTGTTTCCATAAAGTATTTATTAGAGGTTTTTAAAGCCAGCTTGCTTTCATT
This sequence comes from Biomphalaria sudanica, assembly GCA_036873155.1. Classification (NCBI taxonomy): domain Eukaryota; kingdom Metazoa; phylum Mollusca; class Gastropoda; family Planorbidae; genus Biomphalaria; species Biomphalaria sudanica. The sequence goes on from JAZGLO010005729.1 coordinate 3,075,944, forward strand.
CAACATATATGAAGCTGGAAAGTAATGCTACTCCTCCTAATTGCTTCAAGAGACGCACTCAATACAAACCTAGCATCAATCGCCTGTTTGGCTTTAACTATTCTTGGAATATATTCCTGTCTTAGAATCTGTGTTGCCTGAATCAACATCCTGAAACAATTCTTCTGGCTCTGTTCAGTTGTATTACTGGATCTACAGTAACAAAACAAGGTACAAAAGATAGTTAAGTTATTGGAATAGTTATTTCCCATAAAAATTCACCAAAAATAAAATGTAAAAATCAACCCCCTATGATTGACTTTAAGTTTTACTGAAGACATTAAAATCCAAATATATATTTTTAATTCCTTTGTATAGTGCATCTTTTATATTATAATATTCTTAGTACAATCTAGTCTAATTTCTTAGATGAACATGAAGGAAGGGGGGGGGGGGTACATGGGAGGTTTCTATACTGACTTTGGGACTCAAGTCAAATCCTGATTTAAAAATTCCATGTCTACATTAGGATTTTAGCTCAATCCTACTTGTTAGGCAGTCAAGCAGTTTGTGCTTTTCAGAAATAAAAAAAAAAAGTGTACCACTAAAAAGATGGAATGGGAAATCTTTGTTTCTGTTAAATTTATTATTAGTATTCTCCATAATAAGAAATTTTCCATTATGATCAAGTACCAATGCAATTTTGTTTCAGGTGTCTCAGTAAAATAAATATATAGATTCAAGCCTTGCAAGTAGATCAACACTAAATGACTTACTTTAACAAAGGATGGGAATCCTTCTTTAGCAGGATCTGTTTGACTAGGTGACTAAATGGTTCTAGATTACGAGGCTGCACTTTTGAAGAGTTGAGAGAAGATGACTCTGAGTGGCTGGGGTAAAGTTTATAATGAAGTCTGAAATACAATCATCAAGAAATCACAGAACAGTGGCTAATAACAAAACTGAACTGAAAAGAATATATATAAATCACAAAGCGGGAGCACAAAGAAAGGGTCGTCCAAAGGGTTGGACACAATGGACTGGCCTCTCTTGATATTCTGCTAAGGACATCAGCTGACTTGGAAAAGTGGAGATATTTGGTAATGCAAATCAATACAGCGCCAGTGCAACACAAGTCAAGGGAGTCGTGATAATGGAATCACAAAGAAAGATTTAATAACAACAATAAAATTAGAACTAAAGAAGAACGATGACAATTAAAAATGCTTGTGATGTTAACTTATTAGAATGATAATGAAGTTAATCTTACAATGTAAATGTGAGACATCAACATCAGTTTTGCTAAAATGCTAACCAAAAAAATGAAAACACAAAAAGCCATAACTTTCATTTATTAACGTACCATTTACTTTCATTTATTAATGTACCGTTTCATTTATTGATGTAACATTTAACACTAAATAGTCAACATTCCTTAGAAGTACCATCAATTCCTAAGAAGCACATCTCAAATAATCTGAAAGCAATAGTTGCAATTATCCTAAACATGCAACAATTGACCAACACACCCATGTAGAAAAAAAACAACAAAGAGTCTAAACTCAGCTCAGGATTATGTGAGCACTTATGAAGAAGAAAACAACATAAACTATGAAGTCATTTTCTTATGTAGCTCAATATCTTCAGTGCCTCCAGTAATGAGGCAGAACTAACCCTTTACTAGTCTAAACAATGTCTATGTCCAGCTAGTGATAGGGTAAAATAGGTTCCTTATCAACATTGTTCAACTAGTGTTGGGGACAAAATAGGTCCCATATCAACAATGTCCATCTAGTAATGGGGCAAAATAGATTCCTAATCAACCGTGTCAGATTAGTGAAGAGGCAAAATAGGTCCCTAATAAAAAGCACAAAGGTCATGAAAGTGGTGGTTAGGTGTAAAGGTAAATAAACAATGTTTATATATATTATATATATTTAAAAGGAACAAATGTCCAATTTTGTATTAAATTCACTTTGAATAGAATGATCATTCTCCCAACCAATCCATTGCAAGTACTTACCCCATTGGAAGTGCAGTAAATTCATAGTCACAAGTAAGCACCAAGAGAGTAGTCCCTAGCAGTGGATCAGTCACAGTGTCGACACCAAGTATGGGAGATGTTGGACTGACATGATATCAAATAATTTGTTAAGTTACTAATGGCAATTTTTATTTGAAACAATTCACAAACTACTACACTCCTGAAACTGATGTCACAAGTTTTTTTGTTTTCTTTTAAGTTGGATGCTATGGGTACAGAAATCTTAAGTATTTATTTTTTTCTTAAAAAAAATAATTTTAAAATAATTTACAACTTTTAGGTTTTGCCAGTGAAAGATGAACTAAAAGTACTAGACCCACCGAAGTAATGGCCAAAACACTGCAAAATGAATGAAATAATAGGTGGAAAGAATCAAATCCCATCAAAGAAGCTGACTTCAAACTAAATAACTAGTCAAACATTAGACTTGCTTTACATTATATTTAACTTAAATTGTAGCCATGTAATGATGTAATGTGAAAATGGGTAAGATCAAGAGGAAGTTTCATTAAAACTAATGTTATTGAATTCTATATACAGTATTTCTGTGCATATTCTTCTTCTTCTTCTAGCCAGCTTTATTGCTGCTGAGCTGTGAGCTCTTTTGCAGACTGTGCCAAGGAAAAAAAGCGTGCTGTTTTCTTCAGTTGTTCAGCACTGCCGTACAGGGTGTTGGTTATGTTGGGCTGTAGTGGAAGTAAGGTTTGCCTAAGGTGGATTAGGAAGGGGCATTCAAAGAGGATTTGGTTTACCGTTTCATAAGGGTGGGCAAAGGGGAATTTGTGTGGAGTTTATTTTGTTCAGATGGTAATTTAATAGAGGTGCATATAAGCTGCAGGATATACAAGTTTTTACCAAAATAAAATGGCATCTGTGGGGGATATATAAAGGTGCTGTGTTTACAAAATTTATTTTATCAATAACCAAAGCATAACAGAAACTATGGACACTGTGTGGTTGTGACATGTACAATGGAAAGCTTTATGAGCATAAACCTTAAGAAAAAAAACCTATGTGACAGAGAATCTTTAATATACTAGTAATCAATTGTGACAAGTTAAGCCAGCAACTAATTTGCTGATACCAGTAATGTTAAAATGTCTACATTACAATGCACACAATACATCAGCAGCACTCAGTAGTTTGCAGCAAGTCTTGCTTTGTACTTATTTTGTAATTTGTGCGGGGGTAATGTGTGTTCCCGAAAATACGGCAATAGAAAGGAATTATTGTACAGGTGGAATTCCAATACATGTGAGATAACACTGCTATGATTTTTTTTAAATTTGACAATGTTTATTTACACAGGAGAAAAATGTTGTGTCTTGCTCTATCAGTAGTATCTTCATGCTACTACAATATTAGTTGGTAAAATAAACTTGTAAATTTCTACTCTTTTGGTTCCAGTTTCACTACCAACTAAATAAAACCATTTTCTAGCTAAGTATCCTAGCGCTACATACCAGCTATACAACGGCTTGGTACAAACCAAATGTTCTATAATACATTCTTTTTCCTCTGGCATACTCAGGTCTTCATCTTCTTCTGTTAAAGAGAGCAACAAGAGTACTCACAATTATAGGGGAGGAGCTAGAGGATATTTGTTTTTAATAAGATTATTTTATATTGCATAGAAATTATTTACTAACACAAAAAATACAAATAAAATGGTAATCTACAATAGAATTATTATTTTTTTACTAATTCTAGAGTATTATTTCATAAATAGAAAGCTACCTTGTCAAGTAACTGAACCAGAAAACTTTGTGTGTTTGTAGAAAAAAAAAGGCATATTTTAAAAAAAGATGACTAAACACACAACATGTAGACAAACAGAATGACAACCAAAAATTATCCAGCATACTTACCTAAGAAAAAATTCTGCACTGCTGTCAGCCAGGGCAGGGCTACACAGTGGACTCCAGCAGCATGGGCACAGAGGTAACGGTCTGGGCAGCTGGGATCTAAAACAACAATAATGTAGTGTTTGAATGCATTCGTATTGTCAATAAGCTGAACAAAGACTCCGAATGCATATGTTGGTTGTATTAACCAGCGGTCACCAACTTGCATTACTTACTGTTTGTTAAGGAGTAGCATGGGCGTGGCTGACATAGGGAGACCAGAAGTAGAAATATGCTTAACAATTAAAACTTATGCCAAATAAAACAGGATCTGATTTAGACTTAGTAAAGCACTGAACTATTTTAGATCCTGGGCCCTTTTAAATTATATGTCAGTGCCAAACTCTAGGCAAAATAGCGCTTTGTTATTCAAAGAGGTGCGCTAAAAAACATTGGGTAGAGTATGGGACAAATAAAGCAGCAGTATATTTAAGTACATGTGACAATTTCTGACTCAGACAATATGTGGGTCTCAGAAGAAACTGGGCACTCTAAGCTTGTCTGGCCTATACATAAACCGCACTGAAATAAAGTTATAAAAATATTTTACCACTGTAAGAAAAAAAAAAGTAAAGTTTTCCTTTTCAGACCTTGCCATCTATGGGGCAGATTATGTTAAGGTCATCTTTTTCTTAGGCCAAATGTAAAATAACAAGGTGCTATGTGGCCAGCACAACGACCAACTGCCTTTACTTTCCCCAACTTAAGTCAGGTACCAATTAGAGTTGGATGGACTCAGCGGCGACTTAAGAAATCCCAAGATTAAAAACCCCAGTCTTCACTGAGATTCAAACCAAGGACCTCAGGTTTGGAAGCCAAGTGCTTAACCACTGCGCCCACTTACAACTGTAAGGATTTTACTAAATAGCGAATGGAGGGACTAAGACACTGTCATGACTATTCAATTGTAAAGATTAACATAATGTCTCATTCCAATATAAAAAAGAAATAGATCTATTATTAATTACATTAAAAATACAAAAAGGTTGACGTTTAGTAGAATAATGAGAAATTTGTAAATATTCAATGTGCATACAGTAGAAAACTAAAAAGTACTTCTCCTTAGAAAACCAACAAATAGTGAGTAACTCCAGGGACATACATACGCAATTCTATTGCAATGTAGTAATACATCCCCGATCTATTGCCAGGCTTACTAATGTCACTATCCATGCAAGAGTTTGTGAAGCATTGAAACTTATCATATACATTTAGGGACATATGTCTGAAAAGCAACAACTTTGTGTATCTGTAATATGCGACAATTCATGCTTTGAACATGCAGGATATCTAAAGGTACAGGTTGTACGGGTTTTGTTTTTGCTTAGTGTGTAATTTGTGCAGGTACATGCGTGTGTGGGTTATAGGCCTGAAAATACAGTAGAGTGATATAATTCAAACTGTAATTGTGAAACTTTCCCAGACCTTTTTTGAGATGGACAGGACACATAAAATCATTGTCTAGAGATGAATCCTCCTCAAACTTTGGCACACTTAGACACAAGTCTAGTTCAGCAGTTTCGATAACGTAGAGAGATGGCTCTGGTGGACAGCCATAGAGTGATGCGGTGTTGGGGAACTCCTGGTGTAAGCAAGACCAGCAAAAACGTGTTCATATTACTCAATAATGTATTTATCTTCTAGTTCAAATGATTTAAAATCTCAAAGTTTGTTTACAAAGTTTTTTTTTAAAATTATCAGTTAATTTCTATAGTAAAACACTCTGAAAACGTACACTAAATAGACTTTATTTTAAACAGTTTATTCTGCTGGAAATAAAGAATTGTACATACAATTTTCAACCCTAGAAACAAACTTGCAAGATAATAATCTTAGTACTGTCTATCAAGAATGACCCAAATACTTATGATTGATTGAGATTATGTAAAAAAAAGTGATTAAAATGGATAATGAAATGAATTAAAAGCCAGAGGGACAGACCTGCTCGGATTCATCCTCCGCTGCACCGGGCAACTGGACACAATGATGAACTCTACCCTCCATAGTGCTGATGATGATGACTGGGAATGATGTGGGCAGACAGACAATGGAGCATGCGTCGACACCATAGTTATCATCCGCAGGGGGGTTCATTGTAAGAGGACCTTGAACTGGAAACCTGACTGGCCTTATGGACATAAAAACATTGAAATTTAAGCAGTGAAACTTGTCTTACACATTTGTCATAAGTCTAGAAAAAATAATGTAATAAAGACTAAACTTAGAAACAAATTATGTTCTAGAGAAAGAAAAAAAAGAATGTAATATGCAAAAGGATATTTTTTTCTTAAAAGTTTTAAAGCTCCTACATGCAGTCAAACCTTATTGTATCAAAATCTCATGTTTTTCTATAAATTTGGCATACCTAAATACCATGGCAATGAACACAGTTTAGTTTCAGTTACTTCTTTAACACATTAAGGCAGTCCTCTTTAGATCAATATAATAAAGTTTGACATCAATTATAATTTAGAAACTTTAGGATTCAGAAAAAAAGCCTAGCCTATTTTGTACATTGTTTTCACTACAAAAATGCATGTATGTAAAGTAAAATAATTTAATTCTAGACCAGCATGAAAGGAAAAACATCTTCATGGTTAAGATTATATACTTTTATGTGTATTTCCATTCATCAGTGTGTGTTCAATGACAGAGGAAGGAAACAAAACAAAGTTTAAATTAAGCAATAGCAAGACTAAGAAATTCTATGAAAAGAAATCAATTCTAAGTAGGCCTACTTGCATAAATGAATTGTTAGCTTTAAAAAGGGATGCATCAAAAAAAACTAATTTTAATAATATATGACAAAATATCAGTATGCATTGCAGGCAGAAAATAGTTTCATTCTGGTCACATTTGATTTTAAAATTTTAGCAGACTTAGTCCTTCTTTTATGATACCTTACCATTGTTGGTATGGCTGTTGCAGAGGTGTGGTGGCTGAATGGTAAAGGGCTAGGCTTTTGAACTGAGGGGTCCTGGCTTTGAATCCAGTGATTCAGTGGATTTTTAAATTCAGGAGTTTCAGGCTGGCTGAAAATTATATTGGAAAAGTTGCCAGTCATTGTGCTGATCACATGACGCCTTTTTTCAAAAACTGGCTAAAGAAACCACCCTTGCATCATCCACCCCATGGATTGCAAGGTCTGAAAGGGGTATTTTACTGACTACTTTTATGGTAGTTACAACCAAAGTAAACAATTTAGAACCTATTTACTACTCATTGTTTCTGAACCATGCTTTTTTTTTACCTTCCATTTCCAGATTTCTAAATGGTAAGCAATAGAAATACTAAAAATCTCACATAAAGTGTTAAAAAATAAAAGTTAATAGTGTGCCTTAGAGAAAGTTCTAAGTAAGTTATGAATTTTTTAACTTCTTACCGTACATTAGATAAATGAGAGTATAAAATCAAAACGTCTCCATTTCCTCTGACACAGTAAACAGGCCAGACTTCAAGGTTTTGACATGAGAACCTCTTCTGACGTGGTTGCACCTCTATAGGTTTGCCAAAGTCAAATGCCACTGCAGTTTCTCCCAGAACAGGGGCAACAAAAGATTTACTGGGTGAGTAGGTAGGATTGATTTCCCCTGTGTTGATGTTTATAATACTTGATGGTTCATCTGGTTCACTTAAATTATAGACGCTGGTGAAAAAAAAATTAAACTTTTGTTTTTTTGGAAACTGAAAAATCTTTTTTTTTGTTTTGATCTAAAAAAAATAACAGTGCTACTGAAAATTTGATTACATTATCACCTTCATTTATGCTCAAAGAAGATGCAAAAGCTAATAAGTAATTGCATTCCATTTGGTATTTACATTTAAGTATGTAGTAAGTCCTCATATTTCATGACTATTTTTTTTAAAAATGAAAATAAAAAAAAAAGGAATTACACATTGGAACATAGTCTTATCTGATAGTTATAATGCACTACCATAAACTTATTCACTACTGTTCCATATTTCATATAACTTTAGAAACAACTCATGTTGTTTTAAAACCAAAAGTGTTGTTTTTTTAAAATTAAATATGCACACATGCATAAAACTAGACTAAAACACCATTTCATCTTATTCAATAGATCAGGGCATCCCAAAAACATTGTTCTTTTCTGCAATGTAACACTTTGCAAATAATAAATAATTTAATTAGTAATATCTGGAAGATTATTTCTGTCTGTTGGGCTCCTTACATCATTAGAGAAAACTTACTTCAAACCACAGGAAAAAGATGTAGAAACACCAAAAGCCTGTTTTGAAACAATGGTTTCAAGGATGATCTTTGTTTTGTCCTATTGAATTAATTATAAGAGTCACCTAGTTACTAATTACAAAAAATCTCTTAGTTTTTGGAAATACAGTGAAAAAGTTGATTTCAAGTTATTTGATGTTTTAAAATGTAAATCTTTAAAATTTCATTCATTCAAACAAAATATTTGAAGTGAAATATTCCAAAATATTATTTTTGTTATCAAAAGTTACTAATTTGTTAATTGTCTTGACAGGTCTGGGAAACCAAAATTCTTGACCTGTATGGTGACGTTTGCACTACGCAAAAAAACAGGGTTTCTGTCCAGGGCTTTTGCAAGAGAGGATTTGAGCCTCTCAAGCCCACACTCAAATAGAATTTGATGATGATGATTATAATAAAATTTCATTCATTCAAACAAAATTATTTGAAGTGAAATATTTCAAAATATTATTTTGTAAGCAAAAGTTGCAAATTTGTTTATTTTAATATAAATTATAATATTTATTTTCCATGTAACAAGAAGTTAACCTCAAAACACTAAGTAAAAATATATGCCAGATATATTCCTGTTTTATCAATGATGAAGGATTTACTAAAATCCTAGTTCACTTTGTCCCTTCAAGAAGACTAACAGAGTTCAAAGGTCAAGTCTAAGTAGCCCTTTTCCCCTGCCAAGCCATCTTATTTCAGCATTTAATAAATATGCATTTATTTTGTTTTTAATAATCTGGATTGAGTAGGTTTTGTTTTGGTTTTCTTCTCTTCAATGCCCTAAGAGTTAAGTCTCTTGGAACTCTAGGCCTACTGAAGGTTGCCTCCATCTGCCTGTCTGAACAAGCTTCTATCTGGGAAAGATCCAAGCAGATGTACATTTTTACATTCCTATAACCAATGGCTCGTATCCCAAGGTGCTGCCTCTGTACAACATCAGCCCTATGAAAACATCCCCTTGAGGAAAAGTGACAAGATAGTAACACATATGTTGTGACTTTCTTCCATACCCACAAGTGCAATGGACACCCAAAGTTTGTTTTGTTTCTAACAACCTTTTCCACACAAGTGCCAGGTAAAGAAGCATTGACCAGGATTAATACAGTTAGGTGTTCATGTCAAGCATGATATATATATATGCACATAGTGTTCCATACTTTTATGTGTAACAAATAACAGTATTACAGTTAGTCTTGTGACAAGCATTCGTTGGCAAAACACATATGTACCACTTTTTCTCTAGATAAAAGTAGAATATATGTTTATTGCATTGTAAAACCATATAAGTTGATAGCTATAGTATTGTACTACTTTTATAACCTGTTCTTTGGAAACCTAAAATACCTTATCATTAGAAAATTAGTGTCTCCCATCGTATGAGTTCACCAGTAAAATAACTCACAAGATAAGATGTCTCTGTTGCATTATTAGTCATAGTTATCATTTAATGTTTGGAAATTCTCGTTAAAAAAAATTTTTTTTTACTTGTGCAATAGAATTTACTTCACCTTTAAATGACACTTATTGACTCCTGAAAAAGCATTAGTGTTCTGTGGAAGTTTGGGAAAGCCAGCTATAGATTATGGCATTTTGTGGGAAGCGTGGTCAAGAGGCTAAGTGCGCTTGAACTTAGCTTGGCTTGGCTACCTAGAAGGGGGCTCGAGGTTCGACACCCGACTCGGGCAGAGTTGTGTTTACTGAGCGTCTAAAGGCAGCACGGAAAACCAACTCCTAGATACCCCCTCGCCCCCACTGGTGCGCTTGAACTTAGCTTGGCTTGGCTACCTAGAAGGGGGCTCGAGGTTCGACACCCGACTCGGGCAGAGTTGTGTTTACTGAGCGCCTAAAGGCAGCACGGAAAACCAACTCCTAGATACCCCCTCCCCCCCACTGGTCCACAAATGAGATTGGACCAAAGCGCTCTGAGCATGCTTTAAGCATGAAAGTAGCGCTATATAAAAGCTATAATTATATTTAGATTACAAACTTTCACTAAGAACCACATTTTATGTGATAAAATGTTTCAGATAAGAATGGCCCTGCATTCTTGAGGTCAATGTTGTGAAATAGATATAGTGTGAGTTTGTCATCTATAAATACAATGTACCAGCAAGGGTCACAGCCCTCGTGTATTTGCTAAACAAGTTTCTTACCTGAACATATTATCTGTTGTAAGTAGAGTCAAGTGGGAGTCCGTTTTGCTGCCTGGATGCCATGATACCTGACGAATGCTGAGATTTTTATGTCCAGTGAAGTAGCGTTCTCCTATTTTGATTGTCCTAGGAAATGACAAGAGTTGGACTTTTTTTTTTCAACACTAAGCAACAAAAAAATAATTAAGGACATTGGAACACAAAGCTTAACACAATCATTACATTTTGGAAGATTTCATATATATATTAAATACAAAGTGTTAAGTGACATTCAATTCAATTGGTTTTAAAATAAGAGTCATAAAATATTGGTGCCTATGTAGAATCCTCACAGCAATAAAATATCATTTTTCTATGATGGTACAATATCAACTGTGAATCCATATATATATACAAACATCAGGAAAAGCAAACACTAAAAAATTTTGCTGTACAAGTAATTGGATAATCTGTGTTGCATGGAAGACAAATAAACTAAAGACAGTGAATACAAAAAAAGAAACAATTATTAAATTCAGTATTTCATTTCAAATGAAGTATTTTACCTGCAAGGAATAGCTTCCTTTTTGCCACCTTCAAACATAGAATTTTTTCCCCATTTACTGGGTAATTGCACAACTCTAATGCCATGATGCCCCCAAACGACAATATAGCTTCCACAAGAGTTAACTCTGATGCCTTCCACATCAAACGAAACAATATCATTAAGCAACAGTTTCTGATGACAAAGAAAGGTGTGTTAATGTAAAAATGAAGCAGTGATCTTTTTGTTTTATTATTTTTTTACATGGTCAATATTGAAATATTCCATACAATGATACATTATATATCTAGATTAGGATGTAAAAACTACATCTTATATTCTAATGGACCTCATTCACCAATCGTAAACAAAAAACATTTAGCCAGGTGATTCTCTATCTCTTCTATACAAATTACGCAAGCCATAAAGGCTGTCACATGATACTTTTTAAAAATTGTTTTATCAATATTATGAAGTGGCTAAATGTTGTTTGTTTACGACTGGTGAATGAGGTCCATTACTAATTTATTATAAAATAAATAATAATTTTGGTCATATCCAGGTACTTAAATGAATATATATATATATTTATTAAATAATTTTATAATATATCTAGTTTAGGTACTCTCACAGGTGGCCATATTGGATCTAAAAACACATTTGACATCAAAACAATTTCCTGTTCAGGTTTTACAAAACTGAAATTAAGCATGTCCTAAGAAAAGACATTGCTTTATAACTGAGTGTTTTTATGATATTTTCTTGAGTTTATTCTAAACATAAGAGGTTCCTCTAACGGCTAGTGGGAAAATTATTATTTTTTCTCTTACTATGTAATAATTTGAAATTTTCAAATAACAAGGAAAAAAATAAAGGGTCTCCGTACATCTTTAGTTTTAAACCATACAAAGAGAAAATTCATTCAGCTTTCCAATGATACCAAATTTATTATGATTAAACGAGTCAACGATATTTTAAAACTTAGCACACTTTTTTCAGGTACTAGAATTTCAATAAGGTTGGGATGACCTTTTATCATTAATATCTGTTTTTTTTACATAAGAAAAATAAAATTAGTGTACACTAAAACATGTAAAAATTGAATGAATCACTTATTTATACCTATATCATTGCTTATTAACATAAAATATAATAAAGATCTGTGTTCTTGAGAGTTCTTTCGGTCAGTCGATGTCGAAGCTAAAATCTGTAAATCTAGGTATCTAAAATATTCTTTCAAATAAATATAATTAAATAGATCTAAATCTTAAATCTAAAGATTCTTTTTAATCTACACTATTGTTTTATAACTAGATAGATCTAGATCAATTTAAAAGCTTATTGTGTTGAAAACTTGACAACCAGGAGCAATATTCTTTTTATAGACTATTTTAAGAAAATTAGAAAAAATTATATTTTCGTAATTTACTCATGATATTTTAAAATTTTAATTTCATTTTGATTAGCCACTTATAAATTAAAATTCCTCATTTAAAACTGTACAATTTGATATATACTTTTGTATTTGTATTCACAATAGTTTTGGAAATATTCACATTAAAAAAATTTGCTTCACTTTTTTTTTTTATTTCTCTATATAAAGTCCATAGGATGTCAGGACGCCTTGCACAAACTTAAATTCACAATAACTTTTGAACCAATAATGCTATCATAATAAATTTGGTGTTGTTGGAAAGCATTTTTCATCCTCTTTCATTCTATTACACATGTGTTGGTATAGGATTAATTTAAATTTTTTGGTGCAACTACCTCGTCTAGTTATTCTAATTAATATTATTATTATATAGATCTAGAATCTATAGTCACTATAGTCTATATAGACTTTACTTAGTTTAGATCCAGATCAGAATTCAGAATAAGATCTAGTCTAGAATTCCCTTTTTATCAAAGAAAAATAAAACTAATGAACTAAATTTTACTTAAAAATTTAAAGCAAAGACGGCTAAGTCCATTGCCAAAGGCTAAAGGACTTGACTCTGGACCTAGATCTAAAGGCTAGGCAGCACATTGACATTGTTATTTCAGTAAATTTATTATTTGTACTTGTAGTCTATTAGAAAGTATTTGTAATTTTGTTATAGTTGTATGTATAAATTAGTATAATTATTATTTATAATGAAGTTAAAAAAATCTATCAGGCAATCAGGCTAATCAATGACCTAGAGTCTATTTCAATAAAGAAATGTTAAAGTAAAATCTAGATCTAGTCTACATTATCATAAAGATATCATAAAGTCTACATTATCATAAAGATTCCAAAAATTAACCTGATAATGATAAGATTCTTCAGTTTTTTTCCCCAACCTTAGTTGATCAATTTTGTCAACAACTTTTTCAACCTCACTGTTTTTTTGCAATGTTTTCAAATTGCAATGAAGCAGACATTTGTCTGAGCTATCCCATACAAAGAGATCGCTGCCATTAATACAGAATATACTTTTGGAATCAGTGGCATTTTTATGAGCAGAATCTTTAGCGTTATTTTCTTTAAGTGCTTTACAAAGTGGATGTTTAGACAACTGCTCGCGCCAGCCTCCAAACTCCATGGAGGTCGCCATTTTCAAGCTAACTAAAATGTTCCATAAAGATTAATTAAAATTTTGGATCTGGACTGTAGATGTGATCGATTATCAAATCTATGCTAGATCTATATCCTAATAATTTATTTGAGGTTCATTTGTCTGGCATCAATGGATTCCTATTAATTTTCTGAGGAGATAATTCGGAACCGACTGGAACGTATTTATTTACATTTTCAATTATAAACAGAATATCCGATAGATGGGAGGTCATGTGACTAATCGATTGAGCGGAGCCTATAATCCCGTTCAAGATGGCTGCTAATATGCAGTCGATGTGTCAGTATTGGAAAAACTTCGATTTGCAAGAGTTACAGGTAAATAAAAATATCTTTCTAACTTTCTTTACATAAACATATCAATATATTATATTGGTTTTCTCTTATATTACTGTGAAAAAGCTTCGTTTCAAAGCGAAATCGTAGATTGAAGTAGTCTACGCATTAATTCATTCAAAACATAAGCCTATCACTATGAATTAAGTATGATAATGATAAGCCTAGGCCTAGCCATTGATGATTGACTATCATTGAATATGATTGATTAAGTCGATTGACTGTTCATGATTAGCATTCATGATAAAAATTATTAAAATTAAATCATTCATAGAGTCTAGATCTAGATCTACATTTCTATAATGACAATATCATCATCAATATGAATATCATGTAGATCATACTAGATCTATATTAGACTATATCATTATATGAATTATGAATATATCTTATATGCATAACAATAGTAGACAATACATTCAATGCAATCATAATCATGATAATGACTGAGATAGGCGATAGGAATAATAAAATTAAAAATAATAAAATTGACTTTGGTTAAGACTATTAGTATTGAGTTATAAGTTAAAGTAATATAAGACTTAGACTAGACTTAAGTAAACTTAAGTCTTAAGTCTTTAGTTAAAATGTCTAACTTTTGTACTTTTAATCATGTAGTCAATGTAGACTAGATATACTGATATAGATCTAGATCTAGACTCTAGTCTCTAGTCTGACTTGGTCTTGGACAGTGAGTAAGAGTAGTTAGACAGTCACAGTGTTAGATTTAATATTTTAATTAATAAAGTGACTTAAATCTAGAAGACTCTTTCTATAACAATTGACTAGTTACTATACTATACTTAGTTATATACTTACTAGAGTTTCATCAGAGTCTTGAATCTACTTGCCTAGAATCTATTCTATAGTCTTAGAATTTGAAATGATAGGTCTAGATCTATCTAGATATATAAATCTATTGAGATTATTTAGTTTTAAATCTCGATACTACAATACAATATCCTAGATAGCCTGATATGGTCTATAGATATCCAGGGAGACTATCTAGACTTAGAACTTATTTCTAAAGATTATTTTAGATCTAGAATAAATTGTCACTATGATTAGACGATTAGATTCCTAGATCTAGAATAGAAACTAGATTTAAGCTCATTTAAGCTGCCTTGTCAAACAAGTCCTTTTTGTCTCCTATAATGCCTATATTGATACACTCACCATATTTTTATCATTCAATGTGTCATAGAATCTTTATTTTGATCTTTATGGCAGAGATACTGAGTACTATGGTGCATGTTCCATTTTTCAAATAACTAACACATATTAGTAAATTGTATTTCTATGCAAGACCATAGTTCTACTTGACATCAAGGTATACTGATATGAAGGCATATATATATATATGTTTTCGACCTCATACACATGAATGAGAGTGCTTCCAGTGCTAAGGCTATTGTTAAGTCCCATGATGCATCAGCTGAGTAAGACCTGCATATTTGGTTTCAGGATTAAAAGGGGGGAAAACATGTATCACTCATTGTCACACAACCTTTGCTATTCATTTATTCTATTACTTTATCAAAATACCTGAACAAGACTCTGGCCCTAAAACCCTCATCCTTGAGAATAAAAACAATACATATGGAGTACTGCTATTGGCTGATCTGGAAACCACTGCACAGTTCACCTCAGATATATAGAATTACTGATCTGTACCCTCCGACATGAAAAATAATGAAGAAAATTAGTTCATACTAAATTTATATGAGATGATTTTATAATGTTTTCGATCCCGGAAATGTCACTATATTTTTTTTAGATATCGAACACAACCTCTTTTTTAGTGTTCTTGTATTTTCTTACAATGTGGCTTTTTTTAAAAATAATAAAAGAAACTTAATTTAAATACATTCTTAGTAGCTGAGAGACATCCAAACACACAAAGAATTTATATAAACTACATGTTTATTAAACATTCATTTTATTAATGTAAAAACAAAAAACAACAATACCTCCCTTCCCAATTAAAAATAATTTTGATTAAGTATGCTCTTCCCATCAATGCTTATTCTATTTATATCATTGACCATTATAAAATTTTAAAATACGATGGCAAAGTGGGTGGGGTAAATAGTCCTTTCTTTTCTCTTTTGAGTTGTAGTTCAACTCATGCCTGAAATGAAGAGAATGATATGATAAAAGCATTTTGTAAATGCATAACTTTCGATGTGGTGTATAAGGTGTTCAGTATCATGGTCAGAAAAAAACACTTTGTCACATCTACCCCATCTCTCTTTTACATCAGATTTTATTTTAATCATGCCTAGTGAAACATTACTGTACTTGTGAATATATAACCAGCACACTGGTAAACACAGCACAAATGACATAATAAGTATTAAAAAAAAATCTTACAACCTGTACCCTTATATACTCTGCATCTGCTAAGCATAACTTGCTATAAACTATCAGTATTTAAATTTGTTGCTAATCATACATCCTTCGATTCGCAATTGTGCTCCAGTAGTTGTTCCAACTAGTGGTACGTTGAGTGCAACACACGTGGGACATACGAGCCTACGGTCATATCAGCAAACTATAGGGGTTATAAAGATCCACCAGTGTGTCCATAGTTTCCGTTTTGCTATGTTTATGAGTAAAAAAAAATTTTGTCAACCCCACACATTTGTATACCTCACACAGCTGCCATTCCTTTTTAAAACTTGTAGAACCTACTTTAAATGTGCAGAAATTCAGTACACCAGATCTATTTTTATTGACTAGTGGATGAGTAGTTTAGAGATGTTTCTGTTTACAGAGCAATACAAATTTAATTTATGCCTTGAGTTGGCTTTGTGTTCGATAAGGCAGCTTTAATCTATATCTATCTTCTTAATCTATACCAAGTAATCATATAGACTCTATTGACTACTGACTCTAGCTAGCTAGATCAACAATCTAGGGAACAGATCTAGATTCTAGATAAGTAAGATTTAAATTATCAAGATCAATATATTATTTTATAGAGAACATACTCTATGTTCTATTTAGAGATCTATAATTTCTCCACTTACGATCCAAAAACAGTAACTTTATCACTTGGACATGACTTTTAGTCTAAAACATTTGTATCACTATTATTAACTTTGAATATCTAGGTCTAAGTCTAGATTATATTCTAATTCGAGATGTGGTAGAAAGGCTACTTTAGCTCGATAAAAATTAAAATGAAAATAAACTAATATAAAATATTTTAAATACAATTTGTAGAAGCGGAGATAAGTTAATTTATTTAGGTCTAAACATTTACTGTTTTGAAAGAATGCATATCTGTATTTGATAGAACCTTAAAATTTTGTAGATTGTATCAAAGGTTTATATGTATTGAATTGAAGTAATACTAAAAAACTGTCAACCTTTTTAAAAATAAAATGTAATACTGAAATTATAATTCTAAAAGAATTCGGAACAGGGGTGTTACAAATTAGAGGCAGATTGAGATGAATTTAATGTTAATTAGATTGCAAAATCACTTGTTTTTGCATGGATTTATTGTGCACTCTCAAAGCACCTTTTTCTTTTTTTAATTGACGAATATGCATAAAACATATCAATTATAATGCATTTGTATGCATAAATTTTTCATTTTTCTATCCTGCTATTGAAAAACTTCTTTTAAAGATAAATTAGTAAGTCAAAGATTACAACAAAAAGAATCTAGCCATTGGATATTCAATTCATTAGAAACAATCAGAGGCTGAAATAATTAAGATATACCCGCTGAAGATATTGTCATTCATTGAATGCCATTGTTGTACAAAACATAAAAAGGCTTATAAAAGTTTAGTATGGAACACAAACTATGATAGTTTTGGGCAAATCAAAAGTGATTTTCAAGGGGAAAAAATGAGACCATTTCTGCCAATTGTAGAAGGCGTGGTGGCTGAGCGGAAAAGCGCTTATCTTCCGAACCGGGGTCCTGGGTTCGAATCCTGGTGAAGACTGGGATTTCTAATTTTGGGATCTTTGGGCGCCTCTGAGTCCACCCAGCTCTACAGAGTACCTTTACATCATCTGCCCTATAAATCGCAAGGTCTGAAAGGGGAACTTTACTTTACTGTTTATTGCATTGGCCCATACACTGTGCTGCCTAGATGTAGAGCCAGGATCAGACTAGTCCAGTATTATGATCACAGATCAATGTCACTAATCGTCTGAATAGTCTGTTCACTCAGAGTAGTGTGATAACTGATTTTTTTAAATACAAAAATCTAATATATAGTGATCTAGTCTATATGCAATATATTTTTGTCTCTCAGCTGGTGAATGGCTTGCACATTGAATTTAAAACATAGTATATATAGGTTTACATCAGATTTAGTTTCTCCCGTGTCTTTTAACACTATGATTTGAATCACATTTATTTGTGATCACCCTCCCACTTTTCTTTCAAATATTAGATACATCTGTTTTACTTGATTAAAAAAAATATATAACTTAAAAAATTGAGCTTTTAGGTGTCATGTTGAATTACCCTTCAAACTCTTGGGCATATAGATCTAGATCTATTACTTTTCAATTAAGTCTACAAAAATAAAACAGACAAACAAAAATCCATAGAATTATAACTAGTGATTATGCTAATTGCATTAACATGTTTAAAGAATTTAAGTCTTTTTACTTTTTATCTGTAAAAGCTTAAGCATAACTTTACTAACAAAACATAGACATGGAAATACAAAATACATGTTACCACTTATGTGAGCATCGTGAGTGCATATTCTACTTCTCTAGGCTTGTAGAGATATAACTCCATTCATGTTAATTTTACACATTTTGAAGTGTTACATCACATTACTGAATATATAAAGTTTGTTTTAATACATAATACACAACATTCTATTCATATAGTGTTCAGTACAAGTCAGCTTAATGTAGAAATTTATTACCATTCATGCATGGTATATGCCTTATTTGATGACATATGGGTTTTGATTACACATTCTACTAGTGATTACCTTAGAATTTTCATTGTCCAAGTCTGTGTAGCATTAATGGTTCTTGGTATTTATTTTGTTATGTAAAAAAACAACTTTAGTCTCATATTGACTTGAAAGGCACACACAAATAATACTTTTTATTTTTAGTTATTTTTCTTAAATTATATGCTGGATGTTAGCATAAGACATAGTCACTCTCTAAGTGTGAGCTGATCAGCATAGTTCTCTACTGATTATTCAAAGATGTTGGGTTGAAATCCTTCTGACATTAAGAATTTAAAGAAAATGTAATGGTGTTTCCCCCAAATGTCCATTCACATTTTATGAGTGTAGAGTGTGTCTGAATGAGTTCCTTGTGTTTGTACAATCATCTTTACCTTACCAGTTGACACAGTCTAAAACTGTTTCCTATTCTCCCAACTCTGACTAAAATTGGCTGCCTGGCCATCAGGTCTGAACTTTGGAGTGTTGTCACAGTGCACCAGAGTTTGCGTCATATAAGCCATCATTTTGCGGTTTGCGCGCTGGACTGTCGTTTGGATTTATCAATGGTCGCGGGTTCAAACCCTGCCCACTCCTATCCCCCGTCGTCCTGCGGGAGGTTTGGACTAGGAAGTAAACTATCTTCAACTATGAAGGAACATCCGAAACATTTATACCATTTTACAAACAAAACAAACATTTTACATCATGTCCTTAAATCCAATAGAAAGTCTGGACTAGGTCCTAATAATATTTGTTTATGAAGCAATGTGTGCTTCTTGTATAAACTTAAGGCTAATTTGATAAGTTAAAAGCCTTGCAGGATTGACTTAGTATGGACACTTACATTCCACACATCAGGACTAAGGGTATACTTCTGGACATAGTGTTTCAAATAATCCTTTATACATAAAACTAATTTGTTTGTGACAAAGATTAACGATGAATGTATTAGGCGTATGATGTGACCAATGAATTTATTAGGTGTATGATGTGACCAATGAATGTATTAGGTGTATAATGTGACCAATGAATGTATTAGGTGTATGATGTGACCCATGAATGTATTAGGTGTATGATGTGACCAGTGAATGTATTAGGTGTATAATGTGACCAATCAATGTATTAAGTGTTTGATGTGACCTATGAATGTATTAGGTGTATGATGTAGCAAGATTCAATTGAATTAAAAACTTAATTTTTAAAATGTTTTGTTTCATGGTTGGAGATACATTTGTGTTTTATTGCGTTTCAATGATTCTTTGATTTTTTTGAAACTATTTCTTCACTTATAATGTCATCCTTGAAATGATTGGTTAGCTTGGATGAAAAATCCAATACCAACACAATTTTAGCACATTCTTTTTTTTTTTTTTTAAGTATTCAGTACCTTATTTAACAACAGTTACAAGTAGTCAGAGTTAACTAGTGCTAACTGATCTAGTATGCTAAGCATAGCACAGGCAATTAAAGGGGTCCAGCCTTTTCAAAAAATGTGTGCACAACTTATTATTTAACTCATTAGACTCATGCAGATTTTCACTAGCTTGGCATGAATTGGTTGTTAGTTTCAGTGAAAGTAAAAAAGTTATTGGGATCTCGATGGTTCGAAACAGATTTCTACTTCACAAAAGCTTAGCAATAGTTGCAAAATGTGTGCACGGAGTATCATGTCATCAATGTTTTATCTGGGACTCAGTTTTGAAAATAATGTAGAACTCACGGGATGAACTGTAATTGTGATCAGTACCAATGTGTGCTTCTACCAATAAAGGGAATAAGCTGTAAGTCATACTCACCCACCTATGTACGCTTCTTGACATTGTTCCCGTATGGGTTACAATGTGCAGTGGAGGAAATAAAAAAATGGATAATTAAAAAAAAAGAAGTATTTTTACCGTCTGATAAACTGGTTTTTTTTTAAACCGTTGAAGTCTTACGATCTGAATGTGTTCACATTTCTGTATAACAAGTTTGTTTGTCTAAGGTAAATACAGTGGTACGATACTATGAACATTTTCTTGGGTAGATGAATAGGATTGATAGATTTAGGTTATGTCATAGAAACAACTCTGTTTTAAATTTACGATAGATTGGGATCCTCTAGGATGACTCTTTGGGATCCTGTAGAAAACTTCTCTGGGACAGTGCTTCTCTGCTGCTCTTCTTTCTTGTTGTTTGGCTTGCTTTAGTTTTAGACATTGTTGTTATTTAACCACACCAATGATCTTTCTCTTCTGACGATAATTCATTGATCCAATAGCCACCATGTTCTATACCCGAAGGAATTCAATAGCTGGGAGCTGGTGGAACTATGGCTGAAGCATCTTCTTCTTGTCTCCCTCCCAGCCCACAAAGCCAGCCCTATCCCTCCCCCACTCCCTTCAAACAAAGAGCTGTAAAACGTACACATTTTCCAGGCAATTTATTAACTTGAAAACTGTTTCTATGGTGATGGCCGTGTCGATGATCGAGTCTCGATGGCAAGGAAACAATTTTTTTATTTCCAGTCTAGGGACAGTTGGGAGGGGGGAGGGGTTGGGTTGAGGAGAGAATCGGAGATCAATCGATATTGAATATAATACGTTAGCCGCTACTTATTATCGGCGGGGAGGGGACACGAATGGTTTGTAGGAATGGCTATGCACTGGGTGACAGAGTAGACATGACCTACTCTGTGAGTTGGTCTGAGTAAATATCTCCGCTGTTATGTAATCTTTGCTTAGAAAGCATATGGTCAATGGTTTGTAACTACTCGCTGTCTTGTTTGTGTGTCCTTCGTTTTATCCAGCCCGAAGCATTCTAAGAAATCGTTCGAGAGTTAGTTTTGCGTAAATGTTTCTGGTGTTCCTTCAGATTTGACGAGAATTACACCCTTGTGCAAACCTACTGCTGGACAGCGGGAGTGTCGTCCGGCAGGGTTCGAGCCCGTGACCATGCAGAACGACACTTCAGAACGCATACCATATGACTACACCACCATGAGGTCTCGCGTGATCAACATTTGACCAACCCGCTGATTTCTTTGTCTCATCATATGTTTCATGTACAGTGCTCGTTAAAGATTCTCCAGTAAACTCCTTATTGAAATCCTCTGGTCGGCAACCAAGCGTTCTAACTCATATTCATCAGCATAGCTATTTCACGATATGCGAAACTGACAACTGATAACAGTTTCGTCTTTATATTGATAGTTATAACATTTTCTACATTTTATCTTTGTTTTCCGGATTTATTTTTTTAGTTGGTCAGTTCTGCACTAATAATGTCTTGGACTTGAAAGTTGAAAGCTTTGTAGGTAAAGATAGAACATAGCGACATCAGTTGATCAGAAGCTCAGAATGCTTCTTTGCATTTGCTTTCAGTTGTATCGTGTTTGTAGTCACGTTACATAGAGCTTCTTGTCAAGGTTCTCTTTAGAATTCAATCATTCCAGCTCATTCACCGAAGGGGCATTGTTCCAAATCAAAAACATTTCATAGGACTTTTACATTCAACTTTGTGTTTTTGTTCAGATTTTTTTTTTTGCTGTGATCATTTTAACTTGTATTTATCAGGAAGAAACCATATTTTTACATTTCTACAAAAGAAATAATAGTAAAAGGAAAACCTTGATGAAATGGACAAAGTTTAGAAGTTAGTGATCATATTTCACTGTTCATTAATCATTGAAGGCTCGCTTGAAAGTCGAGATGGGTAATTGAAGGAACTGCGCTCTGTAAGGGAGGCCCCGGAGGAATATGATTTAGTCGTAAACTCGGTCAATAAATCGCGATCTGGAGCGAAGACATCACGGCAGGGAATCGTTTAAGCTGTATTGATTGTCTTTGGTTCTGGCCATCCTATTGTCTCCTCGACATCTTCTCTTTGTGTTCTTGTTTCAATGCGTCGTTTCCATCTTGTTTTGTTGTTGTACTAGTTATTTTTTTTTATTTTTTTTTCATCTTTCAGCCTAGCTCCGACCCTCAAGGCCTCCCTTATTTTATTATTGGTAATAATTTGTGCGCGTGTGTTGTTTGTATGTGCATCTTTTCATTTGGCAGACGGCATCGGTCGTTGCCTTTGTATGTAGTTGTCTTTCCTACTTGTTCGTCAGACCGACAGGCTTGATTTTAATCAGGCCTGTAACCCTAAGGAAATAATCACTCATTTTGTTTTTTCAAACATAAATTATTTTAGTCTGTTTCCTGTGTTTTTCCTTTTTTAAAAATAAAAAAAAAATAATTCTGTTCTATTGACTTTTACGAGTGTCTGTGTGAGAGATGTTTGGGCCGTGTGCGTTCAACGCAAGAGAAATCTATGCAATATTAATGAGGAAATGAAGTCCTTGTGTGAACAGCAACACAGAGGCGCCAACTGCTTTCCATGGGAACATGTCCTTCTTCTTAACTCTATACAACTCAATAGGAGTTGATTAGATTTGGTCTATTGGTGCTTAAGTCATCCAGGTTTATGACCGTGAAAATACGCGTTCAAGTTTATAATAGTCTGTTTCGTATATGATGAATACAATGGTTCTAAAGTCTGCGTTCAAGAACCTCATGCCATAGTCCTTCTAGAATCTAGATCATCGCATATTTTGTGTTGTCAGTATTAAGTAGATCATTGTGTTTGTAATACCTAGTGAAGCAAATATGCATTGTGTGGCTGAGGGACATAAAACGCTTAACTGCTTGAAGGGGCTAGAGTTCGATTAACGACGTTAAATTAGGAATTTTTATTTCGAGATTTGACTCATCTCTACCCGTGATCCCGTTTTGGGACATAGGCTCCCAACCAGCTTCCTCCAGGCGTCTCTATTCTGGGCAAGTCTCTTAAACTGTCCCCACGTCTTGCCCATCTTCTTGGCATCTGATTCCTAATCGCGTCGCCATGTATTCCTTGGCCGTCCCCGCTTCCTCTTCCCTTTGGGGTTCCATGTGAGGGCTTGCCTTGTAATGTTGGATTCAGGCTTGCGAAGGCTGTGACCTAGCCATTGCAAGAAGCAATTATAGCTACTTTTAACGATGGTCTGACAGCATTTCGTTTTGGGCAATGCAAATACATTGTAAACTGTATGCAACGGCGTGACTGTCTACCTAGTGACCCAAAGGTACTTATTAGTTGATATTTACCCAGTTGTTTTTTTTTATGTTAGTGTTGCCGGACTTGTGAAGCACTTATGCCTGTAAAAGTCAATGTGTTGATTTATTCCGTGTATTTCTTTCTTTATTTAGCTCTAGTGTTGTTTTTGTTACATGCCATTGTTTTGTTGACTCATTTCTCATTGTTCTCTATTGTTTGATGTTCACTCTGTTAAGGGAAGAATAAAGGAAGTGTCGAGACAGATGGAGCTACAAATATTGAATCAACACTTTAGCAGAAGAACAACAACATAAAGTTATTTGAAAAAAAAACACAACATAAATCGATTTGTGTGTGTGTGTTGCTTCTCCAGTCACATTTGTCTTTCTGCTGTGGCCATGTTCCGCAGCTGTGTTTAAAACAAGATCCGCTTTCCGGGAATCTGGGAATGCTAACTGGGAATCGAGAGCGTCCTTAAACTACTTTTACCGAGGCTTTTGTCCGAGGCTACCGCCTGGTGATAAGTGTAGTTAACAAAAACTATTGGATGGCGCAGTGATTGCCTTCAGCTTATTGATTTCTACGCAAGGACAACAAATAATTGCAAAGCGGGTGGGGGTTGGGCTCTCTTAAGAGCGGTCATTCTTAAATTTGTGTTTAAAAAATCCTTTTTTTATGTTGAATAGACATCTCAGAAATGACTTGTGTAGTTTTGTTGTTTTTGACTGGTCTGTTCAACTGTAAGTGATGTCTTTGTTCATGAATTGGCTGCCCTAGTCGTGTGGTGTGCGCACTGGACTGGCGTCTCGATGGTTCCGGGTTCGCAACTTGCCTGCCGCCATTCCCGCGCTGATAATGAGAAGTAGTTGTCTATCTGTATGTCGTAAAGAATTCGCCATTTACAAACTAACTTAAAAAATACAAAAAAAAAAAAAAAACAATCTCGCTAATAGCGAAAACTAGTTCTCTCTGTGTGTGTGTGTGTATTTTTTTTTCTTTTTGTAGTTTCCTTTTTTTTTTCGTCTACACTTTTTTCCTTTCTTTCTGCACTGAACGCTCACTTGGAAAGACCGTCAGGCTTACACTTACTCTTATAGACTAGGAAGCACTTTCCACGGTGTGAGGATGTTATTTACCTCTGGTCCCATTCTCATTGTTTGGGATGGCTTGTCAGAGGCAGATCTCTTCTTGTTTTGTTTGGTGCGCTGCTGATGCGTTCCTTGACGAATAGTCCCTTCAGTAACAGACTTTGATCTAATGGTCGCTTTACAAAGAGGGTGACATGTAACTAAGAATTGAAAATTCCTCGCATCCGTGATGCGAATCATCTTTGATTAGTAATCTATTTTGTGTGTGTGTGTGTTTCTCGCCTATGTCTTCATTGTGTGTCCATTTCTTTTTGAAGAAAAGATGTTGACAAATGTTCACCTCTGGAAATACTAACGAAGTGTAACGCAAGGACTCTACCTAGACGTTTTCATTCCTTGAACACGCCTGTTCCTATAACGCAACCAAAAGTTTGTGATGTGCATCGGCTGTACGCTTTAGAAGCAAACTGTTCTTGGCATGCACCTCATTGTAATCCACATCCCACTGCGCTAAAAAAAAATGCAGAATTCATAACAACAGTATATTAGGGGTACACACTGGATGCGCCACGAGTTGTATTGATAAAAAGCATTCATTCTTTCCTTGTCGGTCTCCATCATGCTAAGTTTTATAACTATATAATAACTCTGCTAACAATCAGACGTAGTGCTGAAGTAGCGTGTAGATATAAAAGGTTTGATCCCACGATAGAAATATTTGTCGATGTTGACTTAGGTGTATAATGTCAAGATTTGAAAGGACAAAAAAAAATTCCCATTCATGGTCGTTCATTTTTCCTTGTGGTGTAACTTTGCGCTCGACCCATGTCTTAATGTTCGAGCTTGGTGTAGAAATATTTATAATCGCTTTAAAAAAAAAGACCAGCTTCTTCCTCGTTACTGGCATGGTATCATTTAATCGAAGTGCAGAACCTATTTCATTGTTTTTATATTTTATATATTATTATATAAACTCATAACTAGACTGCAGCTTTATGCAGAAAAAAAAGGAGGATTTCGCTTTTGATTTCTTACAAACAAAACAACATTTTTTCAACTTGTTCATGTTTTTATTCACATTAGAATGCTCATTTGCCTGAACATCAATGCTTAAAAAAAATGTCTTTTTACCTTGTTGTCTTCAAGGGTGATCACTTGATCAAGCAAGCAGAAAGTCAATAACAATTTCAGAGTGATCTGAGCTTTGTCTTTGGCTCTCCTATAACGCCTGATCGCCCTATATTTGTGTGTGTGAGTGTGTCAGTTCAAGGGATGCCCTGCTTGTTCTCCGTGGCTTTCTTTGGCGTCTTGTCTCCCTTGCCATTCCTTTTTGCCCGTAGGGTGGTATGAAGTGGTCAAAGCGAAACTTGTGTGTGGGGTGCGAGGCGCCATGGTCATCATCGCTTTCAGTGGCTTCCACACCTCCCTCCCCCTAATTTTTAGATGCCAAGCGAAAAAAAACAACAACATTAGACCATCCAGATCTCATTAAAAGATCTTTCTGGTCAGTGGCAAGCATGCAGTTTCCAACCAGAGGTGAAGCATGTGACGGCTGACTTTTTGATCCTGCTGCTAGGCGGAATTGTTGAATCGGATGGTCCATGGATCGCTCCCTGGTCAGTGCGGTCACTTATTTCGCTATATTCAATTCACCATTTTCTCTCAGTAAAAATTTGGTCCCCAGTGCTGCATGTAACATGCATGTACGGAATATGCATGCATTATTGTCACCCGTAACCCCTTTTGCCTGAACAACTTTCGAAGGTGTTTGATTTTGTTTTGTATTCAAGTATTCACTTCAAGACTTTTTAATTACGAAGTACAATCATTTGGATTAACTTCCCACCAAACTTTGAGGCTTCCTACAGTGCTCGATAAAATAGCTTGGCTTTAGGCAGCGATAAAGGGGGGAGGGACCGGGGTAGTATTGGAAATCGTCTGAGTGTTTGATACAGTGTGTGTGTGTCTCCTATAATCAATACTTTGGTGGCACAGGACGTTCCCTTAGTGTGAAACTTAAGGTTTTTTTTTTGGGGGGGGCGCTTGGTGAAAAAAAAATGGGGTGGGGGCGCTAATCTATTGATTTTGTTCTGGTCTCTCCTTTGTCATCATCATTTGTTCTGGAAAACATGCACGAGAATAAACAACACATGGTGTGTGTGTGTGTTCTCCTGATTCCCCCCTTCCCTGGTGCATACACACACACACAGCCCCGCGCCTATTTGTGTGTATGTGTGTATAGGAGGATAAAAGGAACACAAGCGTACATCTTTTTTTTTTGGGGGGGGGACTTTCTATTGACAAGTGGAGAGACAATGAGCTCCCAGTGCTATCTTATTGACAAAGAATTGCAGCCATGTCCTACTGGTGAATGATTTGTAGTTCATCTCACCCTCCCAAAGCCTCTTACCTCTACGGCCCCCTGTTTACACTCATTGGTGTCTCCCTCTAATGTCTTGGACTATTAGTTCATACCTTAGTTCATTTGTTCCTAGTTATGGCACTAAAGTAACTGAAAGAGAAGCATTGTGGATTTCAAAAAGGTCGTCAAGAAGACTATTTAATGAACTGCAGCAAACAACAAGGAAAGAAAAAGCTTATATTACGTGTAGTTGTGTCCATTAGTTTGGATCAGTCATGTGATGAAATTTGTAATAGATCTAGACTAACAATAATAAGTAAGCGGCATTAGAAATATTTTTACCAATTGTTTTTTGTTTAGCGTAGTTTCATGCTTTTAGCTTTCCCAATACACTTCTATCCTATCATTTGTCTGGACCTTTTGGGGGGAAAAAAGGGGGGGGGGGAGAAGGGAGTATCTGGGTGATCGCTTTTTGAATGTATTTATTAAAAAAAAATTGAGCGACCTGAATTTGAACTCGAGAGTTAAGGCCTCCTCATTCTCCTCAAGAAACACGTAAGCCACTGTGCCAGGGAGCTGCTTATGAAAATAGAAGTATCGTTATTTAAAAACATTTCTTTCTACAAACAATAAATGGGACTTTTTTTTTTGCGACGAAAGCGTTTATTTTAAAGGTCGTCTTGGGTATTACATTATTAGGTTCATCTATGTCCATGGCCTTGTTGGACTACGGAGAAGTCAGTCAGAGACACAGATGTATTCAATCTAGGACTATGTATATTCGGTGAAAGGACATAGCATTGGCCTAGGCGACTGTATCCCATGGTCTAGGGCTAGACACAAAAGAGACTGGGGGAACATGGCGAGCCAGAATATTCCACTCTCTCTCCTCCCGATGTGCCCCCCCCCCGTCCTCATTTGTTGTAGCAAATGTCGTGTGTTTGGATCCCTGCCAGAGCTTATCGATTTCATAGATTGGAGCTCTTTATGGCGAACCTGATGAGATCGTTACCCTGGCAACCGATCGGGCTGCTTTTGGACGACTTTAATTTTTCTCTGGCTAAATAAAAAAATATGGTTGGGGGGGGGGGTTAGTGGATGGGTTTGTGGAATATTGAATATTTGTGTTGGTTTCGGTGGTGTCTGTATATAATATGGTTTCCCATGATGCCTTGGTTTTATTCCATTGATGTGTACAAAAGTAGGAATATTTGATGACCACTAAGGGCTCGATAGCCTAACGTTTTAAACAAGGTGTAACTGGTAGGCCTATAGTTGGTGATTAAAACTTTCACGTTGTCAGAGCCTTGGTTCATTCCAAACCTAACTACTCAGAATAAGTGACATAAATTATACGTATACATAGATTGGTATAAACTTTAGTGACATTCTATCTGTACTTTTCTGCTTTTTCCGTTTATCCATCTGTCCGACTTCTATCAATGTCTGACTGAATATGCCTCTCTGCATCTCTTTCGTTTCTCTCATCTCTCCTCTCTCTCTCTCTCTCTCTCTCTCTCACACACACACACACGCTCACACTTACACTGTATATGTGGTTATAGATTTGAACGATTGTGTCGACTTAATCTACAGTAGATCGAGCCAAAAGAACCCAGTGAAAGAGAGAAGAGGAGAGAAAAAAAAACAACAACGTATAAAATGCATCGATCTCACACAGTTCGCTCCACCCCCCTTCACACAACCCCTCCCGCCCATTCTTTCTCTTGCAATCGCAGATGGAGTGGTTACCATGGCAACGAAATGTAAGAATGGGAGCAAATTATTTTTCTCCGTGAAAGCCGCATTGATTTGATTGACTCGTGAATGTTGGTATTGATCAGGGAAGGACATCTAAACGTAGCCCTGGAGGATGGGAGAGACAGGGGGGGGAGGAGGGAGGAGCCTGAGTGTAGCACTCTGACTGATAATGGGAGTTGGTGCTGAAAAGGGGGGGGGGCGTCTCTAGCATTACTTTAGTGAACAATGGAGTTTGTGTTTTGAAGACTTTTTTTTTCCTTATTGTATTTGAACTTTTATTTGACGTTTTCATTGAAACATCTAAAAACGTCCATCGTGCAAGAGATTTCTTTGACTTTAGTTGTTGTATGTTATCATTGTCTTTTTGAAAACATAGAATGCACAGGGGCTAATGTTTAGAAGGGACACAAACTGGAGATCAACACAGCCTTGACACTGTCTCATGGGTTCCATTTCAATTTCCGCCAATGGTTCTAAGCCCCTGCATTTCTAAATCTGCGTTATACTTACTCTAGGGAGTACCTGTCGCCCAGGTTGTCCTAGGTGTTTGTAAGAAGTGCATATGACAGCGGAAGTCAAAGATTTCAACTCAACACAGAGCGAGTAAACTTTCAGTCAGTAGTTCCAGCTGGAAAGAAAGGTTTGCCCTACTCGTTGAGACCTCAACTTAATAGATCAGTGGTTTGGCTAACAGGACTAAATGAAGCTCAGCTGAAATTCGTAGGTGCATCAGGGTCTGAAAAAGTCATGAATTGAATGTTTTAATTGCGTTCCGTTAGAAGTTGTCTGAGAAGAACTTTGAATAATTGTGCCAGTTTCCTCTAAACAGTGGGTATTCAAAGGAGACGAGCATTTGTTGAACATTTAGCTTTACCTTTGGCACGAAATGCTGGAGACATTAACCAGTGCACGCTATTGTGTATCACAGTATTTCCCAAACGTTTTCCTTAACGGGACACTTCGCGCATTTAAGTATTGAGCGGAACATATTGCTTATTTTTTAGAGAGATTAATTCATGTGGTGCACTACTGGTTAATTATTTCAGTTTTTTTTTTTTTTTTTTTGGGGGGGGGGGACACCTATTCAGGGCTCGCGGAACACTAAAGTCTATCAAAAATCATTTTTCCTGCTACCTTCTGACTGCATTTCATTTGGGCGTTGAAAACGGCACCTGGGAAGTTTTGTGGTTAATGAAAGTCAAAAAGATAAAGGGGTTTGAGTTTTTGGCACATCGGCTCACTTTAGGCCATGGCGTGCCCACAAGAAAAAGGAATTTTGAGAAACATAGGACCGCTATTTTTGCAGGTAGAGTTTGAAATTCAAAAATTGAGTTGTTGTTTTTTTTAGTAAGGGAGTTCAACTGCAGATATTTTCTTTACTTATGTTAAGTAAAGATCTTTATTGTATAATCTACTTTGGTACTAGCAGTGTATAGCATGAATTGTACATTTTTTTTTGTAACGTTGCCTTGGCGTTGGGCTGAAGTCTCTGTATTTTGGTTTTCTTTTTTCACAGAAAACCCCCACAAAAAAAAATTAGTTCAATTGCCAATCAGTTGTATATTATTCTTTGTTTACGCTCGTGTTGCTGGTTCTCAATGAGATATTTTAGTCTTACCCAAAATGTAGACTCACCAGAGAATTGTATTCATGAGAGGGAGAGAGAGAAAATTGAATTATTGAACTGACAAACTGCAAGAAACGAAATTGAATTTCACATCACGATGGCTTGTATTGTACGAAAATGACAGACGATGAATTTTTAATGGGGTGTACCATTACAGGGCGGCAAAGTATCTGTGCTCCTGTTGGCGCTGGCTTATACAAATCCGTCATCATCTACAGCTGATTTGTGGAGGACGAACTGGTTAGTGCCGAGTATCGATGATGACGATCAGGCATCGATCCTCAACCCGAGCAGCACCGGCCTAACTATGTTGTCACAGCGCGGCAATTATAGCAGTGTGTGGGATCAATGGGGGGATAAGGATGTCGTATCGGTTTTTCACTTGGTGGAAGTTAATGAGGCTTGCGATTGTATCTGACGGGTTTTAATAAACGTGTCGGCACTCCAAGTGGCAATGGGGAGGAAAATCTATGGCATTTTCAGAAGCAGACACTCTGGCATGTAGCAAATGTAATACATGGTTTATCTAATAAAGGAACAATCGTTTTAACGCGCGCAGATAATGAAGAAATACGTATGAAAGGAAGTCGTTAGTATCAATTCAGCTAATCTTGAATCCCTTAACCTTTGAACTTTGAGTAATTCTTTTGCAGAGTGATTATGTAAGGGGACTCAACGAATACAGATTGATATCTTAATTAACATTGTCATTGTAGCCTCCCTTTGTTTTGATTTTTTTTTTGTGGAAATTTATTATTAAGGCATACATCAACGGACATTCAAATTGTGTGGATAAAGTTCTATGTGTACAAATTGAGTGGTCATTTTATCTGGAATAAATCGTGGGCAGCGAGGGTCATCCTGAACGGGGGATGTGCCTGATGTCATCTTAAACGGACGTGTTTTTTTTTTTATTTTATTTCATCTGTGCACCCATTCCTCTAGCCTGGCAACAATTAGCATCATCAATGCATTCACTTTTCAATTAGTAGATGTATTGGCGATCGATGAACAAGAGGTGGGGGAGCGATGGGAACTTGCCTTTGGACATCGCGTAGTTAGTACTTCACTTGTCCTGTGGTCTCATGTGCGGAAGGAGAAAAAAAACGGTCTGATTGCAGTCAAAGCTGATTAATTAATAATAGGAGAAACAATACAAAAGGAAATGAATAGAATCGTGGTGGGGGAGGCGAGGAGGGCTTCAAATGGGAGGGTTTTATGTCACGCTATTGTATGATGATGAGCTAGTCTGCTGGAGAAGAGAGGGTCGCCCCCCCCCCCCCCCCCATTGATGTGTGTGGGTTATAATTTGGGCACTGGTAGACTGGTTTAATGTGTTTGTTTTCCCCATTTTGCGGGGGGGGGGGTAAAAAAAGGCGAAATGGAAATGTGACTGTGTGCGTTGGTGGGGGGGGGGGCTGGTAGTCGACCTATAATATCAATCGATTTGATTGATCAGCTGCCCGGGCTAGCGTCGAGATTGTTGCCATGGCAACGGTTTGGGGCTAGAAAGCGAAGTGTTTTTTGAGTACAGCCTTGGCATTGATTTTATTGACACGCCATCTAGCAATATTTTTTTTTAAAGCATACATATATATTTTTGTTTTCACTTCCCATGGCACGCTGTTTGATCAATAAATCAGAATATTTGTCGCTACTCTCGAGTCTCTTGCAGGGTAGGATTAACACACTGCGTGCTGATACACCATGTACACATAGGACACCATGTTTCGCACGTAGCATAGTGCTCTACCGTACGCATATAACACCATGTACACATAGGACACCATGTTTCGCACGTAGCATAGTGCTCTACCGTACGCATATAACACCATGTTACCCACATAATACGTTGCTGTATGGCACACATACAAACTGTGTTACCTGAGTGACATATTACTCTAACGTTACGCATTTCACACCATGTAACACATATATCATAGCTTTTCTTAGGACACCATGTTACACATATATCATAGCTTTTCTTAGGACACCGTGTTACACATATATCATAGCTTTTCTTAGGACACCATGTTACACATATATCATAACCTTTCGTAAGACACCATGTTACACATATATCATAGCCTTTCTTAGGACACCATGTTACACATATATCATAGCTTTTCTTAGGACAACATGTAAAACATATATCATAGCTTTTCTTAGGACACCGTGTTACATATATATCATAACCTTTCGTAAGACACCATGTTACACATTTATCATAGCCTTTCATAGGACACCATGTTACACATATATCATAGCTTTTCTTAGGACACCATGTTACATATATATCATAGCTTTTCTTAGGACACCGTGTTACATATATATCATAACCTTTCGTAGGACACCGTGTTACACATATATCAGCTTTTCTTAGGACACCATGTTACACATATATCATAACCTTTCGTAAGACACCATGTTACACATATATCATAGCCTTTCATAGGACACCATGTTACACATATATCATAGCTTTTCTCAGGACACCATGTTACACATATATCATAGCCTTTCGTAAGACACCATGTTACACATATATCATAGCTTTTCTTAGGACACCATGTTACACATATATCATAACATTTCGTGAGACACCATGTTACACATATATCATAGCTTTTCTTAGGACACCGTGTTACATATATATCATAACCTTTCGTAAGACACCATGTTACACATATATCATAGCCTTTCATAGGACACCGTGTTACACATATATCATAGCTTTTCTTAGGACACCATGTTACACATATATCATAACATTTCGTAAGACACCATGTTACACA
Source organism: Biomphalaria sudanica (assembly GCA_036873155.1). Taxonomy (NCBI): domain Eukaryota; kingdom Metazoa; phylum Mollusca; class Gastropoda; family Planorbidae; genus Biomphalaria; species Biomphalaria sudanica. The sequence goes on from JAZGLO010005729.1 coordinate 3,109,362, forward strand.
TATATCATAGCCTTTCATAGGACACCGTGTTACACATATATCATAGCTTTTCATAGGACACCATGTTACATATATATCATAGCTTTTCTTAGGACTCCATGTTACACATATATCATAGCTTTTCTTAGGACACCGTGTTACACATATATCATAGCTTTTCTTAGGACACCGTGTTACACATATATCATAGCTTTTCTTAGGACACCGTGTTACACATATATCATAGTTTTTCTTAGGACACCGTGTTACACATATATCATAGCCTTACATAGGACACCATGTTACACATATATCATAGCCTTTCATGGGACACCATCTTACACATATATCATGTTACACATATATCATAGGCTTTCATGGGACACAATGTTGCACATATATCATAGCCTTTCATAGGACACCATGTTACACATATATCATAGCCTTTCATAGGACACTGTGTTACACATATATCATAGCCTTTCATAGGACACTATGTTACACAAACTACAGTAAATTATACATATAATATCTTTTTACACCTTATGACACATTTTACACTGTGCAAAAATGTTACACATGACATGTTAAAAAAAAAGACAAATGTTACACATATTATACGTCAAATATTTTTTTCACATACTTTCAAATTTATTAAAGTTTGTGTTACGAACGATTCTTTTAAGTTCGTCACAGAATAAATCCATAGATCAATATATATCCTTACTCTATGTATATTTTTATCACATGTATATTTTTATTTCATGAATATACTCCCTATGTATATATTTATTACATGGCTATCCTTATTGGTATATGGGGCAGATCAGTGTGTGTGTCATCAAGTCAACTATTCTGTACGTGTGTACACGACCTCCTGGACAGAAAGTTTTGTAAGAATGGACACAGCTTGTTGCTAATTAACACTGCCTTTGCATAGATTTCTTAGGAGGAAAAAAGGAAAAGTATACTTGAGAAATAAAGTATACCTAATAGCTGCAGATAACATGAGCACAGAATTCCAGAAGGATTTAATATTGTTTATTTGTTCCATCCCCTTTTGTTGTTTTTAACCTCTGTAACAAAGATCACGCATTCAATCTAACTACAACCAACATTTTTTTTCACATCTTTTGCGTTGTAGTGAAATATAATACTGCACTAATTTTAGGTATTTGGGAAGTGATTTTGGTGTTATCTCCTTTACATTATTCAAGGGGGATAATTCAAATATTTGTTTCCTCTCCTGTGCCGTAGTCGGTCTGTAAGGAGCAGATGTATTCCTTGTTAGTTGATATTTTGTTCTCCACAGCATCTCGTCTGCTGCTCAGCTTCAGTCCGCCTGTCCTCGTGTGTACTTATCACAGCTATTCGAGTAGACCCCTACATGAATAAAGAAGTTGGTGTTAATAATCTTGTCATGTGGAGCATTGTGTTAGCTTACCACCTTACCCCTCCTAAAAAAAAACCCCACTTGCATAGAAGAAAAAAAATGGACAAACTGACATTACATTATTTTCTGAATACATTTATATATGCAGTGCTTTTTTTTTAAAAAAGAAAAAAAAAAGGGTGCCGGTAGTCAGTGATGGATTGCCTAATTTGTAACTACTAATAAATTAATAATAAACGTTAAAATACAAGAAAAGTAATTTTTTCTTCACGGTGGTGCGTACCGTCACAAAAAAAAAGCACTGTATATTTGTAAGTGCATTTTACAGACCTGCCTACCGTTACGCAAAATGCGTATTCGTTACGCAAAATCTCCTAAAAATGACCGTCAGTACACAAATACGCATTTAATCCGTCGCGTTACGCATTTCGTATCCTTCCCCCCCCCTCTCTTGCCTAGCTTACGATCGGTCACGGAGGTCACGCTAAGCCGTCCTGTTGAAGGGGGGGGGGAACAGAAAAGGTGGGGGAACACATTGTGTCCAGATCTATAGGTTGATTGGTTCTTTAAAGTAATTAGATTTAGTCTAGAAATGAAGAACGCGAGAGTGAGGGAGTGGCGGGTTGGTACCATCAGTTAGCTGATACACCAACGTGACTTTTTTTTTTGTAAGTTCGTTTGTAGAAATTAATTATGTTGAATCCCTGATTACCGTATTCATTTGTATAGAAAAAAATATCGAAGTGCTATCGATTCAAAACACATTGAGTGACATTGTAGATATCTAGTCTAGATCTAGATCTGGATTCTAGATCTAGAATCTAGATAGCTTGTTATACAGGAATAGATCTAGCTAGACATTACGACTGATGATTACGTTATGTCATGATTCTCTACATTACTCTACAATCTAGATTCAATTTAGTTGTATGATTTAGATTGACTAGATCTAGATCGATAACATCTATTACCATCTAGTCTAGATCTTGACTAGATTAAATTCTTAGTCTTAGTATAGAATAGATCAAGGATGAAGGTAGGCTTACGAAAGTTTGGAGCAGACCTACGTTTGTAGCGGATCCACGGCATCGGTAACACTCTTGAGCCCAGATCTAGAGTAGATTATATTCATTATGTAGACATAGATCGAAATCTAGTCTAGATATCATCTCTATTGTCGTATTGATCTAGATTTAGATTGTAGATCTAATCATGACATCTAGATCTAATATTATATATATGATATATATAACAAAATAGTGGTTCGCGCAAGTGCTACGCATTTTGACCATCAGCGTTACGCATTTGGACTTTTTTTGGTAGGCAGGTCTGATTTTATAAGTAGTAAAATGCCAAGGGAAAGCACCGAGTTAATGGAACAACTAAGTTTTAGTGAGGTTTTGTGGGTAACACAAAAACAATCATTTAAAAAAATCACCAATCAGTCATTTACTAGTGCCCAGTAATATAGTATTGCAAGGGAAAACATCATCGCTATTTACTATTGACTACCATTATTTTGTCACGTGATACAGATTTTTTTTTAAAAAAAGGTTCATCTTGATCTGATTGCCCTTCTTTCTGTTCCTGATCTACAAAGCATAGAATGCTGCTAGCACACGGTTTGACACTTTTTCTTTGACCCATTTCCTCCCTGGTCTCATCCTACGGTTTACTCAGCCTGTACCTTCGCCCGCCCCCTTTTTTTCTCTCCCCCCCCCCTCCATCCCACCTCTATTTTTTGAATAAGTGGGGGATGTAAGTGCTCAGTGGGACATGGGGCGATTCTAGAATGGCTGCTTCTGGTCCCATAGACCTGGCTCTGCTGTAAGTTTGGCTATTCTGCTGAGCAGATGGATGTGTTTGGTCTTGTTCTAGTGTAGGAACCTTGCATTCCAAAACCAGCTCCCTCATGAATGGTATCGGCTGCTGCTATTGTATATATACAGGTGCAGGTGCTTACCACAGCAAATGTATCCATTGAAGTTCACATTTGTAAAACCTGCAGCGTACTCGGCCAACAGTTGCACAAGGTTAGGGGAAAACGATTGGTTTGAGTTCGAAGCCTTGTACCGAGGAAATATTCGATCTCGGTTTAATCTTTGTTGGCAGTCTTTTTTTTTTGTTTTTAAACCCAGATATCAGTACTTAAGATAATTGTGGGTCATCAATAGGCTTACCACATAAATCCCTCCCTAAGTTTTTTACCCAGTTAATCCCCATAGAGTATGTTTAAAAAAATTAATTCTAGTATTCTAGTCACAATCGCCAAATCTTCCTGGTCGTAATGAGAAACAACTAAGTCATTTTCCAAGTTATTTTCCAGTTAATTTTTTTTATTCCTCCTTTGGAAAATTTAAACAAATCCCCCCACACAGGCGTTGCCTAGACTTTTCCCCCTTCCCTACAGAACCCACATTCGTATCCAATAAATAAAAGGCCTGTGTTATCTCTGCGAAGTGTGCATTGCTTATTCGGTCAACCTGTTCACTGGCAGATACACGTTGCTCACGATGTTTCGATAATGCTGTATATTTTTCTAATGCTCCTATGACATCAGCGCTATGGCTTCGCTTTACACTGGCTCGGTTGTATTGCCATCACAGACATACGACCAAAAAAAAAAAAAATCTTTCCCCATCACTGTCTTAGAACCCACACAGTAAGTGATCTACGCCTGGCACTCCTAGTATAAAATCTCTCCCTCCCCCCCTTTTCATTTCCATCCTCTCCCCCCCCCCCCTTCCTCCTTTTCAAACCCGAACAAATAGTTGGCTATGTGATCTGATCATATTCTCACACTAGATCGCGTAACCTGGCTTTCATATTTAGCATCTGAAGTGAACCCCAGTTCTCTTTGTTTTTAGTTGGTGTTTTTCTTCTTCCCTTTCTTCTAGGGTTAAAAGTTTGAGTTTCTTTCTTTCTGTTTAAGATTTCATGTTTCTTTCTTGTATGATTGAAACGTAGAAGAAGATGGGGGGAAAAAAGCGTTCGTTTTAAGCTACCATTACATTTTTTTTCCCCCGTCCGTAGATCGTATGTTCTTTCGTGGTTTGAACTCCATCGCCAGTGGCATTTCACTTGACTCCCTTTCTCAGCTAATGGAAGGCAACAGATGACCGTGAGCGCACACACCCCGACGGCGCCTCCCTACTCTTTCTGAGCGAGTATCTCAGTATCTGAGGGTAATGTTCCTACGTTGACTCTAGTGGCCGTTGATTTCAAGTTCAAACTGGATCGCTAAAGAATGCTCACTTTGGTATTGTTATTATAAAGCGCGTTTTATGGCCTCTTTGCATGCTCAAAGTGCTCTTTTATAGACATTTAGGTTGGGGGGAGGTGGGGATATCTGGGCGTTAGTTTACTTGCTCATAACACAAATACACAAACATAGTTGTTTTTTTAACAGATTGTTTTTCCCTTTGAAGTTCGAAGACTATTCAACATGAAACTGTCAACATGTATGGGTTTGAAGTTTGAAATATTGTTCTTCTCTAACAGTTAAAAGGAATGAATTGAAAAAAAAAACGAGTTATCGGCACTGTGTTGGTCTCTTTATTTCTTATATTATTGTTGAGCTATCTGGCGTGTTCATTGGTACTTAACTTAGATTGGGGTCTCTATTGATGTATTGGATTCGGTTCGGTCTTAACACTGCCTTGCTTGTCACTGCCGTACACATCTTCTTGTCCGAAGTTTAGGTTATAAGACTGCATACCTAAACCTCTTCTTCACCAAACGGAAGTAACCTCGACGAACGTCTTGTTTCGGCTCTTGTCTTGAAAGACGTTAGGGTGAAAGACTGAAAAAAGCAGCTGTCCCGATAGAGCGCTGTAATGTCTGTATGCGCATTATGACTGTAGAGCTTTGCCCACGGCGATTGGTTCAAGTGCTATTGAAACGCTGAACATTATGATCAACCGGTGAAGTTGTTAATTTCTGTCAATTATATGGCGCCCCTACCCCCACCATTCCGTCTCCGTGGTCTTAACGTGATTAGTGGATGATCGGCGCCCTGTGGCACTTGCAGTCATCCTTCCTCCCTCTCCTCCGAAACGTTCCCCACTCAATGGGATCTCGTTTTCTATGTTACTCACTACCTGGACTCGCCTCCTTTCAATTTGTTCTTGCCCTCACCCACGCCGTTCCCGCCAATCCCCTTCGCCCTCAATTTATCGTAAGCTCCTCTCCCCCCGTCCCCACAACTTCCTTAGTTTTTGTAACTTCCCGATCTTACCCCCCAACCCCCCCCCCCCCCCGTTCATCTTTCTTTTCCCCATAGCCCGATCCATAGCCAACCCACTACACACCTTTCCGATATAATAATCATTCGTATTCTGTGACCGCGACCTTTGGCAGTAATGGTTTCGGGGGAAAGGCAGTGCGCTATTATAAGGTGCTGGGGGGAGGGTGTGAGTTGGAAAGCCAGTGGAAGAAACCAGATCTATCCATTCCTGATCTGTGTCCTTGAATTAGTGAGCTGGAACACCTTCCTATGTTACTTGCCAGGCTATAGCCGAATTGGTTTATTGTGGTTATTTTAATAAAGTGATCGTTAACTTGAGATAAATCATTACCCAAACGGGCAACCACATGTGATTTCGTCTAGAAGAAAGTCATAGAATATCACTCCAATTTTATTTGGAAGAGTTAGCAGTTTGTTTGAGAAGTCCGAGACATGGATTGCACCCTAGTCAGTAAAGTCCCATTCATTTCACAATGGTCAACACTTGTATCGAAAGTCCATCTAGTTACAATCTAGTATGTAGCAAGTTAAATAAGACTTGGGTTTCTTTTGAACCTATCACAGCCATTTCTGAAGACTGGTGTCAGTCGTTTCTTGAGATGCTTTTTTCAGCATCATTGTGTATGTATATGTGTGTGTGTGTGTTTGCTTGAGAGGGAGAAAGGTATTCAGTAGTGTTCGTTCTGCAATCCATCAGTTGACTCCTCAAAGAAACGTGGCTGGTGAAGAGCCTCATAGCTCAAGCTTAGGTTTTGCATTTCGTTTTATTTGTTTTAAGGACGAGGCACCACTCACTTTCATTCCCATATTTCTAGAGTAGACGTAGAGTATATAACTCTTCATTAGTTCCCCCTTACACAAACTAACGAATAATCGTTGTAACGTTGTGTTGGTAAAATACTCAGAGTATTGATTACACTAACAATCATTATCAGTATTCTGTGATACCTTCTATATCTGGCTCCAACAATTTATTGTACAAACAATGTTCTCCGTTTCCACACACAAAAATAGTTTTAATTTTGTAACCTCAAGCGTTTCACGAGCAGAATCATTGCAGAGTCCAATGGGACTGTGCTTTTCTTGCATGAGTTCCAATGGCGTTTCGCGAATATATCCCGTCACTGCTCTCAGGGATATCTTCCATTGGTTTTTTGGTGTCTGCCCTAAAAGGGAAATGCCCTAGAGAAATGGAAACGCGTGGTGCTCAAAAGTAGATGTCTTTAATTAATTCATTAGTTATGCAAATGGATGTTCATTGTAAAACAAAGTAAAAAGAAAATGTAACGCAAGGTTTTAATCTCGCAAGCTGTGTTGCGCCAGTAAAAATCACTTATCATTTTTTTTTTGGTTTTTTTCTGAATTACTTTTCTAAAGCACAACTTCAATTCCACTAAGCATGTTCATTGTGCTCTGGTCTAATCACTTTTGTCATCTCAGGAGATGGGGGTACCTAGGAGAAGGTTTCTTTGCTGCAACTCAGCTAGAGTCAGGATTCGAACTCGAGTTGACTTGATAGGGAGCCAAGGGTTTTGTGTGTGTATGTGTGCATTTCAGGAGTGTATCCCATCAAAAATGTTTGCAACTGTTATATACCAGCGAAAGCGTGTACTTTTGACTGGGTACCAGGTACTGTATGTATGCAGACCTTTTTTATTTTTACAAAGTTTATATCATCTCTCTCTCTCTCTCTTTCTCTCTCTCCATCTCTCTCTCTCTCTCTCGCTCTCTCTCTCTCTCTATGTCTGTTTGGTAAAATGTGTGAACATGTTTTTCTCCCATCCCCCCAATTCTCGGATCAAGTTAAAACTTTGCACAATTATTCATTGAACCTGACAAGAGATGAATCGAGTAAAAAAACAACTATTTAATTAATTATTAGTGATTAATTATTTTGTTTGATATCGAAATGAGAGATGTGGACGTATATATGGCTGTAAGTTTTTTCCTCTCATTTCCCGTTCTCGTATCAAGTTGAAATTGTTCTTAATTATTCATAGTCGAAGACAATACACGAATCAATCCAAAAATTAACCAATTAGTTAATCAATTAGTATTAATTTATTAATTTTGTTTTATATAGCAGAAAGGGCCATTTTCAGATAAACACCAGTAATTAGCGGTTCCTTATCTTAAATAAGCTTTGTTTTTAAAAAAAAGTTATATTTTTTTCTTGTGCTTGTTTGTATTTAAGGAGAAGCTTGCATTACTTCGTAACTGCCTGGGATTGAGCCTCTCTCTAATAGTCTTAGTATTCTTTAGTAGGGACATTGTCCTGATGTATTTCTTGTCTCTGTTCATCACCTCGTATCAATCTATATTGTAGAGATATGTAATGATCCCCATTCCGACTATATCAAAGTCTGTTTATGACAATAAGGATCTACTATAAGGCGAGCAGTGGTTAATGGTGCTGGGTAGGTCAGCTTGTGTTTATTCTGTTATGCATAGCACGACGACTGACCCACAGTTTTTTTTTTTTCTTTGTAACCCAAATGTTTTGTGTTGAGCAGCGATTGACAGCGTGTTTTAAAAATATTTCCCTTAATTTGTTCTAGTTGCCCTGTCAACATGCATTTATTTCTTCTGGAGTCCCCCCCCCCCCCCCCGGCCTAGTGTCTTGTCTCTCTGTAATGAACGTGTCCCTGGCACCTGCCAATGGAATTAATCCCTCGCGAGACACGTGACCGGCTCTTCTTTTCAAACTACATCTACTTTTAATGTTTGCTTATAACTTTTCTTTGAAATAAACTTTGACATAGTTAACAATCTAATATTATTCGTTTTTAAATTAAGGGTTGTTTTTTTTAGGTGCGGGTGATGACGATCCTTGTGTTGTAGCTCCTGGCAGAATCTCTTCAGCTCATACAAACACATTATCGGCTGTGTCTAAATCGTGGTTACATTACAAACATGCACACTCCATGATGGAGGAGGCATCGGTTGATGGGTGGTGTGATCTAGTGGTAACTTGCTGATAGAGCTGTCCAACAATGTTACTTGTCAATCGTTTAGAATTCAAGAGAAGCTTTATCTAAACGAGCTGAAATATGTGTTTATTTAAGCAAAATGAGTATCAAATGAAACAGTCAAAAGACGATAAGTACTAAAAGACATACTCTTACATCTGTAGCAGAGGAAGTCATGCCACACCGAAACAAAAATACAGTCTGTAATAGCCTGATTGCCTTTCTTAGGTATGAGAATAAAATATGTAATCATTGTCTAGAACTAGATTGGGTAGGTCAAGGAAGATTTTTTTTCTTTGAGGTGGGGGAGGGTGAAGGTATCCGAACCTCATGTTTTTTTTTCTTTGAGTTGGTAATCTCTCTTCATGGTGCTCTTGTCCCAAATGAGCCAATCGCATGGCAGTTGTGGTTCCCGCCGTGTATCGATCCACGTTTCTGAATGGGCAATACGCCACTGCACGCGGGCGCAGAATTCCTGGGAGGGTGGCTTGACTTGTGTGCAGTTTTTCCCGCCACTACTGTGGCTTGTCGAGCAGACGACAATATCAGCTACGACCTGGACCTCTTGGTCTCTAGTATCTATTTTTTTTTAAAGATTGTGTTGCTGGTTCATCTGTTGCACATTTGCACTCTTCTACCATGTTGGGATCCAATACGGTTGTAGATGTTTGTTTAAAAGAGATTCTCTAAGAAACGGTCTTACAATAAAATTGAAGAGAACACTTTAAGCTGCTGTTCCTACCGCGGAGAAAGTTACGGCGAAGACAATAGGGCGGGGCCAAGGGAGGATTCGATCTTGATTTCTGCCGTGGTTGACAGATTTGTTTCACTGTTGACATCAATCAGTCCAGTGCAGTGGTGCACCATAAAATGGGTGTTTGCATCACTTTGATAGCCTGTTACCAGGTACTGGAGTTTTCGTCATTATTGTAGCACTCTGGTATCAGACACTGATGTTTCAGTTTGATCCCAGGTACTGGCGTTGTCATTACTGTGTTAATTTGGCACCAGCTACTGAAACCGCCATCACTATTCTGCGCAAATGAGAGACCTGAGTTGGTCATCAATTTGCTAGTCTTACATTTGATTCCATAACAATGACTTTTTGTTAGTGGTACATCTTTGTACCTGATGACTCGAATTCCAGTAGTAGTCAGAGATATCTGTTTAGATCAAGCTATCTTTACGAATGAAAATAATTTTAATCCTTACGTAGAAATCAGGAAAAGATTGAACACAGATTATCTATCGAACAATAAAGCACACCATGATTCAAATTGAATAATGAATTTTAAAAAAGTGAAGCTTTAAAATTGTTGACTGATATGCCCCGATATAGCTTATCTCCCCTATCTATAGGTTTCAAAGAAATAATTTTAAAATGCCCAAGTAACAGATACTTTTCATTTGTAGTAAACTCCCTTTACATGTATACTATTTTCTATAGAATCCCGTATCTTCATAGACCTATGTGAAAATAAACTTCCTGTTTACACATCTTTTGAGACCCTGATGCGTACCCAACGAGACAGGTACTTTAGTCGTCATTATTAAGATGCTCTGGTATCAGATACTGGAGCTGCCATCGGTGTAGATCTTCAACTGAGAAATGTACACTGCAACTAGTTGACCTGTTCAGTTGGGTGAATGGTAATTATGTTTCATGTAGGTCTTTTTACGTCGCAATGACTCGATTGAACGCTCTACAGACTCTGATATTGAATACTTTGTTCTCTGATTGAAGAAAGCAACATTGAAAGTAGCAATATCAAAGCCTTTTAAGGTTTTCATGGGTAGACCGATCTACATGTCAGAAGGACCTCGCTGAGAAAGAGTGTCGTTTTTCGCTGAAAGTAAATTATTTGACGTTTTGAACCATGACTACGTCAGTAAAATGGCCCCAAACCCTGACTATATCCTTGCTCTGCCTCTTCTTCTCATTACGAGCTCTCTTTCTCCTAGTGTCACTTTGTCCTATGTCCAATGATTATATCATCGTCTTAATGAAGTTGTTGTTGTTGTTGCTCCAGGCCAGGTAATGCAAACATCCGAGTGGCTAATCTTGTTGACGCAGTTTGACATGTAGTATTGTTTACTCCTAGAAAAAACAACACCCCGCAGTAAATGTTGTGTTCTGTAACGGTTTTTTTGTCTATTGACTTCTCTTCTGTATGGTGTTCACTTATTGGCAATATTCATGCTTAGAGGCAAATCTATATATATAGTAGATGTTTTTTGTTGTTGTGGTTGAATGGTGTACAGACGTCGGAGCTCTTGATAAGCACAGTAATTTACAATTAACCATTATGAATGTGTGTACTTTTCAATACATTAAAATCAAATTTCTAAGCCTTTTTTTTCCTTCTAGCACAAACCGTTGTTATTATTTAGTTGGAACTATGATCTTTCATTGTGGCTTTTTGACATGGTTTTATTTTGTTTGATCTTCCTATTTTCCCCTTCATTTTATCTCCACCACATTTCTTATATCGCTTGCCCTCCCCCCCCCCCCCCCCCCCTTGTCTCGCACTTTTCTTAAATAACAAAGCAACGGATCTCTTTAAAAATCGATGTGTATACAAAGAGCAGATTACTGTGATTCACTTTTAGCGAGAACATTCCCAATAAATTGTCTTCCTTGCGATGCGAAACACTAACCGATGTTACATTACGTTAGAAATAGTTGCACCTATGCTATCACTTCAGACTTTGCTTCTAATTGGTCAGGTATGGGCAAGATATTAACCATTAAATCATTGATCCATGTCAACTAAATGATTAGCATTATATTTTTTTTAGCTCTAATTCCCAAATTTACATCCGAACTAACAAACATTCATCTCCGGCAGATCTTAACATTGTGTGAATGTGGTATTTTGAGAGCATTCTAGAATCTCACTGTTTTTATTATAGATTCCCCACCCCAGGTAGACTTAAGGGTGTCTGACGTGCGTGTCGACACCTCCCTGCAGGTTGTCGTCTGGCAGAAAACTTTCATTTATGCTCGGACGTTATTGGAGAGACAGATTATTGCATTTGAAAAATGCCTGTCTCCTTTTCACAAAAAAAAAATGTAAAAGAATTATGCTGACTTTCTATTGATGTTCAAACCAGCCTGAGACCTCGACCTCTAGTCGATACTCCTGAAACTTGTCTCTACTTCCCAGTGCAACTCTACTATCGGCTAGGCTTTAAAAAAAACAACTGCTGCTACTGATTTGATGAAGGTAACAAAATAATCAAATGCTTGTAAGACTTTAATTTACTTACACTAATAATTACAAATTGTTTGTACATATGTACTATCTCTTGCGCCCTAGAGAACTCATTTAAGCTGGCTCCCGCCACGTCACCCGCTGGAAAGAAAAGCGTTTTGAGAGTCTTCTAGAAACTCGCCTTCACTGGTTGTATTTTGTTTTTTCTTTTCCAGTTCGAGCCCTGACTTTAATGAGTTTAATTGAACCGCCACGTAGGCAGTCAATATTTGACTCGCAGCAGCCTAAACAAAAGGGAGTGTGTGGATCTTTCTTGTACACTTGGCTAGAATTGTAAAGGTCGTCTATAAGCTCGAGATATCAATAAGTGGATAGCCAAACTTGCTGTACTATTGGCTGAACTTGGTGTAAAATAACTCAGCAACATCTGCTCTCGACATCGCGAATTAGTGAATTGACCTGAAATCAGCATCATTTATGGAAGCTAAACAAGCATAACTAATCAGATAGCTTAATGAGGCTGGGAAATTCCAAAAACTATTCAATAAATTAGTCATTGCCTGGCAGTCCGAACGAAATGATTGATCGAAATTCCGATTTAGAAAAAAAAAGTCATAAGATTGAGATTCGAACCTGACACTTTAGGATCTTAATGAAGCTGGATAGCTCTCAATCCATTTAGTGTATACGCCTGTCGATTATTTTGAAGTCTACATAGGGTCAGTGAGAAACAACCTCTGGACACCTGATACCAGAAACAACCTCTGGACACCTGATACCAAAATAATATAGGACTAAGCTTCCATTACAATTCACATAATTCTAACCAAAAAGCTAATAATAAATAAAAGAAAAATTAATAATTAAATTAAGTTTATGTTTGCTGAATGTAATTCCTCTTTAAGAAATATATATAAATATATACATTTATATAATGAAAGATCGTGGGTGATCAGTAGTTTTCTGTTGTTTTTTTAACTACCTTCAAATGGCAATACACTGTACTTTTATTTATTTATTTTTTGTCCATTGATAGATCATCTGTAGATAACTTAATGGACTTTTTGTCTGCTTCCGGTCCTGTATGGCACATTACATTTATTTACATGCGTCATATAGACGAATTAGTTCGGGTTATTCTTTGCACTTTCAAACCCCCCTCCCCCCCCCCCCCCCCCAAATATTTTTTTTTTCTTTTCGCGTCTGAGTCTCTCAAGATTTCATTATCGGCATTCCAAGTGACAAGCAATTTATATTTGTATTAGAGGTGTTACAATAAAACGCCACGGCCATTTCATTTATGTCTGCCAAATATCATGTTCTTGAAACTATAATTAATGTCCGCCATCAATGTCCGAGTAGAGCCTTCACTATGAATGCCGTCAAGTTTTAGACAAGCCGTGACTCAGTTGGAAACATAGCGTATGCTATCCTCGTCCAACTGTTGGCATTGCACTCAGACCAGGGTAATATCATCTCGAGGACTAGATGTGGTGGAGCACCCGTTGCATGCACACTGCGGGTAGACAACAAAATGTATGGCATACAATCGTTTTGATTAACGATTCCTTCTCAGTGCAGATTTATTTGATTTGGATGTGCTACGTGTTGTCTGCCGCTGATTTCATTGATCTCCAGCCTAATGACTTACTTCTGAAACCAATTTTAAAAAAAATATATATATATCGTTTTAATGACTTACTCCTGGAACGAAAAAAAAATCGTTTACCCTCATTCTCGCCTTCTCCAGAAGCTGTCGATGTAGCTGCCACACACAGCCCCCACCCTCAAGTCTCACTGCCAGGCTTTTTCTTTTGAATACTTATTGCCACGTGTATTCTGAAAAATAGTTGAAACAAAATTTGAATTTGTACATGGGAAAAAAAGGGAAAAAAATAGGTGGGGGTGAAACTGCATATTTACAAAGTTGGTGCTAGGAATAAGACAAGTATTGACTGTTTGTGTTGTCGTTTATCTGTTGAACTGTCTCATCGCTGTTGTCAGTGGTACTAATGATTGATAGGACAGGCAGGAGGAGATGAAGTCAGTAATACCAGTAGTTAATAGATTCTCTTGTCAGTCTGCCAGCGTCGACAGATCGATTTGGTTCCACCCCCCTCCCGCTCTTCTAGCTTGTGTGTGTGACCAAGTTATGTGAGCGTAATAGTCGTCTTAGATAGACTATGTCCCATAACTGTTGCATGCCTACGTAAACATGGCCTTTTGGGGTTTCCATTTGACACCGCCATTTCATGAAATGGCATTAAGGAATTATGTTGACATCGTCACGTCTTTTGAGCCGTTTAAAATGCTGTCAATTTTATCTTTTATTTTTAAGCTTTATTATTATTTTTTTTCAATTTCTCCGTGCATACAGACTCGTGGCCCAATCAAATATATGTAAGATTACAGAGAATCGTTTGACATGTTTCGGAAGTTCCTTTGTGGAAGATAATTTTCTTCCTAGTCCAAACCTCCCGCTGAACGTTGGGGGATGACAGCGGGCATGGTTTGAACCCAGGACCATCGAGACGACCGAACGGCAATCCATCGCGCATACCGAATGACCATGCAACCATAATCAAGTTTCAACACACACAAAAAAAAAAAGTAATGCATCGATACCATGATGTATGCGGACACTATACAATCCAAAAAAACAACAACAATAATCCGAGGGGAGACGATTTGTAAACATAGGTAATACGTCGTGCTCATGTAAGTAGCCGGATGTCTAAATGCGTATTTTGTTGAACCTTTTTTTTTGTTTATGTTAGAAGCGTTGTAGATTCAAATGGATCCTTCTTGTTAAACACTTCTTTGTATCGACCACATCTTCTTGTTCTGTGAAATATAGCTTAGAATCTGTTTGAAACAAAAGGAATGGCTGACTGTTGTGAATCTCAAAGCGTTTAAAGACTCGTCTTTTGACAAACCTTTTGTCAATGCACTATGTCTGCCTGTCTGGTAAAAAACTTGTGCGCGTGCTTTTTCTCCCGCAATCCAATCTCGGATTAAGCTGAAATTTTACACAATTATGTCTTTGACTTGACAGCACAAGAATCAAGGGTACTTCTCTTATGACGAATTTGTTCCTCTTTGAACGGTCTCCACGTAGTAGGGTAAGTAAGGGAGGTGAACAAATAAATGTCTCATTCCAATGTCAGTTCATTTGATCCTAAGTAATACTAAACCCATTTTCTCATCTGGTCCAGATAAGTGATAGAATCATAGCGTATTGAAAAAAAAGCCCCAAAAACATAAATAGCGCTAAACAAACAAACAAACAAAAACACAGGGCAACAAAGACAGTTTGTGTGGAAACACAAACTCAAAATCGGTCCCCGAAGTGGTCCACCCAGGCAGGTAAAAAGGCAGGTTTCAATATTTTTAGAAAGATCATCAGAATGAAATTATATCAAACACAAATGACAGAGAAGAATGGAGAAAGAACGTTGACGGATCTTGTGTGGTGCCCCATTGGACCAGCAGACCAAAGGATAGGTGAAAGTGTATGTGAAGTTTGATGTGAACCTGGTCTAACTGATGTCTTATAATGAATATCTAATTGATCTAATTGTTTTGTAAATGGTCAATCTCTTATTCAAATCCCCCCCCCCCCCCCCCAAAAAAAAAAAATAATAAAAAAAATATTTCCGAAATATAATTTTAGTGTGACTGCAACCTTACAGTTCACGCGATAATATGACAAAGTACTTATTAATTGTTGTTTCAAATTATGTCCAAATTATATACTTACTAAATAGATTTTTTCTGTTTAAAAAAAAAGAAAACTTTTTTTTGTGTGTATAAATGTAGTAGTTAGTATGACATAACTTTCATAACTTAGCAATAGAAATGTAATAACAAAACATTTTGACAAAAAATCTAAAACCATTTGCATAAATATGTAAAATATATGGTACATAGTTACCTCCTCTTCTAAAGAACCTCCTGTGTTTGTTACTATTAATAGTGTATAGTTGTTAAAGTGATTTATTTTTATGGGAAAAAACTGCCGCTGCATCAGAACTTTGAATGGTCTAAAATATTGTGATGTCGGATTTTCACTATCTTTTCAAGTTTACGAGATCTAAACGGGGCAGACGGACAGACATTCCACACAAAACTAATAGCGTCTTTTGCCCTTTCGGGGGCCGCTAAAATTTGGTTAAAATAATATTAATGGCACAGATTTATTGTTGTTGGTCTAGATCTGTTACAAATGTAATTACATGACTGATCCAAACTAATTGCACTTCGTATAAGCTTTTTTTTTTTTTTTTTTAAATTTTTTATCTTGTTTTGTTCCCCCTACACTTTAGTGCATTTTAATATACTCGATATTTTTTTTTTGGTAACCATTTACTTTTAGACAATCCAACATTTATCATTGGTTTCAATTAGCCTCTAACAGGAGTCCAGACACCATCCTGCAATATGTGCTTAATAGTGATGTTATATTTATCAATTTATAGATTCTATGTTTCTAATTTTCTAAATAGACTAAAACATTGGTCCACAAAGGTCTCGAACAGTGTAGGAGCAGAACACCAACTGCAGAGTTCCTAGAAATGTGTGCATATGAAACTATAGTCAACTTACTCATATCTTGTATTCAGGCTTAAATATGTTTGCCAAATCAGTGCATCATTCTTTAATCCAGTGTTTCCCAAACTGTGTACCGCGGAACCCTGGTGTTCCGTTAGGCCTGAATGGACGTTCCACGAACTAGTGGAATAATTAATTAGTAAGCCAACACGTGAATTAATCTCTCAAAAAAAATAAGCAAAGTGTTCCGCTGAATACTCAGAGTGTGCGAAGTGTTCCGTTAGTGGAAACGTTTGGGAAACCCTGCAGTCTTATCTCGTACTCAAACTTAAAACGCAATTTCTGTACATATTATTGCATGTTACTATTGAACCAAGTTCGGAAAGGTGAAACTGTTGGAACTTGTATGTTTGTTTGTTGATAGTTCGGTCACGTTGTCTTTGTTTTTCTATCTTCTATTTGTGCTGTGTATGTTAATTGATTCGTGTCATCCACATTTGTTTGTTAGACAGCTATTGATTACAGCTTCATTGAACTCGCTACCTGAGAGACGCTGTCTGATTAAGCTATTTGGTGAAGCTTAGTAATTAACATACCTACACCAAGATATGTTCCTAGAGGGTAGGATTCAAGGCTGATAACATCGCGGACAAATTAGCGTGATATTTACAATACTAATAATCGTTACAGTAATTCTGTTATATCAAACTTTGTGAGATCGATTTGACTAGATCGATAGTTTCGTTGTTTGTTTTAAACTAGTACGATTCTATTGGATATTATACCAGATTCTGCCAGAATTGACTAGACAGTGGAAAGAAAAAAATTGTTAACGCTTTTTTGATAGAGCGAGGTTTGAATGATACACTATACGTAAAAACAATTAAAATACAGTGATCGAAATTTTCCTACAACCCGAGACTCATTTTTTTCTTAAAATTCAGGAAAAAATATACAGTAGAACGTCGTTTATCCGAACGTTTATTATCCGGAGCGTCAAATATCCGGACCAGTTTTTTTTTTTTTTTTTTTATCAACCACATGTACTGTGATGCACATATACTGTATGAATACGAAAAATAAGTGATTATTTTCCACAATAAAGGTAAAATTGCGACATTTGTCACCTATTTTGCTCGTTCTTCACGCACGTGTCCCGCATGTGATGATTTTCAATATTCGTATAGTGTCCGGTTGCATATACTGCATGGATCGCTTCGGTTTTCGGTTATCCGAACAATCGCGTATCCGAACGGTGTCCGGTCCCAA
Organism: Biomphalaria sudanica; assembly: GCA_036873155.1. NCBI lineage: Eukaryota > Metazoa > Mollusca > Gastropoda > Planorbidae > Biomphalaria > Biomphalaria sudanica. The sequence goes on from JAZGLO010005729.1 coordinate 3,126,984, forward strand.
TTGAGTCGGATAAACGACGTTCTACTGTATTAGGCTTCAAGAAAGGGCGGTAATTTAAAATGTAAGAGTCAGTTCATTATTCATCCCGATGCTATGCCGCTATTAAAACAAAAGAAGACCAAAGGAATGTTTATTACACCTTAACTTTATATTTTCATGACAATCTACCATCGTAGATGCATCCAATATTCAAAATTAAACCTGGCACTTATCGCTTATGTCGGCAACAACAAACTGTATGACACTAATAGCTAGTTGGCAGTATGAAATCAATCGGATTATATTCCTGTCTGTGTGTTTACTTATAAAAGTTGCTGTTATGTAACTGTAAATGACTATGCTCGTTAAAAGCATCCATTACAGAGACGATGACTTGGTTAGCAATTAGCATAGCAACAACAGATGGGAATAGTACGGTGTGCAAAGGACGACAGCAGCGTCGTCTCGTAGCGGAGAGTTGTTTTCTCTTGTTCCTTGGTGAGCTCCCTTAGGAAGGGTCTGTATGACTGTCTTGTTAATCTCCCCTTCGATAAGTGCTTGAATGTAGGGAGACTTGATTGTCAACAGCACTTGTTATTGACACGAACTCTGCTGTGTTTTTGACAAGACGTCCGCTCGGTGTTAGCGGAGCCTGTATACTGGATCCTACACAAAGAAGTGCTTACTAATAATGCATGACTTCCCTTTTTAAATATGGCTTTGGGGGGGGGGGGTGTGACATCTAACATGGGACTTTAAATTATTGTAATAGATTTAAATTATTTTTATAGCATTCAATTCCGATGTCTATTGATTTCAAAATTTGGATTAAACTATTGATTAACATGGTACATCGAAGGCAAGAAATGTGTTTTATGCTCTTTCTATATTTATAATGCTGCTATGACATCAAATACATTGTAGAGTTTTTATCAGATAATTTTTGTGTGTGTGGCCATATCAAATAGTTAATGTTCTTTCTGTCTGATCAAATAGCCAACGACCCTACGTTTTCCCTATAATATAATAAGGTTGTTTTTTTTTTCCTTTAAAAGTCTATAATGTAAACTTAATAGCTCCACTTATTTATTCTTAACATTGTTAGTCCAAATGAGTATTGGGGAAGGGCAGTTCAAAGAAATGAGGTTAGAAAACAAAATGAAAGAGAAAAAAGGTTGTTGGTTGTGTTAACCGGAATATCACTAAAACGATGATCTTCGCAAGTTTTGGGCCTTGAAGCCAAATGGGCAGTTTGCATAAGATTTCTGATTTGGGAAACAAAACGCCCTTAGGTGTGGGGTTGTTTATTGGGATAAGAGCACCGAGATGGCAAACAACAACATATTAGGTACAACCTTACCCATTCGCTCCCCATCGCCCCCCCCCCCCATTTTCTTCTAGGAAAATCTGTCTTTTATTATTGTACCGATTAAGCCCCAGTGATTAGCTCGTAAAGATTGTATTATTATAGATGTCAGGAGAATTGACTTTTCGGGCCGATGGCCTAATTAGCAACTTGTTTTTTCCCCTGATTACTGGAGTGGCTGACAATGTGCTGGTGCTGCATCTCCTGCCACATTGTTTGCTTAGCTAGAGCGGGGGAAATCCCTCGTGGTGACTGGAGGGGGGAAGCGGTGGGGGGGGGGGGTGTTGATGCTGTTAGCTGTGGAGAAGAACGAGAGAGTCGCTGGGCCAGAAAAGGAAATGTATCTTTGAGTACAGCCGTGGCGGACTAGATCATGTTTGGTTCATCAATGACTCAATTACACGGCATAATTGAAAGGTGACATTTGCTTATGTAAATGACTTTTTTTATATGCTTTTTTTAGAACGACGAGGGAGGGGGGGGGAGTGTATTCGTGGGCGAAACATTTTGGTCTTGAGGGAGCCACTCTCAGACACTAAGTTTGTTTATGGATAGATAATAAGTGTCTAGTAGATGGATGGAAGTTTGTCTATTCAAAGACTTTGATAACAACATTGATACTTCAACATGTGGCATGGATTATCTTTAGTCGCAAGCAACTTGGCAACGTTTGACTTTGGATTTTGACAGTTCGAAAGAAGTGCAGCCTCTTTTCATGCAGCTGAAATTCAATGGATTAAAGAATTCACTACACACTTGTTTTTGTACTCACTGAAGTGCGCCACTGCCCTGTGTAGTGCTACTTGCTCCCCCCCCCCCCCCGCTCGTTTCGCCAACTTGACTAATCAAAGACAAAAGTTTGTCTTGTTCCAACTGGGCCATCCAATTCCCGTAATGTCGCAAGATTTTACCACGATTGTCTAAAAAAAAAACACACACACAAAAATACGTACTAATGCCTCACCGTTCTTTCATAGTGAAAATACCAAATGAACAAGAAGAACAAGAAACACATTAGTCAAGGGATTTAGTCTATTCGTTAACCAGAGAATTTTTGTTTCCATGGTCATTAAAGTCGAATGATTTGCTTTGCTATTTGCTTGTACTGAAAACATTCCCCATCCATTGGATTGAAACATGTTTTTTTTTTGGTTCTGGATTTCTGAACATGGAAGCGTACTGAGCAATACGTGCAGTAAATGTTCTTACTGATTACTTTGTACTTTGCATGAGTTGACTGGTCATTAGTTAGCGCTATCGCAGTGGTGCTGAACTGAACGTTCAAAGTGTCAGTTGGTCTGTTTGGAATCGTTGACACGACGCTGGGACCTGGAGCCCGATAACGCCACCATTTTCAGAGCACATGTTTTTTGTTTGTATCAACTGGGACTGTGGCTCTTATAATTTCTCCGTTAAGCTATAGCTCTCACGTTTGTATATCACATCAATAAATATGCCAGCCCTTTCTCGCGCTCTTTTTTTTTCCTTTTCCTGGAGAGAAGGGAAGTCACTTTTTTATATCATAAAATGGGTTGGGTTTAAAATGTCGAGAGCTTTTCATTGGATCTGGTATCTGTCAAACGCCAGTTTCACTGGTATCGCCAGTTTGTCAATGTACTAACTGGCATTCCTTTGCCCAACCAACCTCCCTCTGCTTAAACCACTTGTGAGTTGTTGTTTTTTTTTGTTGGCTATTTTGTTGTGTTTTTTTTTCAGCTAGGACCTAACATTCTTGGCTTATCTCTTCTTGAGCTAAATCAGTTGACTTTGAGTTCAGCCAGGAAATCAGGAGCGAGGTTGACTAATTAACTTTTGTTACTTTTATGTTTGTATTGTGGAGGCTGGGCGTGAGTCTATCGTCCTCACTTGGTAAGCTGTCTAGATAGGTTCGAGGTATACCTTTTTTTGTTTGTTTCAAAAAGTCTCAGTCAAACTTGACCGTTGTGTAGCTGTAACCAAGTTTTCTCTGTATAATTAGTGCCATGTGTATGCGTTATTACTTTGTACAACTGCGTCCAGCTGGGGATTGAATTTTTCATTTATTCCATGGAAAAATAAACTTTTGCTCATTCTTATCTTATCTTATATAATACAGACGTTACTTCAAAAAAGATGATGATTACGTCCTACGCGTCCTGCATTTAGTCATGCTTATTAACCAATGACCTAAATTCTGCCAAGTCACTGGTTTTCCTGGCTAGCTCAGGCACCCCATTCCATGCTCTAATAGCGCTAGGGAGGAAGGAGCATTTGTACAAATTTGTCCGAGCATATGGAACGAGGAATGTGCCTTTATGTTTGTGTCTTTCTGAGTATTTTTTTTTACATTTTATTTTTGCATCTGAAGATTAAAGTTCAGTGTTTTATGTATAATTGCTACTTTACTTTTACATGTTCTACCCTGAAGGCTTTCTAAATGTAGTGATTTTACCAAAAGTGTTACTCTAGACAAATTTTGTTTATAAAAACTTTCAGACAAAATTTTGTGTCGATTTACATGAAACAAATTTTAGGTTGTGATTTTAAAAACATTTCTGGCGACTATTGAAATATTATATCACCAGAGAATATAATGAAATAGAGTAAAACATTTGGTTTTACAAACCAACAGTTCTCCAAAAATAAATAAAAAAAATCGTTTCTCTTTTCGGACCCAATGAATATCTCTTAAAGTGATTATAGATCAAAGCTTAAATATTCTTTTACGAATACGCTATAGATTTATTTCTGATATGGTAACTTTATAATTGATCACCAGGACAGATAAAAGTATAAATAGGCCCCACATTTTATATTTCTAAAACTACATAAACAATACTATATTCCTACATAGATCTAGACCTGGAAATTATTTTCTCCCTAAAGCTCAATAGTTAAAGCTCACCTATGACCTGATGGTTTTAAATGTAATTAATACTAAAAAGATACATCCATAGCAAATGCTATACATATTCATTAAGTATATACTTGTAATAAATATTAATGAATGAAACATTGTGTTTTACCTTTGGCCAAATAGGAACATCACTGATACTTAGTAATTCGAAAAATGCCTTTGTTATTTCCCCTGGGTCCCATAGATGTAACGGTGTATAAACATATATAATATATAAAATCGTAGAGAGGAGAAAACAGAGGGTCTAGGAAGAACTGTTTCTATTGGACATACAAAAATACTTGGTGTTCCCAAGAGATATTGACAAAGAGATCTCAGCGTTCCATAGTTCACAATTCTATTTCTCAATACAAATGATTTGAAGTTGGGAAGCAGTAACTGACTGCAACCTATCCAATAGAGTTGAATTGTTACATATGACTACCTACTTTGAATAGTTTTGAATACTTTTCAATAGTTGTCCTCTTGTGAAGCAGTTTAAGAGTTCATTGTTTTCTATTTATTGCTTGAACCCGTTACTCCTGAACATTTTGTCAGACCTCCATGATAGTCCCAGTGCTTCATTCACTCATTCGATGCATGCGTGAAGTAAACGAAAGAAAAAGTTGGGTTGGTGAGGGGGAAGGTAAGAGGACGCTTACAGGCCCGGGAGGGGGAGGGGGAGTTGGGTCAGAGAGAGAGAGAGAGAGAGAAATAACGCGGGAATAAGGGGGAGGGAAATGAAACCGAATTCCTGGCGCCCACTAAGTTCAAGCCGTAAGGGAACTGATATATCTTTTTCTAGAGCTCACGACAGCTAACGACAGAACCAATAAAAGTGCTCACAAAACCGGCCTATCGTGGCATCTGATTGGGAACATGTGTTGATCGCGTAGCAACTCGGCTTCATGCACCGAAGAAAGCACCTTGCTTTTTCTATTAGCTTTTGCCGAGCCGTTTTCTTTTAAATACTATATACCTGCCTTTGTTGACTTATTATTATTTGTATATTATGGGAAGGGTAAATTAGCTGCTTCTTTAATGCTGTACGCGTTGTTCAGGAATTCCTTTTGTATGAAACATCTTAAAATCTAGTTCTGTGATTGGTAAACTACTGAACAGATTGTCTGGTGAGAGGGTGTCCAGTTTTTTATTTTTTTATTTTAAATTATGTTCTCATTGACAGAATGACCCAAATGTGACCTGCCTTTGACTTGATTCCCACAGCCTTCTACGTGAGAGTGTGGTATATGTTAACCACCAAAGAGGAGCTGTAGGTTTCCTTACTAAAAAAAAAAAAGTATTTTAAATAAAATTATTGGTAATAGAATTTTTATTTTTTTTTATTATTATTATTATTATTATTTAATTTTTGTTGCAAAAACTACTCACTCGAGAAGCACTGACTACACGGAAGTTGGCACATTGTTCTTCAACCTCGTTTACTGAATATTTGGAACAATTGAAGAGCCGTCTTTTTTTTGTTTTGTTTGTTTGTTCAGCTTTTAATGATCTTAATTATTCTGTAGAAAGAAGCATGAGCAAAGCGCTCTAAGCCTATACGACTACCTTAACCAGAACCTTATCATCAAAACTTCAAAAATTGTATGACAATTTAACACTCTATTATGTGATTGACAAGGCGCGTGTTGAGGTTGGAACGTTACAAAACAACGCCCACGTGGTGTAAGCAAAGTCTCAGGTGTATAAATCAGGGATGTGCCGTACATGTGATCGCTGGCATTGTTGCTTGGCCACCAATGTATCACTCTGCTACGATTCTCATGTTGGAACCATGGCCCTTTCAATTCTTTTTTCCTGCGTCTTCATGAGTGTAATGCCTGACAAAATGATACTAGATGCCTCACATATCTGACTGTAGTATATGTTGTCCTATGGGCTGCGTTAAGACGCTCGTAAAGTTACCGGCTTGGCTCGAGGGAGTCGCTCAAGTTAATACAGAAAGCTATTTTAATTACCAAATAGGCTTTTTTTTTCCTCCTGTTTCTAGATGTGAAAGTCTGTATTTGAGCTGTACAGTGTGACTGGTGTAACGTCGAAACATTGCTTGCCGTAACTATGGGTGCCGCTACCTCCATTATATGTGGTGTATTCATTAGCGTCTACATTTGCGGTGTTTATATGTGTGCATTTAATTCTTAGCCCAATGAGACTGAATACTTGATCTACATCTTGATCTATATCAATACTCAATGGTTTCATCTTGATTTATGTCAATACTCAATGGTTACATCTTGATCTATATCAATACTCAATGGTTACATCTTGATTTATGTCAATACTCAATGGTTACATCTTGATCTATGTCAATACTCAATGGTTTCATCTTGATCTATATCAATACTCAATGGTTACATCTTGATTTATGTCAATACTCAATGGTTACATCTTGATCTATGTCAATACTCAATGGTTTCATCTTGATCTATATCAATACTCAATGGTTACATTTGATTTATGTCAATACTCAATGGTTACATCTTGATCTATATCAATACTCAATGGTTACATCTTGATCTATGTCAATACTCAATGGTTACATCTTGATCTATATCAATACTCAATGGTTACATCTTGATCTATATCAATACTCAATGGTTACATCTTGATCTATGTAAATACTCAATGGTTACATCTTGATCTATATCAATACTCAATGGTTACATCTTGATCTATATCAATACTCAATGGTTACATCTTGATCTATGTCAATACTCAATGTTACATCTTGATCTATATCAATACTCAATGGTTACATCTTGATCTATATCAATACTCAATGGTTACATCTTGATCTATATCAATACTCAATGGTTACATCTTGATCTATATCAATACTCAATGGTTACATCTTGATCTATATCAATACTCAATGGTTACATCTTGATCTATATCAATACTCAATGGTTACATCTTGATCTGTGTCAATACTCAATGTTTTCCAAGAACAGGAAAGATCTCGGAAAGCAGTAGAGCTAAGACGGCAGAAGCTGTCGATAATCCTCAACACATGGAGTTAGCTTTCAAGCTTTTTATCTCGGATGTGCATTTTTCCCTCATGGTCTGAAGATATCCCAATATATGTAAGCCCGGTATTATTTTGTATACCCCTCTTTTTTTTCTCTTTTATTCTTTTAGATATTTCTTTCCGTTCCGAACTAGTGAAGCTCATGTCCACCCAACCTCGTAACAACTTGGCGCTGACAAATGTCATGTATACATTTGGTCTGTTTGAAATCTGGGACTTTGGCTAGATCATTTGTTGACATACTGATGTTCCAACGTGACACATTTTTTCATGTCATAAGTTGACATCTTATCTTATCTTATATGACACAGACGTTACTTCAAAAAAAAAAGAGAAGATGATTACGTCCTTCGCGTCATTTAGTCATGCATATTAACCAATGACTTAAATTCTGCCAGGTCACTTGTTTTCCTGGCTAGCTCAGGCAACCCATTCCATGCTCTAATAGCAATCTCTAGGAAGATTCTAATACCCGATGAGCCAACTCACAAAGATATAACTTCTGGCTAAAATTATATGAGCCGGTCGAAATAATAGAGTTTTACAGAAGCAAATCCATAACAACCAAGCTTTGTGGTGTATCTGGTGTACAGAATACCTAAATCGATACACTATGAACTTTCTTAAACCAACTAATAATTTTTTTGCATTTTTTTTAGCAATGTAAAATCAAATTAAAAATCAAATTAAAAATCAAATAACATGTTACCATGAATAACTTTTAGTAAGAAAATCTTTATTTAGAGCTCGCAGATTTACATCAGTTATATGGACTGCTTCATAAAGTAATTCATTACTGGGGTCTGCAAAATAGAGTTATACATTAGTTTTGGGAATAGCGAATAGTCATGTATTCTAGCTACATATCAGACTTGCAAATTATGCATTTCTTGATTTGCTAGAGTCTTGGAGCTGAGCGAAATGTAGGCGTACTCACAGGTTATGCAGGTTCGCACACCTCCTCCCCCCCCCCCCTCACAAAAAAAAACGTATCTTAAATGAAGCAGCTAAGACAATTATTGCTTTATAAATTACCAAAAATACCCGCGTACTGCCCGCCCTGTCCTCGTTTCGTTCCCCCTGCCCTAAATAAATTATTGGCTGGATTCCCGAATGGTGCGCACAGCTACATATGTCGAAGTTAGCGCTTCTAATCTAATTACTAGGAGATATAGCATACTTAACTCTCCGCTATCTATCTATCCATCTATCTATCTATCTATCTATCTATCTATCTATCTATCTATCTATCTATAGATAAATCTATCTATATATCTATCTTTCTATATATCTATACTTGTCTGTCTGTCTGTCCGTCCGTCCGTCCGTCCGTCCGTCAATCTATCTATCTATCTATCTATCTATCTATCTATCTATCTATCTATCTATCCTTTCATCAATTCATGAATTCGTCATATTCCTCTGTTCTCCCTTCCATTCATCGAATCTAACTCATTTTGTCTTTCAGTTCGCACACTTTTCTATTAGAGTTTTTGTGTGCGCGTGTGTGTCTATATGACAATTATTAACAATAATTGTGCTAAATACTTGCGTTGCACCACTGTTTTTCATCTATGCCCCACACACCAAATGGCTCAGCAAACCCGCCAGTATTGACTTACTTAACTTTTCAATGTCCAAATAGAGCGGCTTTTAGAAAGCTAGAGGTTCGATAGAACGAAGACATGGCAGTGGAACTAAAAAAAAACAACAACAAACCAAAGCACTGTTACTCACTCTTGACAGGAACAAATAAAATGAACAGGGGGAAAAAATATGTACGTAGAACTTTGAGGAAAACTTTCAGGGGGCTTGAGAGGTGTCTGGGGAAGTACGATTATTTTTGGAAGGAAATCTTGGAGGAGGAAGTGGAGGAAACAAACTGTTTGGAAGGACAAATCATTTCTGTGTGCTTGATCGGAGATTAAAGATAAGGCGTGGAGCCATGGAGCTAGGCTCAGACTCACAGGCATACACACAATAATATTCAAGTGGCGGGGGAGGTCAAATCTGTTCGCTTGATGGGGGGAGGGAAGGTAGGGGTGCAAATAAACGTGTCAATGTGTTGTATTGAGAGAATATGGTGCTGCCGTGAGTGATGCTTCCAACCCCCCCCCCCTTCACCTCCCAATCTTTTTTTTTTTTTTAAGTTGTTATTGCTCTGTGGTCGTGGCCTCCGTCTTGAATGGAAAAGGTTCTAGCGTGAGTCAAGTTAGTTTTATATCTTTAGTGTTGGGATTGAGCCTTCTCTTGTTGTTCTGGCGTATTTATATGATGAGATGTGGGGTGGGGAGGTGCCACTTACTTGGTTTAAGTCTAAAATACAAAGTTAGTTTCTATGCACACCTTTGATTGGAGTCAAATCTATTTGGTTTGTGAATTACCGAATGTTGCCCAAACTCGGGCCCGCGGGCCATGTCCGACCCGTGATGCGACAGGGGTCACGCCTGATGTACATTTGTATGGACCCAGTGACCGAAAAAAGGCTGCGCATCTCTGTCTTAATGCAAACATTGAGTGCTGTTGTCTCTCTTAAAAAACAACAACAGCAAAGAAACCTTAAGTCCCAGACATCAGCACGAATAAAAAAAATAATCAACTAATGGTAGACAGGGGGCGTAGTGGCTGAGTGGTTAAGCGCTTGGCTTCCGAACCTGGGATCCTGGGTTTGAATCTTGGTAAAGACTGGGATTTTTAATTTTGGGATTTTTATGGCGCCTCTGAGTCCACCCAACTCTAAATGGATTCCTTGCTTTTACTTGGGGAAAGTAAGTGCGGTTGGTAATTGTGCTGGCTACGACATACTGCTCGTTAATCGTTGGCCAAAGAAACAGATGAGTTGAACATCATCTGCCCTAGAGATGACAAAGTCTGAAAGGGGAACTTTACTTTAATGGTAGACATGCTCTGTGGTTACAGAACAACGTACACAAAAGTCAGGATAGAGTGAGGGTTCTATTCTTGTTTAATGATGAAATAAGATGTAGGCTTTGTTTTTAAAACAGTGAAACTATACAATGGGTTTGAAGGAATTCGTCTTGAAAGGCTACTTCTTATTTGATCCATGTTGACCAATCTTTTACCCATGTCCGTATTGTTTTGTTATGCCAGTAAACTTCTACTGTCCTTGAAGAGACACAGAAGTGATCCCGCTCTGTTGTGATGGCTCTCCTGCTGGTCTTGGTTCAGCAATGTGTCCTAACAGTTTCGTCACGCGCCATGAAGTGCTCTGGTGTCTATTATGTCCCAAACTATAAGATGACATTCTGCCTTCAGTTAGTTCTGGATTACTTTCCTTTTAACAGAACGTTGTGATTAAAGGTCTGACTCCTCTGTGCGAAGATGTTCCAAAATCATATCATGTTGGACGTCTGATGTAACTACGTCATAGCATCTAACATATATAAGGCTTGTCCTCGAGTCCAAATATTAGTGAGGAGTGCAGTATTTCCGTTGGCTCTACGCAGCCCCAGCGGCGACCCACATACTTTGCCACGATCAGCGTAAACATAACCATTGTCCGCCGTTGGTCGATTTAGAGCATCCCACATGAAAGTAAAAACAACATTATAAACATTTTCTCATTGCGTGTATAAAACAAATAGTTTGTTTTAACTTCAAATATGAAGTTGTGGTAAGTTATCAATCTTATCATGGCACTGCTTGTAGATGCGTTAAAAATGGACTCTTTAAAAGTTAGTAGCAGTTGTCCAGTCAATGAAGCGTACAACTTTGTTGATCTGATTTTTTTTCCGTTGCATATCCAATGTATGTTGTAAGTTGATTCAACCTCCCACCCTAGAGTCTGGCTTTGTTCCTCCATGTTTTGTTGTCTCCTCCCCCTCATATCTCTGTTTCTCTCGCCAATGTATGTCTACGGGAGATGTCGATTACCTGAAAGAACAGTAGACACCTGTAGAAGTGTGTGTGAGAGAACACCGGCAATCTTACCTGTTAGTGGCGGCTCTGTTACCACAGTTTATACAACTACCTACCTGCTGGCCGCCGTTATTCTGGGCTTACCCAACTGTTGACACACAAAAGGGTTTATTGGTGATTAGAAGATTTTCATAAAGGTCCCATGGGGGCCTGGGTCATTCGCTCAACGGATTAAGTTCAAATAGGTCCTGGTTTCATTGCTAATAGTATTGTTCACTAGGCATTAGGTCAACGTTTAGAGCTCCTGTCCTGCATTGGTTTTTTATATAGACCTAAAAGTGCTAGCACTTTTGTTTTTTGCAGATGATCAAAGTATTTAAGATTTCTACTACACGAAAGAGATACATTATTCAAACCCATCAATACCACATCTTCATGCAGAATACTAGATCTATAGTACTTGGCATAGAACCTTAAACTAAAGGCACCACAGTAAACAATCTATTCGAATGTATTTCTTGCCCTGTTTGACTGCACGATGTCTGTCACGATGTCTGTCACGGGATCGGGAGTTTTCTCCTCGATGTTCTCATACACTCAATGTATTCTGACGTAGCCAATGCCCCAATGTCCCATCTCATCTTAGTAGACATGCTTTATTTCAGTGCGATAGTGTCACTCGAGTTTGTACCCCCCCCCCCCAGCCCTCCCCAACCTTTTATTTTTGGCTTTCTCTTCTTCATTTTTTTTTTGGGGAGGTGGGTGATATTTTCTTTGTCTCATTGTGTTTGAAGTAGATGAATCTCATCAGTAGGTCAAATCAACTCCTCAATGTGTAAGGTACTCACCATTAGATCTACTCTCTACTACGTATCTGAAAGAAACGCCTCGCGGAATGAAGATTAGATTGTTTAGAGTCGGTATGTTTCCACAGTGTTTGTCTATAATTCATACTTAACATCTACCACCCTTGAACCCTCCCTTCTCGCCTTGCAGGGGAAACACATAGCACCCTTGAACCCTCCCTTCTCGCCTTGCAGGGGAAACACATAGCACCCTTCCCCTTTCACCAACTTCTCCAAATCCTTCTCTTCTTCCAGCGTTAGTGTATCAATAACTTTCCTGGCTGCTAGTATTAAGTAGAGTAGGAGGGTGACCGAGAATGGTTTCTTTCCTATTTGCCCTGACTTAACAACAACAACGCACACACACACACACACACGCGCACTCAGACAAAAGTTGTGTATTTATTTCTCCAGGCTTTTAAGGACAAATGTGAAGCACATGGTGCTTGGTGCCAGCCTGCTTGGAATCTATCAGTTTGTGATCTGGCTCTGAGAAGTGTCTGGACTGGGCTCCCTGGACCCAGAGTCACTCGTCCGTGAGCGTGTGTGTGTGTGTGTGAGAGAGAGAGAGAGAGAGTGGAGGTATAAAAAGAAGTCAGAAAGAAATAGAGTTAAGCGGATAAAGTCACAGAGAGAAGGGGACATGTACTAGTAACTACTCGGATGCAGTGAGCCGGCAGTGGATGTATTACTGGTCCATAGTGTCACTACTAGTGATGTGCAGGCTTGACCTATTTCGTCCTAATGTCAAATACACGCAGATGGTATTGTAGTTTTTTCTCACCAAGAATCAGTTTCTATGCGTCGTGCAACTGAACTTACGAAATATTGTGATGGTAAAAGTCTAGTTTTTAAACGTTGGTAGTTCATCTTTATATGGAAATAGTTGTTACGTTGACCAAAAATGACTAATTTAAACCAAGCAATTACTCCCACCCCACCCCCTTTTTTTGTCCTTCTCCCTTTAAAAAAAAACAAAACATTCATTCAAATTATAAAGTTGTTTTATCCAGTTCGATATAGCCGGCTTCAGTGAAATGTTGTTGTCTCCATATCTAGGTTTGTTTTAAAGTGGTTATCTTTTTGAAACTGCCATTTCAACATAGCCATACTTAAAAGCGCAGAGATTTCAGAGACAATGCTCTAGATTTAGCCCCCCCCCCCCCAAAAAAAAAAAAAAAAAGATTTTTCCCCCTTTGACTGCGTCAGCTTTGTATTTTGATTAGGTCATGCATTTCCTTTATCTATTCCGAGTAAACATCTCCAGAGAGAGACATTTGACCAAGCAAACATAACAGATTGAAACATGACCGTAAGGCATAGAGGTTGCTCGTTTGCGTGGACCCTCCCCCCCCCCCTCTTCAACCACCTCACTCACACTTTCCATGACCCCACTGTTTCTGTCAAGGTTTTTTTCCCCTCTAGCTTAAGGCTCTCTTGTTTTAACTCTGCAATGCTTTGATAAACACTTGTCTTGCTTCCTAGCCGCCAGGGCATCCAGACCTGTTCTTAACATCTACTCTCTTCATCAGCGATTCTCACAAAATTAAGCACTGATGCCTATTGCGTAAAGCAGAAGTCGCCATTCAGCCAGCTATTGGTCAACCGTCCGCCAGATAGCGTTTAAAGGAATTGTTTGGGTGGGCTTTAGTTGGCTAGACAGTTTGTTTGAAGCTTGACTTTGCTCATGATGGTTGTGTTCACAATTTCTGAGAGTCCTGGAGCATAGTCTGAGAAGCCTTGATCTCACACATCCTGACTTCCAAATACATGTTTCTAAGGTGGCTGGAGTAGTCTATCCTGCTCATGTAGATTAGTTCTTCTTTCTTGTTTGTTTTTTTTCCCCTTTTATCATTTCTCATCCGGTTTTTGGATCAGAACTCCAAACATGACGGGGTGGGGGAAGATGTGTATCATTCGATTGATGCTTCACGTCACTTCTTCCCAGCACTCTTCAAAGTTCTGGAGTTGCTGTTTTGTAAACCAGAGTCTCGGCAGCCACGCTGTTTGTCTCAGCTACGTTGCAAGTTCAAGTTGTCAGTTGGTCTTCGCTGTCCTTGTGGAGAACTCTGCTGAACATTGCTTTAAGTTTGTGTATCGGTGGGATGCTTAGTTCCCTTACTCTTTCTTTTAGTATGCGCTCGTCGTATCTTCCTTACTATGAACGTATCCGTCGATTGGATTCTCCTCTGTCCAGGCCAATGCTGGAAATGATCCAGTCAAACGTTGTGCTCATCCTCTAGACGGTAAAGTAACACATGAACATGATTGGTTAGACATAATGTATTGTACTCGCTCGTTCTTCTTCTAGATATATCTCCTCTCTTACATCTGTTGTGGAGATAGGTGGATGGTCAAATTGTAAAAGGTTCCAATACAAACAAAGGACACACCAGGCTTCAAGAGTTTTGTGTGTGTGTGTGTTATTTCTGCTGCCTCGCCCATCTTGCCCCTCCTTCTCCTCCCAGACCCAAGCGTTGCAGTCCAGTCCACAAAGAAGGTGCAAGTTGATCTATAGAGACGTAACTGGATATATCAGCGCCTTGCCATTGTTTTCTTGGGTTTCATTATCGGACCACGGCCAACAGTCTCTCCCGCTATTGGTGATAATTCCTTCTCACTTTTTTTTTCTTTCTTTCTTTGAATACCCTCTCCCCCCCCCCTCCCCGTTCTATCTCCCCCTTATGCCCTAATTTTGTGGGTTCTCTGACTGCTTGATATAAGACACGAAGATGACGAGTTGCGATACCACATTGTGAGCCGAGCTATAATTGGGACTATCTTCTAGTCTGGTGCAGCTTTCATGGACACACTAGTATTGTTAATAGATCGTGAACGAGTAACTCATTGCCTCTTTCTCTCGTTGGTTCGTATTTCTCGTTCTGTCGCGCGTTACCTTTTGATGTTTAAAATGATCCTTATGGTCCAAGGCTTCGAGATCTTGCGACACTTAAATTGCAGATTCCAAAACACTTGCCCTACCAGCGTCCGAACAGAGCTGGGGAAACAGTTTGTTTGGGGATCCCATTTTCACCAACGCTCTGGCCTGGTGAACTAAATAAAACAGCCCGACACCTCTCACACCCACACACATGTCCACTTGCATGCTGCGGTCTTTATGCACACACATGCATTCAGTCTGTCTCTCTTTCTCTCTTTCTTTTTGTTTCCAGCTCTTCGTCTCTCGCTCTCTCTTTCTCTCTTCAGATCTTTCCCTCTTTCTTCATCGCTTTTCAGCTCTCATCTATTCTTCTCTCCAGCTCTCTTCCTTGCTCTCTCTCTTCAGCTCTATTCCTTGCTCTCTCTCTCTCATCTATTCTTCTCTCTCCAGCTCTCTTCCTTGCTCTTTCTCTCTCTCATCTATTCTTCTCTCTCCAGCTCTCTTCCTTGCTCTTTCTCTCTCATCTATTCTTCTCTCTCCAGCTCTCTTCCTTGCTCTTTCTCTCTCACCTATTCTTCTCTCTCCAGCTCTCTTCTTTGCTCTCTCTCTCTCTCATCTATTCTTCTCTCTCCAGCCCTCTTCTTTGCTCTCTCTTATCTATTCTTCTCTCTCCAGCTCTCTTCCTTGCTCTCTCTCTTCAGCTCTATTCCTTGCTCTCTCTCTCTCATCTATTCTTCTCTCTCCAGCTCTCTTCCTTGCTCTCTCTCTCTCATCTATTCTTCTCTCTCCAGCTCTATTCCTTGCTCTCTCTCTCTCATCTATTCTTCTCTCTCCAGCTCTCTTCCTTGCTCTTTCTCTCTCTCATCTATTCTTCTCTCTCCAGCTCTCTTCCTTGCTCTTTCTCTCTCATCTATTCTTCTCTCTCCAGCTCTCTTCCTTGCTCTTTCTCTCTCACCTATTCTTCTCTCTCCAGCTCTCTTCTTTGCTCTCTCTCTCTCTCATCTATTCTTCTCTCTCCAGCTCTCTTCCTTGCTCTCTCTCTCTCTCATCTATTCTTCTCTCTCCAGCTCTCTTTCTTGCTCTCGCTCTCTCTCATCTATTCTTCTCTCTCCAGCTCTCTTCCTTGCTCTCTCTCTCTCTCATCTATTCTTCTCTCTCCAGCTCTCTTCCTTGCTCTCTCTCTCTCTCATCTATTCTTCTCTCTCCAGCTCTCTTTCTTGCTCTCGCTCTCTCTCATCTATTCTTCTCTCTCCAGCTCTCTTCCTTGCTCTTTCTCTCTCACCTATTCTTCTCTCTCCAGCTCTCTTCTTTGCTCTCTCTCTCTCTCTCATCTATTCTTCTCTCTCCAGCTCTCTTCCTTGCTCTCTCTCTCTCTCATCTATTCTTCTCTCTCCAGCTCTCTTCCTTGCTCTTTCTCTCTCACCTATTCTTCTCTCTCCAGCTCTCTTCTTTGCTCTCTCTCTCTCTCATCTATTCTTCTCTCTCCAGCTCTCTTCCTTGCTCTCTCTCTCTCTCATCTATTCTTCTCTCTCCAGCTCTCTTCCTTGCTCTTTCTCTCTCTCATCTATTCTTCTCTCTCCAGCTCTCTTTCTTGCTCTCTCTCTGTCATCTATTATTCTCTCTCCAGCACTCTTCCTTGCTCTCTCTCTCTCTCATCTATTCTTCTCTCTCCAGCTCTCTTCTTTGCTCTCTCTCTCTCATCTATTCTTCTCTCTCCAGCTCTCTTCCTTGCTCTCTCTCTCTCTCATCTATTCTTCTCTCTCCAGCTCTCTTTCTTGCTCTCTCTCTCTCTCATCTATTCTTCTCTCTCCAGCTCTCTTTCTTGCTCTCTCTCTCTCTCATCTATTCTTCTCTCTCCAGCTCTCTTCTTTGCTCTCTCTCTCTCATCTATTCTTCTCTCTCCAGCTCTCTTCCTTGCTCTCTCTCTCTCTCATCTATTCTTCTCTCTCCAGCTCTCTTTCTTGCTCTCTCTCTCTCTCATCTATTCTTCTCTCTCGAGCTCTCTTTCTTGCTCTCTCTCTCTCATCTATTCTTCTCTCTCCAGCTCTCTTTCTTGCTCTCTCTCTCATCTATTCTTCTCTCTCCAGCTCTCTTTCTTGCTCTCTCTTCATATCTATTCTTCTCTCTTCCTCTCCCTCCTCCCTCTCTAGTTTTGTTGATGAAGTGGTACTGCACTAGGAAATCAAAAGTTCTCATTTCCTGCCGGCCTCTTAAACCGACGGCCGGCGAATCTGAAGTTTTCCAGTCTGTATAAAGCGAAGTAGAAGTCCTGTGTTTAGATCGTGAGTACTACCTAATCAACTACAAGACTTGCTAGCCGTGCAGGGGCAGTGTGTGTGTATGTTTGTGTAGCATTGTAAAAAGTTTGTTTATGTGAATGTGTGTGTTTTGTTTTTTTTGGAGGGGGGATATGGAGAGGGCGTCAGTACCCTAATTCAATTACATTAAATGTATGACTCTGTTAAATACAGTGACCAGACTCATAACAACAACGAGTCGCAAGGCAGAAAGTTGTTTCTATTGTAGAATTCAGGAGAAATGCCAATGAATGCTATAGAACCAAATACTGTTTGATGATCATCTTGCTAGTTTGTCTTTCTAGCTCTCTGTTATCAGTTTCCACTTGTGCCTGTACGTTGCTTTGTTTGAATTCAATACGCTCATAGCCTGATTTATTACAAGCGGATTGTAGCGACTATTCATTCCTGATCACAAGAGTAATCTTCGATAAATGTCGAGATTCATCTCAAGTTTCTAGATCAATCATTTTTACTTGCCAACATGGGCAGTCAAACTCAGTATCTTAGCATTCGTGTCTCGTCTGTGATACGTGTTTATGTTTGTATGTCCGCAAAGAACACGCAGTCCACTAGATCTGTAGGCCTGTTGAAGGTCGCCATGCAATAGGGATTAACTTCCTGGTTAATTGCAAGAACAATTCAAATTACAAATACCAAGATATCCAACTGAATTAGATCTTTAAAGTTAAAACTGACTTACATTTCTTTTCAAGATCTAGTTTCTGGTCCTAGTTATCGAACTGATTGCGCCCACCCACCCCCTTTCAATGTACCGTACTAAGTAAGCATTTGATAGTTTGAAATGCGCGTCTAATGGTGGCTTTTGATGCCAGGCCATGCACCCATTGAACTATAGCGACAGATGTACATGGAGGCACTAGACTGGCACATCAAACGTTCCGGGCCTGACCTAGGAAATCATCGACTCGCATGTTCGGGCACTGCTACCAATTACCTCGAGGAGGGAGTTTTGACCCATTAACGTTTGATTTTCGGAGGGGTTCAAAAGAGGCTCCTAATGTACGAGACATGGCGTTTTTCTTGGTTCGAGCCAGCCCTTCGTAGTTTGGTCTTGTTCATGGGTGTCCATGTGAGTGAGTTTATTGGTAAATCGGTAGATTGTATCCACTATCCAGTTGTATCTATGTCACAATGGATGTTTTAATCTAAACTTGTCGTTTGCCAATGTTTTAATCTATTTCTTCGCTTACAACCAACAGTTGTTCAGAGGCACTATATGGTTAATATTAAATACCTGTTCAAAGCTCTATTTGAATAATGCTACTAGTGTTAGGACAAAAGTCTAGAAAGTAACATGATATAGGAGCGCTAAGATAGCAGTCAAAGAGGAGACTTTTTTTTTGTCTGCCCAGCAGCTGAGACAAGAGATGACATAATAACCACTGAGTCCACTAGTTTTTGTTACATACATGCACTCGAAGGGGTGGAGGACATCGGGAGAGAGTTTCTTGAAAGTAGAGGAGGGGTTTGGGAGACTTTGCGGATTTGTGTTAACTATTCTTCTCTCCATTGCTCTCTCTCTCTCTCTCTCTCTCTCTGTCTCTCTCAGTCTCTCTCTTTAGCTCTCTCGTTCCCGTTCTCTTCTCCCTCTACAGCTCTCTCTCTATTCAGCTCTGTCTCTTTAGCTCTCTCTCTCTCTTCTCTCTTCAACTCTCTCACTTCAGCTCTCTATCTCTTGATTGTTTTATTTGCAAATGTTTTGAACAGTTTTATTTATTATCATTATTATTTGCAGCTCTAGGCTTAGGTTTTAATTGACTATCCTTGTATCGCATTTGTGCTTTGTTGCCAAATGATCATAAAAGTGTTCATTATATTTGAAAAGATGCACTGCTCTATAGTTTAGTATTTGTATGTGTTGAACGAGTCACATGATAACCTTCATTGCGTACATACACCTTATTCTAGGTATTTCAAACTTAGGTTTACGATCTGTGCAAAACAGAGAAGGTACTGTTTAGTTCTAAATTATGGTACCGTGTTGAAATACATGTATGATATGTAACTCTGGCGTGCTCATCGTACCCCGCCCCTCCAATAGAAAGTCGGTAAATCAGGACAACGCTGTGTAATTGTTTGACATCCTGACATTGCATTCGATCTCTCAGCGAATATATAGTGTGAACTTCGGCCCTCCCCCCCTCTCCCTCCCCCTCTCGCCCAGCACGTTTGATCAAAGTGTATATACAAGTGTTGTAGCTGGATATCGTAGTTACTTGGAGTTGATTTGTGCCTGTGCGTTGTCGTGCCCAGGATAGGGATGTAGGTAGGAAATAGGGTCTTATCTTAATACATGTACATCACAGGTAAGTCTCTATTGTTTCTTTGTGTGTGTGTGTGCGAGACGGTAAGACTCTTTTGTTTCTGTGTCTCTGTGTGTGAGGGTAGGTGTGATGTGGATGCAAACAAGAAAAGAGATGCATGTGTTGAAACCACTGCGAAATTACATACTGACACCTCCATGCTACCTAAGTAGATTTGTATTTATATATTTACAAAGCTTATATCAACTCATTTTGTCTGGTAATAAGTTTGTAGACCTAATTTCTGCCACACCCAGCCTCGGAACAATTGGAAACATTAAACATTTATTTATTGTACCTAACAAAACATGAATCAATTTAAAAATTAACCAATTAGTTTATTAATTATTGGCAATTATTTTGTTTGATATCGAATAACGGAAATATGTTCTACATTATTGTGAGCTATGGTTGTGCGGAGTTCTTTGCCTTATGTAGACACATTTAATAACAGCCTTGGTCTAGTTCTCTGACATTACGGGAAACACGAGAAGACACTGAGTTCTTGGTTGATGAGTTTGTTGCTTAATTTCGTTGTTGTTGTTTTTTTCTCAAATCGTTAAAGCAAAAATTGAATCCCCTATTTTTTCCCCTCCCACACACAAACCCTGTCTGATTCTCTGTGTCCTCCACTTGGCATATCCCCATTAACTGAACCCAGTCACGGAACATTGTAAAACAATAAATTAAAGATTAGTAATAGATCTGAACAACTGGGCTTCGTGTACCGAATCTAGCATCAAAGTTCCTCATAGCAGAGAACAATTATCTCTTAATGAATGTAAAAACTGTTATTTCTTTGGGGGAAGAAATGACCAGAAAAGCAAAGAGTTGTGGTGGCCAAGTCAGACATTTGAATCTCGACTAATCCGTTCATCTCTTGACACAGTCTGTTGACATTTGGACGGGAATTTTCCCTTTGATAGCCTGACAAGTGTAAACATTCAACAGGGAGAGCTTCCTCGGGTATACCTGCGTTTTCATTGCTGGTCTTGTTCTTCTTCAACTACATCATTGCAAGAATTGTACACAGATACGTTCATTTCTTACGTCCAGCTCGTTTGAATTAGGCAGTTGTGTACACCTAGATATCATGTTTGCATTTACCTAACACATTGTTATTATACCTTTAAATATGGCGTCCCGAGACATGACGTTAAACTGCGCTCCTCTTTCCTTAGCACTTTTGGAGCTCAAAAGTGCCCTACTTCTTTTCTATCATTGTGTCTGCCTTCTCTTTTCCTCAGTCTGCCTTCATTGATCATCACTCTGTCTCCTTATCTCTAAATATCTCACTACGTCCTAGACCAGTCCGTTTGCCGTGGACTACGACGGGTAAGGGGGGATAAAGAGATCCTGGTGTTTGAGTGGTGGCTATCTGAGGATAAACCACCACAACACAATACTTTGGCTCCAAGTCCCCCTAGACCTGAGGCCCAGATGGCCCGCTCTGGGTCAACCGGCTGGAGGGCGGTGGCTGGAGGGTCAATCAGGAAGCTGCTGTATCGGGCACATGTCCGATGCAGTAGCTGACTGAGTATAGCACCTGTGTAGCCCTGGCGGGCTCATTCTGGACTTCCGAATGGCCCGTCCCCTTGTTGGACTCGATGGCGGGTGGGAAGCACAGGTGCCGAACTAATAAGAACACCTATGGATAAGAAAACACCAAAAAAACTACTTGCCCCAGACCTATGTCTGGGCAAGAGACGCCGTATGGAGGATAAAAAGGCAACAAAAAGCTGTGCTACCTGGCCATCATTTCTGGTGGCTAGGTGCACAGAGGAGGGGAAAAGTCTGACAAAGATGAGCCCTTTTGTCATCTACAAGTCAGTTGTGGGAGAACCCAAGAGTGTGTCTAAGCTACATAAGTCTTTGGAACTTCTAGTAGAAATTGATAGCTAGATACACTCTGATGGGCTTTTAAGATGCAGAAGACTCTGTGATCTCCAAGTGGAAGTCATGCCACACAAGAGTCTGAACACCAGCAGAGGTGTAATCAGCTCTAGGGACCTACTGGAATGTTCCGAGAAGGAAATAGTGGAGGGCATTGAAGGAGTCACTCATGCCGGCGCATTACCAGGCGCAGGGATGGTGAGGAGGTCAAAACCGCCACTATTATCCTCACATTCGGAACTAGGACACCGCCAGAGTATGTCAAGGCAGGATACCTACGAGTTCCATTGAGGCCCTACATACCTAACCCCATGAGGTGCTTCAAGTGCCAGGCTTATGGACAGGGCGCGTCAGTCTGCAAGAGGAACACTGTGTGTGCCAGATGTGCTGGAGAAGGTCATGAGGACAAGGGCTGCACAGCCCAGTTCAAATGCCCAAACTGTCACGCTGGCCACTCAGCCTACTCCAAGGACTGCCCTGTGTGGAAACAGGAGGTTGCCGTGCAGGAGTACAAGGCAAGAAATGGATGTACCTTCGGCTAGGCGAAATCGGCTGTATTGTCCCTACCCAAGGGCCAATTCGGCTTGACAAAGACCTATGCCCAGGCTGTTGCTAAGATAGGAAGATCCATAGCCACACAGACGGACACATTAACCTCCGCTCTAACCAGAGGGATCTCCCCTCTCCAGAAGAGGGTTGTCCTCCTCTCCATCCAAACCCAAGAATAAAAATACCAAGGTCACTGGAATAAAGGGAACCCCCCCCGGGGGCCTCCCAAGGCCAAATAGCTCCAAGTAGGTCATCTAGAATAAGCCATGGATTCCAGAATTGTACAGTGGAATTGTAGAGGCCTCAAGGCCAATTATGAGGAAATGCAGCTACTGATGGACTCTGAGACTCCTGTAGCTTTCTGCCTACAGGAAACATTTCTGAAAGATAGCATCAGCTTCCAAAGCTACAGTGCTTACATACATGGAGGACCTATTGAAACAACTCCCCCGGCCTTACATAATCCTGGGGATTTCAATGCCCATAACACCATGTGGGGATCCAACAATACCGACACAAGAGGCCGTATGCTGGAGGATATCTTCCTCCAACATGATTTATGCATACTTAATGATGCATCACCGACCTACTTGCACCCAGGAACTGGATCTCTCACATGCATTGACCTCACCGTATGCGTCCCTGGACTTCTGGATGACTTTAAATGGTCAGTTAGCAATGATCTACGGGGAAGTGATCACTTCCCAATCATCATTACTAACAATCTCCCCTCATTGGGACGACCTCAGCGGTGGAAACTGAATAAGGCCGATTGGGAACAATTCCAAAAAAGATGCTCCGAGGATATCACAGAAAATATCCTCGATGAACAGAACCCAGCTGATACCTTTGCTAGCAAGCTACTAAGGATAGCCAGGAAAGTTGTCCCCCTAACCTCCGCAAATCCAAAACGCCCTAGCAAACCATGGTTTGATACAGCTTGCAAAAGTGCTATTGGCGATAGGAAAAAACGACTGGCTGCATTTATAAAGAATCCTTCCCAGGAAAACCTAAAGCTATTCAGGATAGCTAGAGCAAAGGCTAGACAAACCATACGTTCAGCCAAAAGGAATTCCTGGAGAAGTTTTGTCGGCAGTCTGGATGCCAAAACTTCTGCTAGAGCGGTCTGGAAGGCAGTAAGGCGAATCAAAGGGAAAGAATCAAATGCAATAGGGCATTTGAAAAACCAAGGACGAACTGTCACGTCCCCCAGAGAAATAGCTGACTGCCTTGCATCCTCAAAAGCAGAAAAGTCATCCACTGCACACTACACGCCAGAGTTCCAAAAAGTCAAAACCAGGGAGGAAAGACACTCCATTGATTTCAGGTCAGAGAACAATGAAGACTACAACAAACCGTTCTCGCTTAAGGAACTGAGGGAATCGCTAGACAAGTCACATGACACAGCGCCTGGAGAAGATGAAATCCATTACCAGTTCCTCAAGCACCTTCCCGAACCCTCATTGGCAGTCCTGCTTGGGGTCTATAACTGTGTGTGGCAAACAGGCGCTTTCCCAAACAGCTGGAGGAAAGCCACAGTTATACCGATCCCTAAACCGGGAAGAGACGGCTCTGACCCAGCTAACTATCGACCAATAGCACTAACAAGCTGCATCTGCAAAACCATGGAAAGAATGATTAACAGTAGGCTGGTCTGGTACCTGGAGAGGACATCTAGTAGCTGTATTCTTCGATATAGAAAAGGCCTATGACACAACCTGGAAACATGGCATTCTACGTGACCTGGAGCTTATGGGGCTTGTGGGGGAATTCCTGAAAAACCGAAAATTTCAGGTTCGAGTGGGCAACTCCGCTTCTGACACTCATGACCAGGAAATGGGTGTACCACAGGGCAGCATTCTGTCAGTCACCCTGTTCAACATTAAAATAAATAGCATCATAAATGCTCTGTCCCCTGGCATAGAGTGCTCTTTGTATGTTGATGACTTTGTCATTTTTACTTATGGGAAAAACATGAACACCTTAGAAAGAAAATTACAGTTATGTTTAAACGAAATTCAAAATTGGGCAAACGATAATGGTTTTAAATTTTCGGACTCCAAAACAGTTAGTATGCATTTTTGTAATTTAAGAGGACTCCACCCAGACCCTGAATTATTTATACACAAAAAGAAGATCCCTGTCGTGAAAACTACAAAATTTTTAGGCCTCACTCTAGATTCCAAATTTAATTTTCTCCCCCACATTAAGGAACTAAAGAGAAAATGCCAAAAGTCATTAAACATACTTAGAGTACTCAGCCATACGGACTGGGGAGCTGACAGAGATACCTTGCTGCTGCTCTATCGGAGTCTAATTCGATCCAAGCTAGACTACGGATCCATAATATATGGAGCAGCAAGGAAGTCGTACCTAAAAATACTGGAACCAATACAAAATGCTGCCTTGCGTCTCTGTCTCGGCGCGTTTCGTACATCACCTATCCCAAGCCTCCATGTGGAGGCTGGAGAACTCCCCATGGATATAAGAATGAAAAAGCTTGCAATGCAGTATATAGTCAAGCTAAAATCCAACCCCACGAACCCTGCTTTCGACTCCATATTTAACCCCACAGAGGTAGAATTATACAATCGAAAGCCTAACGTCATACAACCGTTGGGCCTTCGAATGAGAGAACCCATCCAAAATTTAACCCCACCCATTGACCAAATCTCTAAAATAGAAACCCCTCAGAATCCTCCTTGGCTAATGAATAAACCCAAATTAAATTTATCCCTCCTTAATTTCAAAAAAGAAAATACAGACCCAAGCATACTACAAGTCCACTTTAGGGAACTGCAAGAGAGCTACGGAGATTGTGGCACCATCTACACAGACGGATCCAAAATGGATGGAAAGGTTGCGTGTGCCTGCTCCTTTCGGAACAAAACAATCTCCCGTAGACTCCCCGATGGCTGCTCCATCTTTACCGCCGAATTGCATGCAATATCGCTTGCACTTATGGCCGTCAAAGCATCAGAAAGGAGGAAATGTATAATCTGCTCCGACTCCAAATCTGCATTGCAAACTTTGGGGCGGATGAAGACTAACATTCCTTTGGTACATAAGAGCCTGAAGCTGTTGGACCAAATAACAGCCGACCATAGGGATGTCACCTTCATCTGGGTCCCCTCCCATGTGGGCATTGAGGGAAACGAAGCCGCAGAGAAGCAAAGAGAGCCCTGAATCATGCGGTGTCAGGAATCAGGAACCCAAATTCCCTGCTCGGACCTGAGACAAAGTATTGCCTCTGCCACCTACCAAGAGTGGCAGAACCGATGGGAGGCTGAGACTCACAATAAACTTAGGCAGATTGTGGCGGATGTCAGGTGGCGGTCCCCATCTAAGGGTCTGACAAGGCGTGGTAGCACGACCATGTCCAGACTTAGAATTGGTCACACCTACATCACGCACTCTTTTGTGCTGAAGAAAGAAGAGCCCCCACTTTGTGAGTATTGTGATCTCGCCTCACCGTGGAACATATCCTCATCGACTGCCCCAGATACCAGGATGTCAGGGAGAAATATTTTAGAGCCACTAATTTAAAATCACTATTCAATAATGTCGACCCCTGGGAAGGTACTGGGCTTTATCCTGGAAGTGAGGTTGTCTACGAAGATCTGATTTATGAATTTGTAAACATGTACTTTTTACCAAATTCTTAAATTTTTACTACCTCTACTATTTTAACTGTGAATAGACCTTGATTTTAATTATTTGACTGTATGGAATTTGGCCCTTGTTGTGTGGAGGGAGAGTGGCCCTTGAGGGACTGCAGGCACGACATGGCCTAAATTGTGCCGATGTGCCCAAAATCAAAATCAAATCAAATCACCTTTAAATATGCATATAGTTTTAACTAAAATGTATTATTTATATTTTTTAAAACAGATATAGATCAGTTTTGCTGATGATAATTTTATTTATCTATTTATCTAATATAAAGAAAAGTTAAGTACCCCTTTCAGATCTTGTGATCATTGGAGCAGATGATGTAAAAGTCATCCGATTCTATTGTATAACGGTTAACAAGGGTTTTGTGTGGCCAGTAGAACAACCAACCGACTTTACTTTTCTGCCACAAATGGCAGGTACCCATTAGAGCAGGGTGGACTCGGGGGGGGGGGGCGCCCTAAAAATCCCGAAATTCAAAATTTCAGTCTTCACCGTTTATTTAACGTTGTGTCCTATCATATCTTAAAGAGACTTTGTGATTTTAGAACTTTATGACATGACCCTTTTTTTTTCGTTACTTACAAATTAAAACCTCAACCTGACGGTGTGCTTGAGTCGTTTGTTATTACTGAGTGTTGGGCCTGGATGTTATCTTAGAAATGACAGACGTTACTTCAAAAGAGAAGATACTCACGTCCCACACTTATGGACGTAATACTTTTGTTGTGCTTGCTAATTAGAGAATGAAACTCTGCTAAGTTATTGGTTTGTCCTGGTTCATCCGGGCAACACGTTCCATGCTCTAATGGCACTAGGGAAGAAGGAGCACTTGTGTGAATTTGTCCTAGCATGTGGAATAAGAACTGCAGAACAAAACTCTAAATTGCTGTGGAAATCTTTAGATCTACCTGCAGATGAATTCCTTTCTTTCCCTATGTATCACGACAGAAACGTTGAGTGTCTTTAGGTCATCTTTTGTCCAATCAGTCACTACATGTATATTCAGTTTTAAAGGACCAATTGGTTTTATCTACACTTTGTGTGGCTTTGCTTATACTACTTATAAAGGGCTACACATTGAAGTAAATTTTAAAAAAAAGGGCTGCAATCTTCAGGCGCTCTATTGTCACGTGACTAGACTACAAAAGTAAACAAAGCGAAGACCATGTCGCTTGTAAACTCCATCTCAACTGTCATATTGATAACGTTCAATAGTGGTTTGGGCTTCTTCTACAAAACTCTGTCCTTATAAGGGAGTGCTGTGTTCACCTCGTGTTTAGACAAATATCGAAAGGTAAAGAAGAAAGAGGGTTGGATTGAGATAAGCGCTTCTCTTTGCGTTGGATGACATAGCCTATTATCATTCAATATGAAGATTATCTCTGTGACACAGGCTGCTTGAATGGGCTTGGGAAAAGGGGGCTGGGGGGACGATTTCTTGAACACACAGAAGGAAAAGAAAACTTGACTGTTGCTATTGTCAGTGTGCACTCTGCTCGATGTCAAGAACTGAGTGGGGGTTTTGTTTTAAAACTGGTCTTCCCCTCTCTCTATTCTTCTCTTTTCTGTGTCCTACACATGAGAAATTATTTTCATTGATCATAAGATCAAATAGGAGTTTTAAGGAATGACTATAGCATTACTGCACCACTGGCTGTTTGAAACCGATCTCTTATGTTTCACGCTCCTATGTTTCACTTCAGTGTTTCATTGCGTATGCAAAATAGTTCCCCCTTTCCGACCTTGTGGACTGTAAGGGCAGATGATGTAAAGGTCATCTGTTTCTGTGGCCTACGGTTAACGAGGGTGTCATGTGGCCAGCACAACGACCAACCGCCTTTACTTTTCCGCAACTAATGTCAGGTACCCATTAGAGCTGGGTGGACTCAAAGGCGCCCAAAGATTTCAAAATTAAACATATCAGTCACCAGGATTCGAACCAAGACAGACCACCGCGACAAGCAAATATTTATATTGGTGTTTTTTTGTTTTTGTTTTTTTCCGTGTACTTTCTTTGGTTCTGTATTTTCTAGGGGGTGGCTGCCAAGTTTACTTTCTACACTAGTTAGTTCATGTCCAATTGCAGAAATAACACATAGAAAGTTGTATCAGGCAGACAGATATAAGCTTTGCTAAATAATACTAATAAATACATACATAAATACAATGATATAGAGGAAGCCCTTATAAAACTCTTTGTTTTCAATTGTATGTTGTGTTGCAGTTAGAACGTATCCCTCCTAGAACGGTGTTTGTTGGAAGTCAGTTGCCTTACAATCATTTCATACATGTCCACATTACGTACTATTGTTTATCCCGCATCTTGTTGTGTTGGTATGCGGGTGTTAGGGGTCGAACCTCTCTCAACATTTAGTCCCTCCTTCTGTCAACTGAGTTTTTCAGTGGATAATTCCACGATAAATCGTGACCGAAAAAGTCGGCGTAGCTGGTGGGACAAAATGTTTTATTAAATTTGTTAAAACAAATCTTTGAAACAAATTGACCAAAAACTTGGTAATTTTTATCATTATGATTCTAATAAGTTAAAGTAAATTAAAGTTCCCCTTTCAGGCTTTGCGATCTATAGGGCAGATGATGTGAAGGTCATCTGCTTCTATGGCCCACGATTAACGAGGATGTCATATGTCCAGCACTACGACCAAAAGCCTTTACTTTCCACAACTAATATCAGGTACCAAGTAGAGCTGGGTGGACCCAGAGGCGCCCAAACATCCCGAAGTTAAAAATCCCAGTCTTCACCGGGACATCGCTTTACCGCTCAGCCACCGCGCCTCCATCTAATAAGTGAAATAAACAAAAAAAAATCAATACTTATTAAAAATTATATTTATAAAAAGGTAAACAAATGGACTAGAGCGATGGTCCAATAGAGAAACGACTAGAAGCTACAATAATGTCCCGCACAGAATGCTCGCTGTTTTTCGTAACCTTCGGGGACTGTTGGCCATATAGAGTTCCCTACTTAATAGTTTCTGATTATCAGCTAATCCAGTCATGCAGTGAAAACGTCAAGTCGACATCGTTTGCACATGTATGGCTATTTAATTCTTGGTGGTGGCCGGTGGGGGGGGGGGGACACGCTAAATGCAAACATCTGGGCCCAACAGTTGGCTCTTCATCCTTGACTTGGTCACTTTTAAACATACAACTAGAACAGGGACACGGCAAGCGAGGCTCCTTCAAACAATGGTGTGAACACTTTGAATCTTGGCGTGATCACCCACGTGCATCATTGGCTCCTCCCCCCTGCATTTAAAATGAAGATTCTTGACTTGCCATGTTTCTATAGCAGATGTAGAAGAAGTTATTTGCGTTAACATTGTCACCACCTTTGCAGTGCTCCTTTCAGAAACACTTTGTAGTACACAGTACGTGCACTTTTCATCGCTTGTACTTGTAAGACTATCAGGCAATAAGGACAATAACCACGCGAGCGTGAAAGTCTTACCTTCCAATAAGAATGTTTAAAAAATTCACTTTTGGAATGGTGTAATCACCTAGATCTAGTTATGTCTCCAATCGTATCCTTTGTCAAAGAGTAAAAGAGGGGAATAGAGGCTGCGAGTGAAAGGTTAAGCAAAGCTCTTGACTATGTATGCAATGTTTGTTTTCCTCTGAAGTCCCTGGCCACTTGTTAACTCGAATTTGATACATTGAAGATGCCTTTCTTATTTTCAATCTTCTCAATCCTTACATTCCCTAACCCCCATTAATCCTCTTTCCAGTCCAATCTATCTCATTGCTTCTCAAACTGACAGTATGGTCTTTTTTTCGGGGCATTGCATTATAAAATGTTGAAATGTTTACAAATAGATCCCTCCTTTACCCTTACTTGTACGCCCTTTTAGAGGCTCCGGACTTACTGGTCTTCAGTATTTTGAAAAGCGCTGTCTTAAGCACCCAGTCGATATATGAGACTAGTCTTGGGATTAATTTCAGAAGCACCGAATATTAAGCCTTCGATAGATACATATTTTTACATTGATTTTTTCCACCTGTGTGTGTGTGTTTAAATTCCCGCCTGTATTCAAGCCAGTCGTCGGGTTACTGAGAGTCTCGTCTGTTTAATTAAGCTTTCCCCTTCTCGAGGCCACCAGTCAATGCTGGTCTGGGCTTCATACAAGTTCATACACTACTCCTTAACGGCTTGCCCGGAATCAAACGGCACTATCTGGAGCCCGGATCAAATAATGTTATTAAAGCTGTTTGCATTGGCATTGTGCGATGCTGTTAGTTTTATCCCCCCCCCCCCTTGCGAATAAACTTAAATCCCGGAATGACAATCAGTTTCATTGACCGGCAAGGTATTTCAAAGCACCGTGAAGGATGGCGCAGATGAACTTTGAAGAATGTGACTGTATCTTGGCTGTGATTGGACGCGCTGCTTGTGTCAACATCCCCGTCTTGTTGGAGCTCGGTGGATATCTATCTCTATCTATCTATCTATCTATCTATCTATTTATCTATCTATCTATCTATCTATCTATCTCTATCTATCTATCTATCTATCTATCTATCTATCTATCTATCTCTATCTATCTCTATCTATCTATCTCTATCTATCTCTATCTATCTCTCTATCTATCTATCTATCTATCTATCTCTCTATCTATCTATCTCTATCTATCTATCTATCTATCTCTATCTATCTATCTATCTATCTCTATATATATATATCTATATTTCTATCTATCTATCTATCCTCTATCTATCTATCTATTTCTATCTATCTATCTATCTATCCTCTATCTATCTCTCTATCTATCTTTCTATCTATCTCTCTCTCTCTATCTATCTATCTATCTATCTATATGTAAATCTATCTATCTCTCTCTCTCTATCCATCTTTCTATCTATTTATCTATCTGTCTGTCTGTCTATCTGTCTGTCGATTGATCGTTCGATCTGTCTATTTGTTAGCAATGAATAATTACCTTGCAATCTTATTAACCTTTTAAAGTATAAATATCCTAATGCATGTCTCTCTGCAACTGTTTCGTTAGGTTCAGTTTTCAAACTTTTGCGTTCTGTATTTAAAAAATCACTAAATCTACCTTTACTCTTAAGTCTTAGTTACATGCACTTTTTTGTTATAAGTGTCAGTTGAATTATCAATAACTTTTCCACTGTCATTTGTACATTGAATTTTAACCTTTAGTAGTTGTTTTTGTTTTTTTTGGTTTTGTTTTTTTTGTTTTCATAATTGTGATTTAGTAACCAGGTGAAAGTTATATTTCTAAAGAATAATGGTATCTGTGTTTAAAGGTCTCTGAAGACTTCACAAATCGATCGGGTCAGTCTCCCGCTAATCACATTGGTTAACTCTTTGATGATCTTGATTGGATTAATTAGAGGCGTGGAGTCGGCACAACAAGCTAGTCAAGGATATCGTTATATTCTCTTTCTCTCCAGTTCACAGCCAAATGGGTACCCCGTCAAAAGTCATTTTGAAAGAAATAGATATCGTAAATTATGAATAGAGCCAATATTTATTTTTTTTGTTTTAATGTTATAATTTTTCCGTCATTTTGCAGGAAACTTTTTAGATATCTTAAAACATAAATAGGCAGAAATCATAATAAGGTAAACTGAATAATTTCAAAATATAGCATTTATTTACATTATAAAGGTGTACTTCGAAAACACGCAAAGATACTTGTCAAATATACACATACACACACAAACTTTCACTAAGTTAAATTATAGGAAATGTCACGTAGAAATTAAATCACTGGCTTGTTTCCATACATTAGCATTATAGCTTCAAGTCGTCTGTTAAGTTGGAGGTACTTTGCCTTGCTAGCAGCTTTACTTCGTTCTCCAGCATTGTACCTCAGAATCTTGTTCTCAGTGTCCTCCTGTTTTCTGAGGAAGTGAGAGATTAACTTGTACACATTAGGGTGATGACCGTCAATAGACAGTTGAAATGCATGGTGCCATCCCTCCACTGAATTGTTTGTTCGTGGTAGATTGTCCTTGGAGTTACTCTGCGGTTTCGTCTCTGGCAACCAATATAGTTGTCCTCCCAATAGTCGTACAAGATGGAATAGACAACCGACAAGTCTGGTCGCAGGGAACACTGTGCTTACTGCATTTTGACTTGCCTTCTCAAAATCTAACATCACACTCAGTTTCCAGCAGTTTCTTGAAGAGTCGAACATAGTCAGGACATTAAATTACTAATAATCCGAACTCTTATACATATAATATACAAGTCCGCGCTATTTTGTCGGGAAATTTTGCGCTATTTTGTCGGCGCTATTATGTCGGCGCTATTTTGTCGGCGCTATTTCGTCCGCGCTATTTTGACGGTCACCGCCAAATGGTTCTGCATAGTACTGGTTACTACATTTTGTGTGCTACAGTGTATATAACTGAGTATGGCGAAATTAATGTTTGACTTTATGGAACATGTTTGTTTAAATGTGGTATGCGGCCATATCTTGCTGCTAGGCTTGTGGTTTATAAAAATATACCTGGGTTATGAGACTTTATCCCATTGATTAGTTGAGTGATTTCGCTTCCAAAAAGCGGATGTTTATTTGTCGAGAGGCCAAGTGCGCTTGAATTTGGCTTGGCTTGGCTACCTAGAAAGGGGCTCGAGGTTCGACACCCGACTCGGGCAGAGTTGTGTTTACTGAGCGCCTAAAAGCAGCACGGAAAACACACTCCTAGATACTCCCCCCCCCCCACACACACACACACTGGTCCACAAATGAGATTGGACCAAAAGTGCTCTAAGCATGAAAGTAGCGCTATATAAAAGCTATAATAATAATAATCTCTAGGTATTATTCAGCCTTGCCATATTTTCGCTTTACACTTTGTCTTTATGTCAAGCGTCGTAGTTGTAGGGAAAAAGAAAATGAGGTAAAGGGGAGTCAGCATCCAGGACTGTATCCCCCGGAAGTGATCTCATTTACAGCAGCTTTTTTTTTTTTAAGAGAAGATCTTACATCGTCTGCCCTATAGATCGCAAGGTCTGAAAGGGGGACTTTACTTTTTTACTTTTAAGGTGGAATTTTTAAAAAAGGGGAGAGCTACTTATCGACTGGCAAAAACATTTCATTTATGGCAGCCTTGAAATATGTGAACCCAACCTGAAAAAAAACAACAACAACAGAAGCTACGCCAATGCCTTTGTGGCCTTTTATTATATTTGGGAAAATAAATTATTTCTGTGCTTATGATGCAATGGTTTAGTCGTGGACTTGTCAGCGTGACCTTGTCTCTCGACCAGAATCTAGATGTTTGGAAGAAGTCGTGGTCTTTATTTATCGTAAGTTTATAGATTGTGAGCCTGCTGATGGGAGCTTGGTTTTCTGAGTTCTTTTTGATCAATAGTTGAAAGTTTAGTCGGAGCAACGGAAGGCGTTGCTATTGATTTCAGATCTGGAAGTCTTTCACCCTAACCCTGACATTTTTTTTGTTTGTTTGGTGAATACGACGTACACGCTGACCTTGGCCAATGCGGTTTGTGAAGTAAGCGGGAGTAGAACGCGTGACATGGTCGTCTGGTTTGGTTTTGTTACGCACTTCTTTTTGGACAACTCTTGGCGTAGTTTGACAATCCCATTATCTAGTGGAGGTACTTCTGGAAGTATTTCACTAGATACAGTTAAGAACTAAACAATGCATCTCCCCCTCGGGCTACGTCTAATGTCTTTCTAGTTTTATATGTACAAAGAGTTTGAGGCAGCAGGATAATCAGTTTACTTAAGTACATTTCCTAGGTTAGTCATTTCAGAAGGTGGCGTACTGGAAACCTGCGCGTAGTGTGAAACAATGGAAACAAAAAAATATATATTTTTTATGCACTTTGTAATGATGCCACCGCATTATTAAGTTTCAGTTCTGCTGGCAACCAATTTATCTCTAATCTAGACGTTTTTTTCATGTTCCAAAATCTCATTTTTATTACTGATCGCCAATTTAAATACAGATAATTAAACAGAAACAATCAATAACAGTTTTACACCCCTAATCGTATAATGTAGATCAGCTTAATTTAGGGGAGTCTTTAAAAATAGTTAATAGATGAATTTCGATGATTGTCGGCTGATTCTTCTTGTAATTCAGTGAATACTATCATAGTGTGACTTAGGTCTCAAAAATAGCAGCCGAGCTGTTTAAAAAACTGACTGATCCATTCCTCTGATCTACAAAGGGAACTAATCTCAAGACGGCTTAACATGAAATATTCTCAAGGCATTTGTTGTTTTCCTCTTCTCTTTAACCTGGCACTGAGCCCGAGATTCCAGCAAAGAAATACATCGGTAAATAACGTAATATAGGCTTGCAAGGATGTTTACATTTACTTAGATTCAAGATGAAAAACAACATAGAAATATTGATGTATTCAAGGAAACGAATACATCTTTTCAGCTTTTTTTTTTTTTTTGTCAAAACACCATGTTTGAAAATATTGTTACGGATCTCCCTATCCAGGCTCTCTGCTAACTTCACCATACACCACCAACGTAAAGAACTTGACAACTCAGGGCTCCAGAGTAACGTAACCCTTTAATAGTTGAATAAATAGCAGCCAATACTGTACAATTGGCAACACGTACACTGTACAAATATCTCTCCGATAACACCGTACCGCCGTATCAACTCTTGCACTGGCCTCTCCGTCTCGTTCCGGGCTTGCACTGGGTTCAACAGTTAAGGACTGACTTCACACACTGGGCTCGTTGTGTCGATCACAGACCAAGATCAAGACGCCGTTCGTCTCAACTGTACTTCACAGTACTCCGCACTGAACCGTCGTAATGCTCCGTACAGAACCACACCGTTGAACTGTGCTGTAGTCGACCGTGTTCTGAACCCCTGCCGTGAACCCTCTCTCGTGAACCGTCTTGACTGCGACACCTCCGCTCTTTATATAGGGTCCCTGCTGGCCTTCTAGAACCGGACGGAACATTGTTCGACGTTTCTAGCTTCGTCACATGACTACATCCCTCGTGATGCCCCTGAGCTCTGTTCACGACGGCGATCCTTCCCGAACCGTCCTGTTGACACTCGACTTGGCTGACCGTCGTAACTCGTCACGGTTGACCGCTCGTCTAGCGCTGGCCTGGGGCGATTTGCGTCGGCTGACTACACTCACACCACTACCCCCATCTGTGCCACCACCAGGTTTATAACAATATGTTACGATCATTTCCAAACAGTCCCATTCATTTACTTCATAATCCCCTCATAGCAGTGTTTCCCAAACCTTTTCCTTCAGGAACACTAGGCACATTCGGAGTAGCGGGACACTTTATTTACTTTTCAGAGAGATTAATTCACTTGGTGGCCCACTAGTTCATTATTACAGTAGTTCGTGGCACACTTATTCAGGCCTCGCGGAACACTAGGGATCCGAGAAGCACAGTTTTGGAAACACCGCCTTATAGTATAAACTACCTGTGGGTGTTATAGAACAATTGATTGTGATGTCTTGAAGCTTCAGATACTGGCTTTAACTGTATCGTGCAATAGTGAGGTGACGGTAGCTAGTAGTAACTAACGTTTTTGTTTTTGTTTTCTCGTGTGATTTCAGCGGGAACTCGACACAACTGCAACAGACTTGGCCAACAGACAGGATGAAAGTGAAGGCTCCAGGAAACGTTTAGTGGAACAGAGCCGTGATTTTAAGAAGAACACACCAGAAGTAAGTCCCTGCCAACTGATTGTCACATTCTAGAACCAGTCAGTAGTACAAGTACTTAGATTTATAGCAGAGCACCTACTAGAACATGTAACAAGCTTTCATCAGTTGCAACGGGTTTTAGTTTCAGATAGTGATTCTCGGTTGGGAAACCAACGGCATCGTCATTTAAGAATTATAAGAAAAGTCTCAAATAACGTATCGATACCATTTCAGAGAAACCACCCACATAGAACTACTTACTGGCGCAGTTCATAATCCCTAATCCTGAATTCTAAGACAAAACTGCTACGAAAGTATAGTTATTGTCACAATAGTGACTTAGATCAATGCTCTCCTTAGTGTGGCCGGCCACAATGAAATGTTACATATCTATAAATAGAACGTCGGTAAGGACAAGTCCAAAACTGTGGAAATGTGTGGGTTTTTTTTTTGTGTGTGTTTATTTAAGGAGACATTCTCGGTTGATTAAGATCATTTGCCTTTGCAAAATCTTTTCTGCAATGTATTTACAAAAGGGAAAGAGTGAATGAGAGGAAATTCGGATAACTGAGTCATTGTCATACTGCCAAGTCGTGTGGTATGCGCGCTGGCGATGGGCTCGAAGGTCGCCAGTTCGAACTCTGCCTGCGGGAGGTTTGGGCTATGAAGGGATTATAGTCAGAATCTGAAAGAACATCCGAAACTTGTCAAACATTTTACAAACATTTCGACATCTTCCCTCGTAATGCACAGGCAAGCCCAACGTTTGGTCACAGCACAGGGTAGGGACTTTGCGTGTGACCTACTGAACATGGCGCGTGCTGGTATTAGATGCATGATTAACGAGTGTAGCATCACTCTTGTCTAGACATGTGGGTGATTTTATCAATGGACCCTCCCCCACCCACACACTTTCAGCCCCACCCCCATCCCCATCATCGCCCTTGACACACGCCTCTTTTTATTTCAAATATCCAGTTGTGACTGGCTTCGTTCATTCATTTTGTTTACTTATGTTACTGCAACCCCCCCTCCCTCTCTCTTTCTCTCTCTCTCTCTCTCTCTCTCCTTGAATCTATTTCCAACTATATTTAATTGACATCGAACTAGAGAGCAGTGGTTCTCACTACGTGGCTTTATCCATCTCTTAAGTTGTGGCTTGCACAAAGATGATGTGAGGTCATTTTGGAACCTCCTCTCCAGCGGAAACAAGGGACAGGGAAATGTTGACTTGATTTACCCTCTGCCCCTGGCAAGCCCCTCCGCCTCATGGCATCACTTCAGCTATTGAAAAGAGATGACGAGAGCGAGATGGTTGGAGTGAAGAGAGAAGTAATGACTTGATGTCACCATCTGTACATTTGACTTTAGAAATGACACCTTCTGATGAGAAATGACTCCTTCTAGAAAGTGATACGATCACACGTTACTACGGGGTTTCGTCTTGGTGAATTAAGCTCAACATTTCTACTGAATCCAGAAATAGAAGCTTTTGACCACTACTTCACCTTCACCTATCTCCTAGTCTGTTCAACCATTGTGGCACCACACAGGATCTGTTGACCCCCTTTCTCCATTCCTCTCTATCCGTTGCCTTGAATAGATGTACTCCCAACAACATGCCCGTCCATTCTTTATGTTGTCATCGTTTTCTCTGTCTGCCTCTTCTTTTTCTGGCACTGTTCCCTGAAGGAAGGTCTTTCCGAGCAATGAGCACCTTGCGATATGACCACTATTTATAGAAGAAACAAAATGACTTATAGTTTGCTGTTATTCCTACATTTTCAAAGTATTGAACGGATCCCATACCGTATAGTGTGTGAAAGAGGACTTTCCCTCTTGATGTTACTTGAATTCAAAACTATTTGATCTTTCTTTTTACTTGCATTGTCATTTTTAGCGGCCCCCGAAAGGGGAAAAGACGCTATTAGTTTAGTGTGGAATGTCTGTCCGTCCCGTTTAGATCTCGTAAACTAGAAAAGATAGTGAAAATCCGACATCATAATATTTTAGACCATTTAAAGTTTTGATGCAACGGCTACTTCTTTCTTTTCTGAAATCGAAAAAAACTAATTTTTGAAATCACTTATGCAAGCATTTTTTTTTTCATAAAA
Source organism: Biomphalaria sudanica (assembly GCA_036873155.1). Taxonomy (NCBI): domain Eukaryota; kingdom Metazoa; phylum Mollusca; class Gastropoda; family Planorbidae; genus Biomphalaria; species Biomphalaria sudanica. The sequence continues at coordinate 3,164,374 of JAZGLO010005729.1, forward strand.
ATAAATCACTTTTATAACTATTCACTATTAATAGTAATTAACAAACACGGGAGGCTCTTTAGTAGGGGAAGCAACAATTTACTATATTTTAAACACATTAATGCAAATGGTTTTAGATTTTTTGTCATTTTTTTTATTGCTTAGTTAAGTAAGTTCTGTCATACTATTACATTTACACACAAAAAATGTTCACTTTTTTTTTAAGAAAAAAAAACTATTTAGTATGCATATAAGTTGGACATAATTTAAAACAATTAAAAGGTACTTTTTCATAATATCTTTAAATGAATTTCATACACACACTTTACGGTAGTGACCATGAACCCTCGTTAAATCTCTCGTGTTAAAAAAAAACATTTTTTGTTACTAGCCCATTGTGACGTAATGTAATTTTTTTTCCTTTGACGTCATATGAATGAATTCTTTAAATGTAATGCTAAGAAAAACCTCTGTGCACCAATGTCTATGACCCCCCACCCCCATAAGTGGCTCGTATTGATGGAGACATTTTTTTAGTCTAACTAGGCCTTGTGACGTTGTGGATTTTTTTCCTTTGACGTCATATGGAATGAATTCTTCAAATAAAATGTTAAAAGAATTCACTCTGTGCACCAATGTCTATGAACCCTCGATAACTGGCTCGTATTGATGAAGACATTTTTAGTCTAAGTAGGCCGTGTGAAGTAGTTGATTTTTTTCCTTTTATGTTATATGAAATGAATTCTTCAAATAAAATGCTAAAACAACTCGGTATAGTAATGTTTATTAAAACCCCGTTGTCTGACTCGTATTTTAATACGGCATGATAGCTAGAGTTAGATCTAATCTAGATTTTTTAAAACTAGATCTAGATTTTTTTCCGTATATCTAGATTTTTAAAACTAGATCTGGATTTATATTGTAATTAAAATCGTTGTAGGGTCTAGATCTAGAATTTCTAGTTTAGACTGGTAATGACTAGATCAAGTTATAGAATTTCAATTTCTAGACTTAAAGTGTAGATTTTAATTTCCAAACGTCTAGATCAATATTGCAATGCTATAATATACTGAAACTAATCTACTATTTTTACTATTTTTCAATTTAATGTTGCAATCAATGTATTGATAGATTATCTAGGATTTATTTTAGCATAAATCTAATCTAAATTACATCTAAATGATTCCAAATTTATATTATAGATCTAGATCTAGTAGATATAGATCTTTAAAGTGCTAAATCAGAAGTTTAGTTTATGTAGATCTACATCCTTATTCTAGTTCCGTTTAAATGAAATAGCTCTGTTGATTGCCGTGCTGAGACATCTAAGTACAAGCACGATATATCATTGCTGAAAGATTATCTAAAATCGCTCGTCTGACATATTGTACATATCCGGTAGAGATGACATGCCGTAATGTGTAATTTATCTCTTTATCAATAATAGGTTATTAGTTTCTAACCAGTTTGTTATTAAGTTAAAAGCAATGCCTGGTCGAGCGATTAGCGTGCTGAACTGATTATCTCGACGGTCCCGGGTTGTTTGTTTGTTTGTTTTAATGTTTCGGATGTTCCTTCAGAGTTGAAGATAGTTTACTTCCTAGTCCAAACCTCCCGCAGGACGACGGGGGATGGGAGCGGGCAGGGTTTGAACCAGGGACCATCGATAAATCCGAACGACAGTCCAGCGCGCAAACTGCACGACCAGGCAGGGTTATACCCTGCTCGCCGCCATCCTCCGTCGTCCAGCGAGAAGTGAATTAGTTTTAAATCCAAACACCCGAAACTTGTAAAACAGAAAAAAAAAACATTTTTTTTTTACATCGGCAAATGATTCTTTGAAACAATATTACTTTTGATCATCAAAATTAAATCACGATTTGAATATACCTTGCGAATAGGCGGATCTGACAAACTCGATTTGTAATCTTGTTTTTTTTTTTATTTTACCTGCCTTTATGTCATTCAAATGAGCTCTTCACTTTCACTGTTGGTTAGGTAGATACGGTTGACTGACTTAACCCACGTGACCCAGCCACGTTGTGTGATACACGCGCACGCCAACTTTGTGTCATGCCATTGCGTGTCGGTAGCAGACACTATTGAAAGTCTCATGAGAGACGAACGCTGAAAGAAAGAGACGTTTTGATGGCGGAGAAGATTTGGTAACTAGAAGTTTCATTCAGGCGTTCTTGTTGGCTTTTCCCTCCCCCCAAACATCTCATCTGCTGTAGAAATGAGCTTTTGTTTATCGGTAGACTGCTATGAATTCTACTCGGTGAAGAGATGGGCGCGGTCGTCAATTACCAATGGACTGCTGGTTGAGAGAGCGATGGATGATCAGGTGGTCGATGGTATATCATTCTACTGCCAGGAGAGATAGCCAAACATAAGGACACGTGATATCAAGCTTCGCGCTCTTTCCGTCATTTTTTGTTTGTTGCTTCTTCCCTGACTTGGCACTATAGAACTCTTTGCTTGTCTCCGAGCTTGATTTCTTTTGTTCAGAAATAGTGGACACTCAAATCAAGTGTAAATTTGGGCTGTAGTTTGCGTTCAGTCTCACCCCCCCCCCTCCTTGTAGAAGTGATCTATGTTTGAGGTTCTTATGTTAACATGGCGTGTGTCCCAGACTTCTCCCGTTGGCTTGATGGATCGCTCGCTAAACCCACCTCTCTTAGGGCCTTTTGTCAAGCGGGTCCATGCATTGTTAGTTCTTGATCGTTTCACTTCTATCGAAAACGTTCCCTTTCAAAACAATGTTTTCTGAATGTTTTAAATATGTAACCCACCTGCGCACAGGGAAATGAACAGTCTTGACATGTATGATTTATTCTGGTGGTTTGAAAAACAACAGGGTCCCTACACAAAAAGACTATGCTAATTGTTTCACTTAAAGGGTCCACATTTACTACGTCATCTATATCTGTATTTCGTTGACATACGGGCTGTTTTAACGTCGTGTTTTGTTTCCAAAGTCTTAATGAGCCAATAAATCTTGCAAGCATTGAGGGCTGAGGGTAGACCATTTCATTTAGATCACATTTACCGCCGAGACATGGAAATAGTTGTACGCTTGGACGTCCATTATTTTGCTTCTTTTTATTTTTTTTTTACTGTTAGTATTTGCCCACTGTGATAAAGCTAACTCCGCCAATGGTGCATTCGTTACACCAAGTGTCAGTCCTTTGTTTAGATCTAACTGTAATTGCTTATGTAGTCCGATAGGCGTACACTGGAAGTAAGTATGTGTCATTGGTGTAAACTGATATAGGATTCCGTCATGTCTAATAGACAGAATAGTTTTTGACAGTCGTAAAAGAAGACAATGGATTTTAGTTGACTCTTGAAAAGAAAATGTGTACTAATTAATTAAATCTTGAAAAAGAAAATATGCACTAATTAATTGACTCTTGAAAAAGAAAATGTGTACTAATTAATTGACTCTTGAAAAAGAAAGTATGTACTACTTAATTGACTCTTGAAAAAGAAAGTATGTACTAATTACTTGACTTTTGAAAAGAAAATGTGTACTAATTAATTGACTTTTGAAAAGAAAATGTGTACTAATTACTTGACTTTTGAAAAGAAAATGTGTACTAATTTATTGACTCTTGAAAAAGAAAATATGTACTAATTAATTGACTCTTGAAAAGAAAATGTGTACTAATTATTTAATTCTTGTAAAACAAAATGTGTAGCAATTATTTTATTCTTGTAAAACAAAATGTGTCGTAATTAGTTAATTCTTGTAAAACAAAATGTGTCGTAATTAGTTAATTCTTGAAAAACAAAATGTGTACTTATTAATTGACTCTTTACTAGTTGACTCTTGAAAAACAAAATGTGTACTGACATATAAACACTATTGATGTTGTGGGCCTCTTTGCTGTGGAAGCGATTTTAATTGGAACTAATAATCTCATCTAGTGACCGTAGCTGTTAATAAAACAGTTTTATAGTGAAACAAAGTCATTTAATATCTAATTCTAATGCTATGAAATAAAATATGAAACAAGAACATATTTGTTATTTTCAATTTCCTAGAGTTAAATTGTTAATTCTATTGAAAAGTTGTTTGATCATACTTGAGTGTTTTAAAGTCATGCCCATGTGTTTTACAATGTAAAGATGTTAATAAGCTGCCATTATCCAGCGTCGTAGCTTTTGGTATGTAGTAGCTGCCTGATCATGGACAGGTGTGTTTTCCACGTGTGTTTTCTTGAATGTATTCACTTGTCTTATTTGTCTTGAAATATTTTGGTAAGATCATTTGTATGTTGACTATTTAGAGAGTCATATAAGTGTCGTCCCTTCGCAACAGGCTCGTTCCACGTGGACACAACCCGCGAGGAAAGTTCCGTGGAAGCGCCCCTTCCCCACCCCCAATCACCATGAGTGCTAAGAACCTTGGTGCCACGCTGTCAGTTTGTATCGACCATCTCTCTGACTGCAGTGCTCACGTTAATAGATACCCTCCCTCTCCCTGGTACACACCCCCTTTTTTTTTGTTGTTGTTTTGTTTATTTGTTTGACAGTGTTGAAGAGATGCTTCTAGAAAACAACAAAGTTAACAACCAATGTTTCCCATTTATTTCAATTTCATATTTGACATTAGGCTTCCGGGCACAGTTTTTTTTTAAGTTCTTTTTTTTTTTACGACATTTCATCCTGTGCTTTGGCCTGGCAACTAGATCTATAGGTGTATATATATACATATCTGTTGGTCTATAGAGTTGTGTTTGTCAACCCTAAACAATGTAGTTATATTTAATACGCGTTTTCTTCGATAACAACCACTGCTGACACCAGTGTGAGTGTGGCTCTGTACTATGTAACCAAATTTTCTAAATCTGAGCTGCGAAACATTTTTATGACTATTTTAGTCACTTCACTCGTGACTACTATCATTGTTCTGTCCACTTTCAAGACATCAAGTCTTAAATGAGTTCAAAGTTACTATCTAAGCTTTCATAGTAATGATTAGTTTTTTTTGTTTTTTTTTTTGTTTTTGTGACGGTACGCACCGGTACAGCGTACCGACATCTTTTTCAATGTGGGGAAAAAATATTACCTTTCTTGTATTTTAACGTTTATTGTTAATTTATTAGTAGTTAATAGTCAATATATCACTGAGTACCGGCACCTAGTTTTTGTTGTTGTTTTTTTACAAAAAAAAAAAAAAAAGCACTGCTAATGAATATGCTATAGAATTTGAAAAAAAAAAAAAGGGGGGGTGGGGGTGGTGAGGATTACAAAGCGTTGTACTCAACATACAATTGAACTGATTTTTTTTTTCAAAGCGAAGGCAAAAAAGGAAAAAAATGTTAATTGAAAAGTAAGAGTTGATGTCAATTGGTTCACCGTAGTGCCGCTGGACTTAGAATCTCGATTAGGTTTGTAGCCCGATGTCACCAAAGCAGCGATGTGACCAGGGGCGGACTGGCTATATGGGCATTCGTGCAAATGCCCGGTGGGCCGGTACCAAAATGGGCCGGTAGGCCACCGAAAGGGCCGCATGGATGCCACTATGCCACGTATTAAATTGTTAAAGGATTTGTAATAGTCTCTTCTAAAAGTGACCCTATGAACGTCGTTTAAAGAAATCTTTCCGAAATAACGTAATAGCTTACAGCCGTAGACAGTGCTACTAGTAGGCCCCCTCCCTTTAGGGCCGACACGTTTGGAGATTAAAAAGCAATATATGTGCTACATTTCTTATAAAGATATTGAGCATGTTACAGTTATCGATACATTATCATACTTAACAATGATTTTGAGGACAGATAGACATAGAATTGGATGCCCATCATATTATATACAGATTTTTTGGCCGGATTGTATGGACGTGCCCGGGCCGATTTTGACATCCAGTCCGCCCCTGGATGTGACCAATCGTGAACTCTTCTATTGCTTAAACTAGCTCATGGATTTGAACTAGCAATGTCTGCACAATACTCGTATTGAAAATGAAAATATTGAAAGCTGTAACTGTAGCCTCCCGGACAAGAAAAAATGTAAACACACACTAAACATGTGAGCTGAAAAAGAGACAGCCATTTGAGTTTAACATTTCTGTAACGACTTGGGTGTAATGTCATCCAGGTTATAGGAGTGTACATTGAGCCAGTCAACGCTTGACAGTGAACACGAGTTGCTGGCATTAGGAGCTCAGCTTTAACTACACACGCGCTTGGCGTAAAACTCACTGCCGAATAATGGGATCCGATTTTTTTTTCACCCTCTCTATGTAGTTAGCAATGGCTAATCAGTAGATTGTATTAATTGGACTATATTTGAATGGCATCTCCGATGGTTAGCTAGTATTGGAGATGTTATGGAAAACAGCGTGCCAGTTTTTAATTGGACAAAAGTAACAAGGAAATGGTTTACTGAGGTTTTTGTGTAGGACGCTACGTCTTTCAACCTATCACAGGAACGCGATCTATCTGAAGTCTTATACGTACACTGGTAGTTGCTTTTGTCTTCATCTTGAAACCAAATGAAACCTTTAGTGTAATGATGTAGTTCTTCTCATTCCTTCTAGTAACTTTGTGACTCCTTCTTGTCTACCGAGGGAATTCTGACTTTTCCCTTTTGTGACGTGAATAAAAAAACCCTCAGGGCCCCTCCACCCCCCCCCCCCCAAAAAAAAACAACAACATCTATAGTAAAAAAAAAAGGCTTATTGAATTATTTAAACATAGTCTATGACTAGTATTGATTATTATATATATATATTTTTTTCAAAGTAAAAAAAAAAAAGAAAGAAATTTAAATTTTGCCAGAGAACTAGGTCTAGATCTAGATACTATCGTGTTCGGCAATTTCCAAATGTAGGGCATTCTTGATTCAATACTTCAATAAATGCATGTTCAGGAATATTTTGCTTATCTTCTTCTAAGTCTAGATCTAAAGGCCTATCATTGGATTATTATAAAGGGTAATATATAAAGATTATAAAGATCTATACGTACGCTTATCCAGATTCTTTCTGGGGGGGGGGGGGGGGGTAGCCATTGTTTTTTTTTACTCTAACATTCATTACTTATTAAGAAAAAAACAATCGCTCTAGAAGTTGTATGAAGGGAGGTATCGCCTTTTAAAAAAAAGTATTGTTAATGTTTTTGTTGTTAATATTCCAAAACAAATAAGACTTTAAACTTAACAAATGACACTTTTTCTCAACTTGCCATTTTATTTGAGGACTACTTTCAATTTGTTTATTATTATTGCTAACCAGCGTTGCAATAAAGTCATCAATGCTTCCTGCACTTTTTGTTGTGGTGGGACCATGTCGTAGTGTGGTAGGACTGTTATAACTTCTAAAGGGCGTGTGATTGGGGCAGGCACACCGTTAGTTTCCACCTTCACTTTCCCTATGCCTCTCGATCGCCGCCGACGCTGTCATGGTTAAAGAGTTTGACTTTTTTTCCTATGATTATTATTGTCTTGGCAGTTAGTTTGCTCGCGGAGGAAAACTTAGTCTCGTGTGATTGATTGCCACGTGGCAAAGTGGGGGGGGGGGGGCAATTTCAGATTTGAATTGGACGCCAACGTGGCAGATGAAATCATTGCGCGATAATCGTGTGGTATCGTTTTTGAGTTGCGCTTTGATTGTCGACTACCGTTTATCTGGCTAAATGTCTGCGTCAGGGAATGGAGGAGATGAGACCAGAAATAGGAGGAGGGAGGACCAGAAATTACCCATTATTTCAAACGTACAGTCAGTTGTAATTAGGTTCTTACAAAATACAATGGTCATAGAATTTCATCTCTTCTTTTCACTTTGTTTGCGATTTCGGCTAATTACGTTACCATCGTTTTTTTTTGTGGATTTTGTTTAATCGCTGGTTTGAACAACAGACAATACAGCTCTGAAGAAGACGACAACAAAGTATTGATTGATAACTAGTAGCATTGAAGAGTCGAGTAGGCTATCCCTTAGCAACCGGTTAGTCTGTTGTACAACAATATAAAGAACCAGAACGTTCTGTTGACGTAACAGGTTCCAGCAAGACCAGGAATGACAAACTAGGAACAGGAACGAAGTATTGGGTACTTCAAGAGCTTTCTCTTCCTTTTGCAAACTAAATTCAAATGTTGAAAGTCTACTTCAAATGATTTGGGGAGCACACACAAATAACTATGTTACCATTTCTTTTCATTAAAGAAGTACTGGTCAGGAAGATACACTCATTGAAATCATGTTACATTCAGTACATTGAGCTCAAATAAAACATCAACATGTATTTGGGAATACAAAGGTTAAATAAAATTCTTGAACGTCTCTCTCTCTATATATATATGTCGTTTAACAAGGGGGCCTCATTTTTACGGAGGATTTCGGAGCAGTGGACACCAGAGTCTGCAAACATTAATGGAGGCCAATTTCTAGGGAGATATCTTGCCGCCCAAATGCGCCGAGCAGCATTGTAAGGTACAAGTCCAAGTCCCATACAGTCTGGACAAATAAATATATCAAATGAAGACATGAAAACAATGTCTATTTGATACGTGTGTGTGCGATTATGAAGTGTTAATGAAAAAATAAGTTTCAAAGTATAAATATTGTCATCGCGTTGGGGATTTGCGCGCTGGGCTGTCGTTCAGATTTATCGACGGTCGAGGGTTCAAACCCTGCCCGCTCCCATCCCCCGTCGTCCTGCGGGAGGTTTGGACTAGGAAGTAAACTATCTTCAACTCTGAAGGAACATCCGAAATATGTAAAACATTTTACAACAAACATTTTTAATCATGCTGTTGTTGAAGTTGTGCTTGTGGTCAAAGAAAAGCATGGCGACTATTGGTAACACATTGAGGAGGACATTGTAATGTGTTAACGTCGTTATTCAAATGGTGGCCTAGAGCAGCGGTTCTCAACCTGTGGGTCGCGGACATTTGCCTGGTGGTCCGCGAGCAAAACCCGAATTGCATGCTTTTAAAAAAATAAAAAATATGAAAAATAATAGAATTAAAGACATGAAAAAGAATATATGAAGTCAGTTTTAAAATTATTGATTTTAAATCTCTAGATGGCGTTAGCGCAAAAGTGCGTTTCGATTTTATGTTTACTCTAAGTTTTAGTTACACCGGAAATCAGATGGGCCCTGGCGTCTTCCCGTTTATATTGACATTCAAAAATACGCTTTTTTATTTGAAAACTAATCAAAATAATTAAATTGATTGAACACATGGATAAATTTTTAATAAAGAAAGCAACCGAACATAAGGACAACGATGATGATTTCTCTGACTCATCTTCACAACCTAAGTGTGAATCAAATGCAGTTCCGAAGAAAAAAAGACGAACTCCCATACGACGGTATGATGAAAAGTATTTGCGCTTTGGGTTTATATGTAAATAATCAACCCAGACCACAGTGTGTAATATGTTCACAAATTCTTGCAAATGAAGCGATGAAACCTGCGAAACTCCAAAGACATCTTAAAACGAATCATACTGACTGCTCGGAGAAACCATTGGAATATTTTATGCGCAAGAAACATTTACTTGGTATTCAGAAGTCTAATGAGTCAATGAGAAGCCTTTAAGAGCATCATTTTTAGTGGCTATCCGAGTTGCACAGGCCAAAAAGCCTCACACAATTGCAGAAACTCTGATAATGCCTGCTGCTATAGATATGTGTCGAGAGATGTTTGGTGATGCCTTGGCAAGTAAACTGAAAACAATTCCACTTTCAAACGACACAATTCAACGACGTCTAGCTTTGGCGGCAGCTGACGTTGAAGAACAGTTGATTTCAAGGCTGCAAGATTCTAAACAATTTGCTATTCAATTGGACGAATCAACGGATGTTTCCGGCCAGGCACAATTAATGGCTTATGTCAGATATATCTGGATGGATGAAGTTGAAGAAGATTTTTGTTTTGTAAAGCTTGTCCAGGTCACACAACAAGTGCAGAACTTTTTGCTATCCTTGATAATTTTATGGCAGCCAATGGCATCGAATGGTCCTGGTGTATTGGAGTGTGCACGGATGGTGCTGCAGCAATGACTGGAAAACGAACAGGCTTGTGGGAACGTGTGCGTTCTAATGTGCCAACTGCCACATTTACGCACTGTATGATTCATTGGGAAAGTCTTGCTAGTAAAAGAATGAACGTGGACTTGAAATCTATTTTTGATCAGGCCATAAAAATTGTTAATTTCATCAAGGCTCATCCATTGAATTCTCGTCTCTTTGCTTCATTATGTTCGAATATGGATTTTGATCATGAGCAGTTACTGATGCACACTGAAGTTCGCTGGTTATCAAGGGGAAAAGTGTTTAACAAACTGTTTGAATTACGTGATGCTGTGCGAGAGTTTCTTGTTAGTAAAAATTCACAGCTTGTTGTTCATTTGAATGAAAATTCATGGGTTGCTGTTCTGGCTTACTTGGCCGACATTTTTGAACAGCTGAATAAACTCAATTCATCTCTGCAAGGGAAGCACACAAACTTAATTACCCTCAGTGATAAAGTGTCTGCTTTTACGAAAAAACTTGCTCTGTGGAAGACAAGATTATTTTAGGGTAACTTTGAAATGTTTGATCAATTGCATGAATTCACCGAGAAACCAGAAAATGCTGAAATCAACAAGCCCGAGTTGGTGAAATTGATTTCTGAACATGTTCAATCATTGCTGGATCAATTTAACTTCTACTTTGGTGATTTGAACGTTGAGAGTTTTTCGTGGGTTTCCAGTCCGTTTCTTGCACACATTGATTCATTAAATTTACCACCATCGGTATTAAACCAATTCATTGAACTGACCAGTGATACTACGTTGAAGATGATGCATCCGAGAGTGAGCTTGATGAAGTTTTGGACACAAGCTTCGCATGAGTATCCAGAACTGTTTCAGAAAGCTTTCAAAATAATTTTACCCTTTGCAACATCATATCTTTGTGAATGTGGATTTTCTGCACTGGTTACAATTAAAACAAAACATCGTTCACGGCTTGAAGTCGAAGATGAACTCCGACTGAGTCTTTCAAGCATTACACCTCGTTTGGACAAGCTGTGCTCAAATTTGCAAGCTCAAGGCTCGCACTAAAATTAAATGTAGCATTGTTTCTAATCCGAACTATTGTTAGCAGTAAGACTGATATTTGTTCATTACAAGAGGATGAAAAGGTTGAAACATTTATTAAAATATATAATAAATGATTTTAAATATCAACTTTATATTTTTTTTAAATAAAAATATATAAATTTCTAGTGCGCCAGTAGCAAAATTTTTAGTAGTGGTCCGTGGCTGAGACACACATTTTTAAGTGGTCCTTGAATCTCAAAAGCTTGAGAACCGCTGGCCTAGAGTGTCATCCGAAATCATGACTTGTAAGAAATACGCCTCTACACGTTTTTTCTTTATATATAGTCTTGCTTGTAATTTTTAGTAGTTTAAGTTTAAGGACCAATTGTTTTTTTTCTTTACCCACCGACTACGCCCGGTTTTTAAACTCTTGTTAACATATTTTGCAAGACTTCCCGGTATCAATGAGATTTGAATCTGATTTCTCGTCGATGTCATCAGTACTGTTTCAGTGTTGTATTTAACTTGAGTTTAATCCCCATAGATCACACATACGGTTAGATCTATAGAGTGCTCCGTAATGAAGACGTGCCCATGGGGCCTTGGCTTTCACACGGAGTTTTGTTGACCGGAAGTCAGTCAACGTATGAAATTATGTGTTGTTGTGAGCTCAGCAGTGCTAAGTACGCGTCATTAATTAGCGTGCACAAATTAAAGAGTGTCAGAAACGAGATAAGCACACCATTTGATTATCCAAAAATTAAACAATGTTGCAGTATTTTTCCATGGTTATGCAGACCCAGCTGTAACCTACATATTTTGCCACAACCAACGCAGACAAAGTCATTGTCTGGCGTGTGGCGATGTAATTTGTTACAATTAATTTTACACTCTCCGTTCTCGTGTACTGGATAGCCCTTATCCTTATTCTGCAAGCCACTCGTATTCGGTTAGAGACCTTTATTTTGTGAAGGGTTACGGAAATGGTTTGCTCATAAAATAAGTAATTTAAAGAAGTGTTTTTACAATGTACCTAGGCTATTGTGTTTTTGTTTTATTTTTCTTTTAGGATATTCGAAAAGTTGTAGCGCCCTTGTTGAAAAGTTTTCAAGTTGAAATAGATTCCCTGTCAAAACGCAGCAAAGCAGCAGAAGCAGCCTTCTTGTCGGTATATAAAAAACTTATTGATCTGCCAGGTAGGTCCTCTTCTTTTTTTTTTCAGAGTTTGAGATCAATTGAGAGAAAGAAAAAAAGGGGGGGGGGAGTTTGGCAATAAATGCCGGTGAAATTGAATAACCTTGACCTATTTGAAGCACTACTACTGACTGACTGACTGACACGGTTAATGGATCCACTTGTTTCCGATTGCCTGGAGCCTAGATCGGTGTGCACCGTAGATAGTCATTGGACGAGTTGGTTAGGCAAGAAGTTGCGCATGTTTTAAACATCACATCTTAAGTTGCGTAGAAAACACAGTGACACTTTACGCAGCCTCCCCCGTTAAGCCGCCAAATAGAGTCCCTCACGCCAAGTTAGCATTACACATCTACCTTACCATTGTCCCCGCTTTACCATCTCCGTCACCTCCTCCAGGTGTAGCACTGTTCCCATCAAACAACCACTACTCCAGAAGTCTCTTGTATCACATTATTGTATAGAATAGCCCATCACCTTCTTGTATAGAATAGCCCATCACAATATTGTATAGAATAGCCCATCACATTATTGTATAGAATAGCCCATCACATTATTGTATAGAATAGCCCAGCCCATCACATTCTTGTATAGAATAGCCCATCACATTCCTGAATAGCATATCACATTCTTGTATAGAATAGACATCACATTCTTGTATAGAATAGCCCATCACGTTCTTGTATAAATAGTCCATCACAATATTGAATAGAATAGCCCATCACATTATTGTATAGAATAGCCCATCACGTTCTTGTATAGAATAGCCCATCACATTCCTGAATAGCCCATCACATTCGTGTACACCTGTTTGTACTTGAACCAGTCAAATGGTCAACATTCATGATTATACTTATTTTTTCCAAACTCTAATTAGAAATTAAAGGCAATAGTTTATAAGGAGCAGTCCCTATTCAATACATACTAGCAGCTATTTCGAGAAGTAGTATTATGAAATAGAAAATACTACTTTTGTAAACGGGTGATTGTGTTTCTTGATAATGTTGCTTACAACTCCGGAGACACCTATAATCTTGCACACAACTTGTATGACTAGAGTAGGTAATGTTAGTGAGCCCTTGATGCTTGTATGGATGATTTGGAGTCTGTCCAAGTCGTGGCTCACTGATCGATGCTGCAAGAAATGGAGTCATGATTTTGACTCACAACATAATGCAACCTGTGCATGTAGTTGTGGACTACTTGACTGATCCCTGGCACACACTAACCCACTCCTGACCAGGACTGTCTGCTGGACGTTATCTATATGATAATGGAATGGTTATGCTGGTACACTGGATGGGGCATATGGATCAGGCCTTGTCGATATAGATACCATCACAAAACAATTTAGCTTGAATACCTATTAGCATTCTCACACACACACACAGCAGCGGCCTTCCTATTGTAGACCATTGGAATGCAAACTAATTACAGAAGGGTAGTAGCTATACAAATTTAGAACCTTCTCGCTACCAGTATTAGAAAAGTAAATTGTTTTTAAAATAGGCATTTTCCCATTCGGACTTGACTAGAACACACTTGGTGTCACACGCTTGATTAAGTGATTTGTTCAAGGCGAGACTAGACATTGCATTTTGAATAATGAGATCGAAACGTGGTTTGTAATGGACTGGGTTCCAGCTGTAGTCCTCAATTGTTAGGTCGCCTATATTTCTTTGGAGTCAACGTGTTTTTGTTTCGAAATCTAAAATCAACTCCCACTCTGTCTGTCTGGGTGGATTCTTTGACACGGTTTTTATCTCCCACTTCCCATTCTCGGATCAAGCTGAATTCTTACGCAATTATTCATAGTCGAAGACAATTAAAGAATGAATAAAAAAAACAACAAGCAATTAGTTAATCAATTAGAAGTAATTATTTTTTTTTATATAGAAAAAATCGGGGAAAAAAACATACAGTGTTGAGTTATGACAGTGATTGTGCGGTGCTTTTCCCTTATATAAGCTTTTTTGTAAAGTTATATATAAATATATATAGATCTATATATCGTCTTCAGTTACACGTCTCTAACTGATAGAAGCTACTCAGTGGAACAGCCTCTCAGTAGAAATCAAATTTAAATAAAATGAAGCTGTAATGGGCGGAGCTATTGATAGCTGATTAACCTATCAGGAAGTAGTATAAGATGATATCTCATTTCATGTATTCATTTGTATTTCATAAAGCCCCCCCTCCACCCGTTTGGAGTGTATAGGTACAGACATCAGTTTAAAAACTAATTAACATAATACTTTGCATTGAAACCGGCAGGAAGCAATATGTTGTCACCCTCTTGTACTAGCTTTTAGACTATTTCAAAGCAGAAGTAAGTGAAACAAAAGGTCTCTCTGCACGTGCGTTATTTGTCTTTATCTACTCCAGCTGACCTCCGCTAGTCATTAAACATAGTTTGTCGAATTTCCAATCCAACTAGAAGTGTAAGCGACTGGCTTGACCTGCCCGTCTCTATGCCCTGCAAGTGGTCAAGATGTGCACAAGATGAGATCTAGCTCAGTGGACAGGTTCCTCTTTCTCTCCCAAGTTTTGCCTGAACCAAAGTAGAAATACGTTTCTCTCTATATATATATATATACACACACACACACCAGACCCCTGCACACAGGATGACAATGTTATACAAAAGAGGACCAAACAAACACATATGTAGGATGAAACATGTCAGTAAATATCAAGTTGTAAAGCCGATGAAAACTGATGTGTCATATTTTTACGACTAATAAATAGTTGATCATTCGGACCAACATTCGCGTGGAGCTCTTCAGATTGCACTTAGCGATGAAAATGTCTCTCACTTTGTGTCCAGTGTGCTTGTTGAACGTTTGGCCCGGGAAGAACAAAAGCATCAAATCTCTGCAGCTGAGTTCCTTTAGTATACCAACATATGGTAAAAAGGTTGTCAGGGGCTTGATATTTCTACTATTTCTAAGTTTGTGCGTTGGAATCCAAAGATCTGAAGGACTGAATCGGATGGATATGCAATGGCAGTAACGGAATGAAAGCCGGACATTGTCACACTTCCGCCTCCTGAGCAAGCCCCCAACCTTTTTTCAGGACGTCTGGTAACACTAGCTATAATTGATAAATGTTAGTATAGTTCCCCTTTCAGACCTTGAGATCAATAGGGTAGAGGATGTAAAGTCAATCAGTGTCGTAGCCCACGGTTAATGAGGGTGTCATGTGGCCAGCACAACGACCAACTGCCTTTACTTTTCCCATCAAATGTCAGGCAACCATTAGAGCTAGTTAGACACCCTAAGGATCCCGAAATTAAAAATCCGTCTTCACTAGGACTTGAACCTGGGGCCCTCGGTTTGGAAGCTAAGTGTTTTACGATTCAGCCACCAGGCCTCCAACTTTATATATAATAATAGCTTTTATTTGGTGCCAGAGAATGAAAGAATTCTGTAGAGTCTGTCCAATAACAACGTGTTTGCACTGAATACGCAATAAAACATGTTTTTTACTGAACAAGTTAGTGACTGCTGTTATCATGTTGTGTTTTGTCATGGTGTTAACTGAACAAGTTAGTGACTGCTGTTACCATGTTGTGTTTTGTCATGGTGTTAACTGAACAAGTTAGTGACTGCTGTTACCATGTTGTGTTTTGTCATGGTGTTCACTGAACAAGTTAGTGACTGCTATTACCATGTTGTGTTTGTGTTGTGGTGTTCACTGAACAAGTTAGTGACTGCTGTTAGCATGTTGTGTTTGTGTCATGGTGTTCACTGAACAAGTTAGTGACTGCTGTTAGCATGTTGTGTTTGTGTCATGGTGTTCACTAAAAAAGTTAGTGACTGCTGTTAGCATGTTGTGTATGTGTCATGGTGTTCACTGAACAAGTTAGTGACTGCTGTTAGCATGTTGTGTTTTGTCATGGTGTTCACTGAACAAGTTAGTGACTGCTGTTAGCATGTTGTGTTTGTGTCATGGTGTTCACTGAACAAGTTAGTGACTGCTGTTAGCATGTTGTGTTTGTGTCATGGTGTTCACTGAACAAGTTAGTGACTGCTGTTAGCATGTTGTGTTTGTGTCATGGTGTTCACTGAACAAGTTAGTGACTGCTGTTAGCATGTTGTGTTTCTTTGGTTCGTGTTACAACAGCTTGTCAATATGCAAGTCGCTTAAGTGATAAACGGCCCGGCCATTAATATCACTGACTTGCCTTTGTGTTAATGGCCAAGCAAATCTCTCTTCTCTTCCATTTGAATCTATTGATTTTGTTGTTGTATATCTGATGTGCGGCTAGGAGGCGAACAAATGTCGCCGATCATTACCATCGGTGCTGTTGTGAGTTGGTGCGCTATTTAGCCTGGCTTTTTCCCCAGCTACAAGTTGTCGTGTGTCATTGGAGACTTGCTTAGCAAATGTCCCCCGTAAGTCCAGTAAATCATTAGGCGACACTTATTTTTTTTCTTTTTAAAGAAATGTGTTCCCAATCGATGGACCGGATAATTAGATGCTGGATATGATCTGATAAGCGTTTACAACTGTGGTCACGTGAAATGCTGCACACTTCCTAAATCTTTGTAATCGGAAGACAAAGACAGTTCCTTACATTATTCTTGTCAAATAATTTTATTTTTTTTTGTATTTAGACTTGTGTTAGCTTGGTGTATGGGATTATATCATGATCAAGTGTGATTTAATGCTAATACACTCAATGTGTTCTCTTGGACAGACCCCGTGTCCGTGCTAGAGCATGCACAGATTCTACAGAAGAAAGCCCAGAAAGTTCAAGACCTTGAGATAGAGAACAGACAGTTACGGGAGACATTAGAAGAGTACAACCATGAGTTTGCTGAAGTTAAAAACCAAGGTTAGTCACAATAGACAATGTTAGCGATAGTCTAGTCAGGTTCTGAACTAATCCAGCTCTAGCTTCCTTTAATAGAGGCCTAATTGGTAGCCGGATTCTCCTTACAGGCCTTCAAATATTTCTAGCTACATCTGCGTTTAGTTCTTTCCCCCATCACAAACCAGCCAAAAGCCCTAACCACTCAGCCATATGTGTCCCAATTTCAGTTGGTATTAAAGTAACACAAGTTCATTTTTTATTACAAAGTGTATATCAACTCACTCTGTCTTTATGTCTGGTAAAAAGTTGATGAAATCAGTGATATGGCGAGATGCTATTTTAAATTCTCTTTGTTATTTTTTGGCATTTATTTTGTTAGTTATTTTTTTAAAACAATGCTCATATCAACTCACTCCATTTGTCTTTATGTCTGTCTGTCTGGTTAAAAGTTTTAACACAACATTTCTCCCACACTCATTCTCGGATCGATTTGAAACTTTGCACAATTTTTCATTGGCATAGACAAGACATGAATGAATTTAAACAAATTAACCAATTAATTATTTATTAATTAATTTTTTTTCATACCAGCAAGGGAAACTAATCATTCAGTATTTACAGATTCACGCTAAATAAGGAGTGTTTGTTCTCCTTGGATAATTGTACTTGTTATTTCTCCCACACCCATTCTCAGATCAAATTGAAACTTTAAACAATCATTTATTTGTACCTAACAAAACACGGCATCAATTAAAAAGCTAACCAATTAGTCAATTGATTATTGTAATTAACTTTTTTTTCTTTGATATCAGATAAGGGAAATAACTCAAAACAACTATCTATTGGCACTGTAAACGTTGTAATCAGTTTTGGTTTCTGTGCACAAAAAGGTTTTGATTTATACTCACATCTTGACTTTGTTTGGCATCAGTATTTCATCAGTACATTGTTCGTGGCATCAGTGCATTATGCAATCTATCGGAGTGTTGACACATTGAGATGTCTTGTGGGGAGTGTCGCTGAGAAGCTAAAACTGCTTGGCCATGGTTTGGCCATCTAACAAGGGGGCTCTAGTTTGAATCCCGACTCGAGCAGAGTTGTGTTTATTGAGCTCCTAAAGGCAGCTTGGAAACCTTCTCCCAGATGCCCCCTACTCCCACTGGTCAACAAAAGGGTTGGGCCATAGTGCAGTGAACATGTTATTGGTATGAAAGATGCACTATACATAATCAATTTTTAATTAATGAATATAATGTGTAGCATATCAAATCAACTTTTTACAATATAATGAATTATATATAAAAGTACATTTTGTTTTTTTTTAAATAAAAAAAAATTCTTTGTTATTGTCCTATGAGTTGAGTCTAAGACTCTTAGACCTCTAGAACTATGGAAGCTTGTCTCCATCTGCCTGTCTGAATAGACTTCGTCTGGGAAAGATACAAGCAGATGTAAATTATTACATCGCTATCACTGACATGTCGTATCAAAGGACACTCGGATTAAAAGCGAGGCCGAAGGCCGATAACACTTTTAACTTTTTCGTTGAATTGTATCTAGTTTTTACCTTAGTCTTCGTAGTCATAGACGATTGTTTGCTGTACAAGACACGATGTGATGAGTGTACAAGTCACGTTTTGATGGTGTACATTTCACATTAGGCTGTAGTAAGCCTACATGTACTTCCATGGTTGTGATTGGTAAATGTTGAGTACAGAAATACGTAGATTTGTAGATCTCCTCGAGGTATCCCTTGTTTCTTGATGTTTCTGGCATCATGAACTCCTGACTTTGATTGATAGCATAGCCTCTAGTTCTAATTACTGCATTGAAAGAGGAGAAACGTATCTTCCGACAGCATAGAAAAACAACAGGCCAGACTTTACGGTGCAAAATTTCTGAGAGATCAAATTCTTCTGTCAAAACTATCGAAATACCAATAAAAACTTGACGCGTGACTAGAAATAAATGTGTCATTGTCTCTCTTGGACCAGATCACATGATCAAACCTACGAAAAAGCGCGTGGTAAAGAGCTCAAATTTAGCCATGACTCCGCGAGACGATCTTTTTTTTTCTCCTCTGTATATCACTTTTAAAAAAAAAAGGATAATTTTTAGTATATCTGTTTAAAACGTGTATTATCTCCCTTTGATAATTGTAATGAGTTCTAAAAATATGTACGCGAACGAAATCTAGTCATGTTATTCTTCCGCAATTTTTATTTCATTGTCTTATATCTATATATATATATATACTCAACCACTTTGGCGTCGACAGAATAGACATTTGATAGTTCGTATTTAAATGTTTGTCGCACTCTCCTTTTTTTTTTCAATTTCATATTTTTCATATTTAACAAACGATAAAAATAATTAGCACTAATTACATGACTTCTCCGTAGATATCATTTCAAGACTGTCTAACTTTCAAATGTGATAGAGAAATGTTGTGTCGTGACTGTGATCTGTGTGTTGCTTTTAAGAATTGGGAGACCCTATCGAATGAGAGCATTTCCTTGCTCTTGATGAAAACAGACGGGTGTATCTTATTGAATGAACTGGTCCCTCTAGGTCAGGGGTGGGCAAATTACGGCCCGCGGGCCACATGCGGCCCGCCGAAGTGTTTTGTGCGGCCCGCCGACACCTACAGAAATCAGGTGTGCCTACAGTATATGCATATCTTCTTCTTCTTCTTCTTCAACTGTCAGGTAGAGTTGAGCCCTCGGATCTTGGAACTCTAGGCCAGCAAAAGTGAACAAGAGCTCCCTGTTACCGACCTAAATGAGAACAGTGTACACTGTTCTGTCTGACGGGTGGGTCAGACTCGCTGCAAGAGACCGTATACACTAAGATCCCCGCCACTTTCCTTTTCTATACCAGGCTAAACTGTGCGGGACACGTCATTTATGTAACGGCCCCTTGAGGAACAACGCCTGGATTGTGACAAGGTTGTGGGAGCTTTTTAACAACTCCGCACAGTGCAATGAGGATGCTCTCGCAGCCCCTTAGGCACCCCCACGGGAGTCTTGTTTTGCTACCCTTTAGCCTAATCGTTTCCTCTTACGATCGTTTCCACCCGGGCGCCACTATGAGGCAGGGTAACATGCCCGGGATAAGCATATAAAAATGCTAATATTAAAGCTTAATATCTATATAAATTATTGAAACTGTCTCATTATAGAAAGTTTTAAGTAAAAGAAGATTATGCTTATTGGCTATCCATCAATACACTCAATTCCAGACACAATCTCTGAGTTTTGGGTAGGCTTGGAACAAGATGTCAAGTGTAACGACTGATGGAGCTCGATCTTTGACTGAGAAAAATAGTTTTGTTGTTTGTTTGTTTTTTTATAAGAAATGTCCCAACCATAAACTCTAAACATAAAATTTTGCACAAAGCTGCATAAATTTCAAAATATATTGGTCATAATTCCATAATAAGGAAACGTTCTAGAGCTGGGGATGGTTAGCCACGGGTAGTTCCGATTTATGAACAAAATAATCCAATGTATCCGATAGCCTAGCATGGGCAAGGCAAATGAGATATGAAATCTCAAGGAAGAAATTGTTGGGTTACTTGAAGGACATTGGCTGTAACTTTGTTACCAATATCTCTAATGAAGATTGGAAGACAGATTTCATGTTTTTTATAATTGCTATTGCAAATGGTTGTTTGATTTTGAAATGTAAAGGTATGTTAAATCTTTTCAAAATAGGCTTTCCCATTTCTAAAAGCATGCAAAAGAAAATAGTTTTTGTCATTTTCCTTTGCTGAAAGGTGAAACTATTTCTAGTGAAATGATTAAAAGTACAACACTTATTAAGATTCCTTAATTGTGCAATATACAAAAACAAATTTTAAGACGTCAAGAACCAGTTTTCAATACCATCAGCTCACCATTTAGCGCAGAAGCTGATTCAACTCCAGAAGGCATAACTCCAAGCAAAGAGAAGTTCCAGTCAATACTTCCACGGGAGTTTTATGAGTGCCAGAAGCTGTATTTCCACACTTTAAACAATTTTGCTGCTGTTCACACTATTTGTTTACACATACATCTGTTCTTCTTCTTCTTCGTTCTCATTTTACATGTTGAAGGGTTCCTATATCTGAGATGAACCGGCAGTGGTTTCCAGATCAGGCAGTTCTCTGAATAGTCTTCGGAGAGTCTTGATTTAGTATGCACCATTGAAGGAAATGGTCAGCATTCTCTGGTGATGCTCCACAAGGGCAAGCTTCGCTCGTCCGGGACATATATTATTGTCTCATATGTGAGCAAGCATTTTTTTTTTGGAAACTAAACAAGTAAAATCACTGGTAAATGTTGACTGACTGTAATTTGACAGCAGTCACAGGGGTAACAACTAGTAAGATAATTTCACAGTTCCGGAGCATTATGCACGAGTGTACAAATTAAAATACTGCACATTTGGGTTCAGTACAATTGTATATTTGTGGGGAAATTGTGATATAAAAAGAGAACGGCAATTTTAAAAAAATCGTAAAATTGGTTTCGAAAATTGATAACTCTTGGTGTAATGTTTCAATGTGGAGTGTGGAAACGTATATATAATACAGTGCAAATATGAATTAAAAGACGTTCTACACAGTTACCTAGAGTATTTTTCTAAGTTATATATGTGTGTGTGTGTGTGTGCGGCCCGCCATTCCCAAACTTTTTTTAGTGCGGCCCTCGATACAAAAAGGTTGCCCACCCCTGCTCTAGATGCTTCACTCTGTCAGTATTTTTGTGTAGAGTGTTTCACCCAGTCTCTGACACATTTTTATTACCAACAGACTCCTTATATAAACGAACTTCTGGAGCAGTTTTGTTTTCTTCTTTATATATATATATATATATATATATATATATATATATATATATATATATATATATGTTTAAAAAAGAATAATAAGGATCGCATTTCAAGTCGCCTAGTTTGAAAAAGACATCGAGCAGGTAGTTAATATTCAATTTTGTTTCCTTATAAAAAAAATAGTACAGGGCCTTGTTTGAAATGAATAGAGCAAACAGGGGAGGTGACTCTATCAATCTGTGATAAGACCAACGAAGAGTTCATGCCCCAACATTGTAATATGATCTGTAGAGGTCCAATAGAAGAGATGCCGGTGGTGACGGTGATATGTACCAGTGATTTGTGCCCCAGACTCATCCCCCTCCCCTTTCCCCTCATGTAACGCTTTTATTATTATTGAAAAGTGATAACATCTGAAGCCTCGATACACTCGCTGATGTCGGGAAAAAAAGGGGAGGGGGTGGATGTTTGATACGTGCCAGTGTGTAATGAAATGAATCCCAATAATGGCGCCAACTGTACACATGACTGGTTCAGGTAAGGGATGCCTTTGTGGAAGGGTGGAACACACACACACACACACACACACAAAACGGGTGTGGGGCCTGTATGTGTCTTTACACTTGTATCTTCCCGAAATATAATCTGTATGTTGTTCACTGGTACCGTCAGAAAGCCATCAAATCATTATGTGCGTTCATCACACTGAGTTATTCCGATGAAAATATTGCTTGAAGTGGGAATGCTCCTATGTGAGGAGAGAACACGCACACAAAGAAGTGGGGGCGGAGGGGCGAGGGTGATTTTTGACAGGCAAAAGTGCGCAGTAATTGAATTGTTGAAATAAGCGTTTTTGTGGTTAGTTGATTGCCCCAAAATGCTAGGGTTCTAGGGTTGAAAATTACTCAGCTTAATAAAGCTTTTTTTTTCCTGAAGTGGTAGAAGAATATTGAGTATGAGCTCTAAAGACAGGTGCATGGTGTAGTCCCCACGGACTTAAGGAAGTGAGTTGAGAAAGAGTTAAGGTGATTATTTCAAAAGCATTCAGTGGCATTCATTGATAAAAAGACCTCTTTATCTTTCCATCTTTACGCCGTCTGCTGTTATGCAAATTTTGGCTCGGAATTGAAGGTCTGAATGATGTGAATGTTTTATCTTCTATACATTGGTAGACACAAATACTAGACTAGCCTTGATGAAACCGATTTTATTGAACCCCGAGCTAGATGATAGAGAACTTTCAATCCTGAGAAGTAGCGGGGGAAGGAATGTCTATAGTCGGGTGATGGAATGTCTATAGTGGGGTGATGGAATGTCTATAGTCGAACACTGTTGTTGTTTTTTTTCAGATTAGAGACTGATCTTTTTTTTTTATAGTCATTCAGCTTTCTCCCATTCATTAGTTTATATGACTTTCTCCAAGTAATTGGTTTCACTGATTCTCTACCAGTCATTAGTTTAAATGATTTGTCTACGAGTCTTTTTTTTCACTTTCTACCAGTCTTTTGGTTTGACTAACTCCCTACTTCTAATTCTTCAGTAGATCATCTGTTTCAATGGCACTCGGTTAACGAGAGTGTTATGTGGCCAACACAATGACCAACTACCTTTACTTTTCCCCAACTAATGTCATGTACCCTTTAGAGCTGGGTGGACTCAGGGGCGCCCTAAAAATCCTGAAATGCAAAATCCCAGTCTTCGCCGTGATTCGAACCCAGGACCTCTCGGTTCAGAAGCCAAGCGATTTATCGCTCAGCCACCACGCTCCTATTATTCCTCAGCAAAAGTAACTTTTAGTGTCAGCACCTCAGAACGCCATTGGGGTTGTAGGGTTAGGGCGATGATTCTTACATTTTAGACACGCCTTTTGATGTTTAAAACTTGTTTTACAAAATAAACTGGGTCCTTGGGTGTAGTGCTTTTGCGCTACATAAAGTCTACCTTTGACAGAAATACTTGTATTTATGTGCCATAGATTTGTACATCTCTGTCGGTGTGTGCCGAAACTTGACAATTGAGAAGCATTGTGTAAGCTGATAGTATTTGTGTTAGCTCTATTGCTTCCAATGCTCTACTTGCGCACTCCTTACACCCACCCCCCTCCTCCTCCTCCCACGACTGATAGAATGAACCAGTCTGATAGGAAACTACTCAAAAAGTATAATGCTTCCCCTCCCTTTGGAGCTGTTCTATAAAACTTGATATTGCTCGAGCCTCACTGGTGATCCGATACTTTAAATCCTCTACAGTAACCGATAGGAGTGAACATTTGTGTGTGTGTTATCTCTTGGAGAAGTTTTCAGAATGGCTGTATTCTTAACATGACAATAAATAGAAAGGCATGCTATCCGACTTACACAGTTTGTGAATGTAATTTGGTTGAAGAGAGTTTTATTGCCAAAGTTGTTAACTCCATTCCAAATACTACGAGGCTGGCTTTTCGAAAATTTCATTGCGACAGGAAATGATCTCCTATAGAGATAATTCAATGAATGTGAGGTTTTGACAGTCAGTGTTTGATGGGTGGGGGAGGGCACACAGAGCACCTGTTGTTTTAGTTAGAGCAGCCAATGTAGAGCGCTGAAATAAGGTCACGGGTCAAATGTTGTGATTTGCCTTACCGTACGGGACGATCTCGACAGAAGCAAAATGTAAATATAGTTTGGTCTGGTCACAGCGTCTCACTGGAAGTTCCCCCCCCCCCTTTCACACCCCTCGTTTTGTGTGTGTGTGGGGCAGTGCCTTGTTGTAGGTCACTACTTGGGAGGTTAGCCAATATCAGACCGTCATTGACAGCCCTGGGTCTTCTTGGTCTAACATTAAATCATAATATCCACATTGTCTGCGGTAAGCTATTGTAGATTTTTGCGATAAATGAACCAATGTCAAGGACGCTAATTGAACTTTATGAATGTTGCGAACTAAATTAAAAACAAATGCATTACAAACGTGTAAGACCTTAGAAATGTGTCTAAATAGTGGAACACAATTTTCATAGAGCTTTAAAGAAAAACAACGTAACTTATAATGTTTGTTTTTTTATCCTGTACACCGGATACACCTAAAAGCACGCTATTTTTTTACTTTTTCCGCCATAGATCTCTCCTTTGCGCTAAGTCTGAGACCAGCACCTTAGTTTCAACCCCAGTGGTTACTCTCTTGAAAAACTCCGTGTTAAATCTTGGTTGATGCATAGACCGAGGTAAACTTAATATCTTCGATACCATTCAGTTCGTTTTAAACCGTACCAACACAATCGGCGCTTCCTTATGCTCTTGGCAGCGAGTAGTGAGTGAGGCTTGGCCATTTGCTGTTTGTCTTTGGGGACTCTCTGACGTGGTCTCACTATAGGCACATATTTTCATTCTAGTTTCGCTCGTTCTTCGCTTGTTTTTACGAAGCTTATATCAACTCTGTCTGTCTGTCTGGTAAAAAGTTTGTACACGTTATTTCTCCCACACCCAATCTCTAATCAAGCTGAAATGTTGCATAATTATTTCTTTAAAAAAACTAATTAGCTAATTAACTATTTGGTAATTAATTATTTTGTTAGGTATCGAATAATGGAAAGAAATTGTGCTTGACTGATGTGGTGGTAAGTACTTCGCTGGCCCAGTGGTAGTGTGTTCGAGTGAGGAGGCTTGAGCCCTCGAGGTCGTTCAACTTTTTAAAAATAGATGCATTCAAAAAGCGATCACGCTAACATTCACCCATATACCCCCTTCTTTCTCCTGCCACCCGTTTCCTGATACAGACAAGTGATAGGATCATAGCTAATTGTGAAAGCTACAAGCATGAAATTGAGCTACACAAAAACAATTTTTGAAATATTTCTAATTGCACAGATTTATTATTGTTAGTCTAGATCTATTACACATTTAATTACATGAAATAATTGATACAACTACGCTAAATATAAGCTTTTCTTTTACGAAAAAAAAAGATTTTTTATATTTTTCTTGTTACAAATATAACTTTTCATCGCAGTCTCCGAAGAATCAATATATTCTTGGACATTTGTAGATGTAGAAATATGTTAATGATATCGTATCAAATGTGCTCCAAAATTGTTAACCACTAGCTCAAGGTGTTTCTGTGTGTGTATCGAGGGGGGGTGACGTTAAACAGAGACGATCGGACACCTGATGCCCCCCCCCCTTGTGCTAACAAAAATTAGTATCATCGTAACGAAGGCTCGAATCATCCCTGTTTTTGTCAGACTAGTTGATGGCACTGATTTAGTTATGTTGCTTGTTAATCTGGGGGATGGGGCGTGGTGGCTAAGGGGTAAAGCGCTAGGCTTCCGAACCGAGGTGTCTCGAATTCAAATCTCAGAGGGAGGACTGGGATTTTCAATTTCTGGACTTATAGGACGCCCATGAGGCTCCCAAATCTAATGGGTGTATGCCTCGAGGTGCGTAAAAGATGTTGGTAGTTGTGCTGACCACAGGACACCCTCGTTATCCGCGGCCATAGAAAGATAGATGACCTTTATATCATCTGCCCTCTAGATCGCAAGGTCTGAAACGGCTACTTCACTTGTTAAGCTACTTAAATTCTCTCAGTCGATAGATTATTTCTAGCTGCTCAATGGCACATCATAAGACTAAGTGAAGCATGCTTAAAAAAAATTGGTTGGTGTTAAATTATTTAAATAGCGTTGACAAAGGTTTCTTTTCAGAAACTGTCTCGCTATCTGAACGTGATGGCCAAGCGATACAATAGTGTTCTGAAATACTCCTTTGGTTGGGGCATTGGTTTATCGGGAGATGCCAGTTCACGTGGACGCATTCAAGCGTGATCGGAGCACTATTGTGTCATTCGAACTAGTTGAACAGATTGAAGAAACTTGATTCTGTATTCTTTGGCCTCTTACCTTCCCCAAACTCCATTTTTCTTCTCCGATCTATGAACCGAGGAGGGATGGGGCTCGCATGGAGGATTGATGGTTAAGAGGAGGGGATTTATCGGCATAGATTGGTCTATTGAAGAGGAGGAGGAAGTGCGTCTCGAACTCTGCGTGATATTCTGAGACTGAATAGAAATTCATCGCTCGGACTTTATTTCAAATAAATTCTTCGGGGGTTCTGATCCTTTCTGATGGTCTAGTGGAGATAGGTTGGTAGACAAACTCAACCAAGCGGATCTGTTCAGTTTAGCGGAATTTCGAATACAGCCAATACTTTGAACTTCAATGGTTGGTCTCTACCTTCAATTTCTAGACGAACTGTTTGGATTTCTTATCCCTACCATCCTGTCTTTCTTGGTCTATCTATATCTATATATCCATCCAACCATCCAAATTCATCCATCCATCTTTCTTTCTTTCGATTCTATCTATCTATCTATCTATCTATCTATCTATCTATCTATCTATCTATCTATCTATCTATGTCTGTCTGTCTGCCTGTCTGTCTCTCTATCCGTTTTTTTTCTTTTCTCTCATCTTTCTCTTGTATATGTTTTAGTTTTGTGTTTGTCCACCTATATCTGCTTGAAAACATATGACCCGACTTTTTGGTTTCCTCTCGAGATGCAAATGTGGATGTCTTCTGACCACAAAGAGTGGAGAGAATCTCTGTTTCTGTCAGTCTCCTCCACATTCTACGCGTTTATTGCAAGTCTTGAACCATTGAATCTGTCTCTACCTTCTTGAAGAATCAACTGTAACTGGATCAAACAAATCTTGTACATATGTTCTCAGCTCATTCGTAAAACACATTTTTTGTTTGTAGCGCCACCTTTAGTTGTCAAAGTTGAATGAACGCAGCGATGTGACAATGTGATAATAACAGGGGTCTGTTTCTATTGAACATTTCTATGCCCTGGATGTGCCAAACCTTAAAAGGTGATAAAATCTTTATCTGAACTCTGTATAGGTTGAGACATTTGTTTTATTTACCTATTGATGGAAGATGATTGATTGGGTGGCAACACGTCTGTGTCTGCGTTCTACACCTGGATTAAATCTTATTGTACTTTGTACATATTTTGTTTGTATATATGCGTGTGAAGGCCATTGCAATAGAATGCACACCTTATTTTGATTATATCGTTTTTTTTTTTATTTTATTTGTTTAGTCTAGTGTGTGGGTGTCTTGTTTGTGGGCATCAAGTTGTTGAAAGCATGCAATCAAAAGTAGTTCTGTTAGTAGTGACTGTCTGCAAACAAAAGTTAGTTTTACATGTTTCGTATCTTGATGTTTTATACGACGGGAAAGAGGACGCTCAGTTTACCTGTTACCAAGTACGATGATTTTCTGACAGCATGTCCAAATGTTGGTGCATATTCATCTCATGTTTCCGTATCCGTAAGCATCCCCATAGTCTTAAGGCAATCGTAAACCAATGTTCAGTTTTTTCAAGCCCTCAACCCAGCCCCTACTAAAGAAATGATGGCTTTGTAAAGTTATTTCAGTGAGTAGAAACTAAAGCTATAGCTTGTACAGGAAATGGTATTTATATTTGGCGCTATCTTTACTGAAATAGGAAATGGTAGACTATTTCTGTTTGGCGCTATCTTTATTGAAAAAGGAAATGGTAGACTATTTCTGTTTGGCGCTATCTTTATTGAAAAAGGAAATGGTAGACTATTTCTGTTTGGCGCTATCTTTATTGAAAAAGGAAATGGTAGACTATTTCTGTTTGGCGCTATCTTTATTGAAAAAGGAAATGGTAGACTATTTCTGTTTGGTGCTATCTTTATTGAAAAAGGAAATGGTAGACTATTTCTGTTTGGCGCTATCTTTACTGAAAAAGAAAATGGTAGACTATTTCTGTTTGGCGCTATCTTTATTGAAAAAGGAAATGGTAGACTATTTCTGTTTGGCGCTATCTTTACTGAAATCTTCCATTATATATGACTTCCAAGAAATAACACCTTTCAGTCTTAGAACTGAACAGATAACTGCGGACGTTTTGCTGGGAATGTCGATGTGAGATAGCTGATGATATTTGGGAAATGCAAAACTCTTTTTGAAGGACTGCATATCGAGCCCTGTTCAGGAGTTGCGCCAGTTGGAACCCCAGATGTACATGACTTAGATGTGAAATGTTCGTTACCTACAGAGTTAATGAAGACTCAAGTCTCTTTCCACATGAAAAATTGAAACTCTGAAACTTTTTTTTTTTATTTCTAATTTCTATCTAGTTTACGTAATCCGTTTTTCTTGTTTAAATTCGGATTTCAAAAGTAAACGAAGCGATGTCAAAGACATCCCATTCTAGTTTGGGGGCAAGCGATATTGCAAGGCTTGAATGCCTATAAATAACTAGGCTCACATGTTTTGAGGGACTGTACATATGGCCATTATCGCGAAACTGACTGACGTGGTAAGCTTGTTGAGTGATGAGATTAGTTTTTACATCATTTTTGTTCTCTTGATTAATTGTTGGGTGAGACGTTTTCCTGCAGACTTTCACCTCGGCTTCTTTGTTTTACGAGCAGTTTGGTTGAAATAGATTAGCAAGGGTTGGTGTCAGAGGCAGAGAACAGCATTTAGAACTTTCCTTGGACACGCTTGGGGGATGCCTTATAGTATATGGACAATAAGACGAACAAAATAACTTGTATTATTCTTCAGTGTTTAGTCCAAAGAAATCCTCGTTAATATTCATGTCATATTATCTCACTGTCTCTTTAATACTGCTCGAGCACTAATATCTTCAGCTGTGTACCATAAACTGGGAACACTACAAATCGTTCACGACTATTTGCTCACCTATATGTCGGTGAACAAAATTGTCATTGAACCAGTTGTCGGTGAACGAATAGTCTGTAGACAATTTGTCGTGGAACCCTGATGTACATTAGTTACATACTTATTGTAAGTTTTTGCTAGAGCTAGCGAAGCTCTGTTCTTAATTCATAAAATAACTTTTAAAATTCGATTGTATTTTGAAAACATTGACAATATTATGCAACAAGCTGAGCTGATTATGCCAACAAAGCCCACTTAATACTGGTATGGAAGAGGTCTTTGTAAGGGTGTTTTTTTTCCTCCTCTTAACGTGTCAAATTGAAGTCATATCTCTGGTAGGCCAGGTTAATGTGACGGGAATCTATACCAGATCTCCATGTTTAGTGAATTGAATGTTGTAACTTGATGCTGAACGAAGCTACAAATCAACAAAATACTTTGTTTACACTCTGTTTGCCAAGAAGTAGCGACCTGCGCCTCCCTCCCAGGTAGAGCTACTCTCCTCGAAGGTCTTCCACTGAAGAGATTACCTCTCAATGGATTCTATCAAGTTTACCTGCTTTATTTATATTTTTTAAGCTCTGCGGGCGGATCGTCCCCCACCTCCCCAGGGCATTGCAACTGTCGCACTGTAGGTGGTAGGTACACTCCAGACTGAAGTTTCCTGGACTGTGGTGTCAACACCATGGGCACAGAGTGTGCCAGGCACAATGCACAGTGTTTGAAAGTTGATGCATATAAGTTTCATTAAATTGATAACAAGAAATCGTCATATTTATTTCTCTACAAACGGCTTAAATTTTTTTCCCCCTTAATATACCCCCACTCCCCACAACTCGTTTTTCTTTTATTCTAAAAGTACGTAGGATTATCTTCTCTTCAAAATGGTGTGTTTAATGTGATCTCCCTCTGTACATGTTGATTGTATGCCCGGGAAAACGCTGCCCTAAAGGATTTTTTTTTTTTTATTAGTCCATTCCACATCTTCCTTTCGGCCTTACGAGATTTCAGAACGTTCAACTTATGGGTTTAGTCTCAATCTTTTTTTTTTTTTTTTTTATTAGTCCATTCCACATCTTCCTTTCGGCCTTACGAGATTTCAGAACGTTCAACTTATGGGTTTAGTCTCAATCTTTTTTTTTTTTTTTTTTTTTATAATTTTATTTCATTAGGTCTGAGTAGAAATCTACGAGTTAGTGAGGTCTTAGTAGAACTTTGTTCTGTAATTGTGTATTTATTTATTTTTTTTGTACTGTAGATGTGTGTTGCAGGACCAGCCTGTGGCTGAGTTTAGATATGGGCGAGAATCTGCAGCAGAGGTTGGGGAAGATCACCCTTAGGTCGGTATGACCGGAACCATATAAGATTTGCAAGAAACAATGGATGTGATTTACATGTCGATAACAAAACGGGGTTGAACCTATTTCCATTGTTTAGATGTGGTTTTTCAGCGTGAAAGTCAAGCCAGCAAAAAATATAAATAATAATAATAATAAAATAAACTATAGTATACTCATTTGTGAATCATCTTGTATAGTTTGAAAAGCACTATTTTTAGCGACCCACTTTAGTGTTTAATCTATTTGTCCTTCTGTCACGTTGAGGTTTCAAAAACTTAAAGCGCTATTTTTAAAATCTGACTTTTGATTTTAACATCGGCCTTATCGAAAAGTGCATAATTTCTGTGTGTTATTAATAGAGAAGTAGCGCTGGTAGTATAAACATCCCAGTCTCTGTTACGAAAAGAATGCACCTAGTCCTTGTTAAAGAGGTTTTATTGGGTTAAAACAATATTATAGCTCAGGATATATTTCTACGAGATCGTTTACGTCAATTTAGTTTTATCTTGGGGTGACACAGACAAAATAGGGCGCTTCTGGGAATGAAGAAGAAATGTACACGCTGAGAGCCCCCTGTAGCAAAATAAACCTTTATAGAAATTATCGACCCCCCCCCCACACACACACATCTTTGTTTCCAGATGTGGCCTCTGCATGGCTTTCATCTACCTAGTTTTCTAGTCCTCATTTCAGGCCAAAGTTTGGATGTCTGCCGTACACTGAGGTGTTCCAAAACCCAATCGTGGGACATTGGTACTGTCTTACTGAGGCCATTGATACGTGTATGTCTAGTCACGTTTTCTTCTATGAA
The DNA here is from genome assembly GCA_036873155.1 of Biomphalaria sudanica. Taxonomy (NCBI): domain Eukaryota; kingdom Metazoa; phylum Mollusca; class Gastropoda; family Planorbidae; genus Biomphalaria; species Biomphalaria sudanica. Next base: position 3,196,073 of record JAZGLO010005729.1, read on the forward strand.
TGCAAATAGAAAATGGTTGCAACGATTAGCTACAGTGATTTTGGATTCTTATCATATTGACCGAAGGCTTGGGAAGGAGAGAGAGGGGGGGGGGGGAGGGACTGTGTGCATCATTTGTAAAGACATGTTGTAACACTTATTGCCGTGGGTAAAGTAAGAATGGGTCTGACCGCTACTCTTAGAATGTGTGTGTTTGCGTGTGTAAGAGGGTGAGCCAAATGTACCAGTTGAGTAATGAATGTCGAACTGGCTGTATTTGTTTGCAGCATAGCACTTTGAGCAGACACCTCCCCCCCCCCCCTAAACTCCTAATGCCAGTCAACTCACGTGAGCAGTCAGTAGACATCAGAGTAGCGTCCTTCTCTCTCTCTCCCCCCCCCCCCCCATTCCAAGCCAAAGCTCTCCGCTCTCCAAGCCGGCATCAATCTTGAAGCAATCTTTCATCGAATCCAGGGTCAGATGTGGATGTATAGGTCGAGAATGTTGTGGGGGGGTGGGGGTGGGGTAGGTAGGAGCCTGCTGGTGAGCTTCATAACGTGATCCCGTAAACCGTGTCAGGCCGTGGAGGATTGAAACAGGAATGGGGGACGGTGGTGGTGGGAGGGGCGTCAACAAGAAAGAAAGTTTTTTGTTGTTTTTTTTTTACAACTTTCACTATTGCTTCTCAGTTTCCCGTACCTTGTGTGTGTGTGTGTGTCTCTATGATGTTTGTATTCACAGCACACTATACACACAGTGTTGTTGGTCAATCTTTCTAGGCAATGGACAACAATATGAACATGTGCAATAACAACCTGAAGTCAATAACAATCTACTTCACGTGTAACTACTGCGTTGGCTAGCACAAGCCTTGTCCAGGACTGCAGTGTGGAGTGGGGGAATGATAAAATATAACTATCCATTGGAGAATTTCTCATCATTAGAACCCAACAGTGTAATCACTAAGTGTAACGGTCTCTGCATTTGTTCTCAGAAAGTCAAAGTTGTTAAGGTGACAAAAATTAATTCAAAATAGTTTCATCTAATGACCAACAGCGTATCTTAATTTTAATTGGTTTGCTTGAACAAGTTTGACGAACGCGACAAGTCGATCAGCTCTCTGAGAGTGAGAAAAAAAAAAGCCACAGAAGAAATCTTAAAAACATACTCAAATAAGGATGTAAAAATAAAAAAATACTGGCCCTGTATTCCATTCAACAAGGTTTTTAACTACCGTTCTATCTTGCTATCATTTGTCTGTGTATGTGGTGGCGCCTACATTGCCCCGGGGCTGCTGTTTTCTTAAACGGGTTCAGCCAACATTGATAAGTAGTTCCTTATGAAACAGCCTCTGATTGACGCCCCTGTTGCCATCTGTTTATTTGTATATCCATCTGATAAGTCTCTGACTGTACAATAGCTTCGTCAGGAGCGGACCGGCTAGGCAGGGATCAGGAAACATGCCAGGGTTCTAGTTCTGACTGTCTGCCTGTTTTCAAGCTATGAAGCGTACAGATATTTTTCGCTGTTCGAGCCAGTTTAAAGTATCCATAGGTTTTGTGAGGTGGAGATATTGTTGAGATAATCAGACCACCCACCGCAAGAGAGAAAGAGAGAGAGAGAGAGAGATCGGTCTCACGGTTATAAACTCCCGAGTTACGGAGGCCAAACTTGAATTATCGGTTCTGTAGCTGTAGCAGAATGCTGGATTTACGTACATGATAGCAAGAATCAATTGGTGAGAATACAATAGCACATAGTCTTGCCAATGTGTTGGCGTTACAGCGTTTGATTTATTGGAACGATAGATTCATATGCAATATGATTCACTTTCGCCTATCCCATGGTCTTTTGAATTGTTGGGGCACCACACATGATCTGTCGACCATCATTCTCCATTCCTGTCTTTTGCCTTGATATAATTTCTTTCAATGACAGGTCTGCCACTTCTTTTCCCTGTTGCTGTTCCCTGAAGTATGGACTTTGCGAGTCCTGAGTACCTTTTTTTTTTAATAGTGGTCAGCAGGTCATTGTGTTGCCCACTTGAGCTATGCTCATTTTCTATATACTCATAGACTGTTGTCTCAATGTTTGTGCTGAAACATCATCTGCAGTTTGTTTCAGTTGTACAACGAGAGGGTATAAAGGGAGGGCAGCTTTTGTGATTTACTTGAATGAAACAAATTTGATCTTTTTACGATTTTTTCTCAATAAACAAAATATTTATTGAATAAAAAAAAAGTACACGAGTCAAATCCATATCAAAAAAAGACATTAGACTTTCGATGGGGTGGGTTTCACCCCTCTCCTAGCCCCATCTAATGGTTGATAAAACTTTGATGTTGTTATTGTGGTGGACCCTATTTCCTTACTCGAAATGGTAGATACAATTGAAATGTATCTAATTTGGCACCCCCCACCCCCTTTTGTCAATGCCCAAATGCTCTGATTTATGATACAAGCCCTATAACCGTTTCGTAACGTAGTCATATTGCATGTATAGCCACAGCGGATGCTGGTGGTGGTTGGTGGGGAGGGACTCGCGAGCGCCCGAAAAGATGTTTAGTAGGAAATAAGTAGTATTTTGTATAAACCCAGATTCCATTGGTCCTAGAACTCGTATTGGCCAAGGCGCATGTTCTTTTCCAACAATGGTAGTAGCTTGAAGTTACATCAACTATATACATATGAAATAAGCGCTTGTTTTTTTTGTGTGAACTAATGACATTCTCGAATGGGACAAAGAAAGCAACATGTATTCGTTCTAACTATTACAAGCCATAAGGGGGAATCATTACCTCGCTGGTCCTGTTTGTTTGTTTGCATAACAACGAAGTGCACATTTGAATGATGTTTTCTGGACATGTTGCTTATGTTTGTTAATGTTTGGACACAGTTTTGTGTACTGCTCTTTGTCACATTGTCACCTTTTTTGTTGATTACTTTCTGTCCACCTCTGTCTTCTTCTAACCACCCCCCCCTCCTTCCCGTTTTAAATAGTTACGTGGTCAACACTGAGTTAATCTCTGGACTTCCGTTTCATTACTTTAGATTTAGTTGCACATAGTCAAGTGACTCGAGTTAATTAGACTCGCACTGGAGGAAGTTGTATGATGGCGCGGGGGGGGGGGGGGGGTCAGTTTGGACTTAGGTGATGGCTCCTATTGTTGGCGACACATCAAGAAAAGATCTCGTGAAAAAAATTGTTCCCTTGGTTTTAGAACTTCACTAAACACGGTCCACAAACAAAAAGAAAAGGTACGTTAATTTGAAAGAGAAAAACAAGAGAGGAGGGGGGAAACCCCATTTTTAATAGCGTTTGATGGAGGGAAGGGAGCTCTGTGATTTGTTGAGCAGGAGAGGGGGGGGGGGCTTTCGTTTTAGTTAAGATTTTGATGGTGGAGTCCTAAGGTAAGTCTTGACAAATACCGTACGTCGACACGAAGTGAGCTATAATTGGAAAGGCCTGGAATGTTTATTAATTATTGTACTGAATTTACTCTCCGTTGGTTTTAATTTATTTGGACACTTGTGACGGAGAACGATAATTATAGACATAGCTTTCTGTTTTACTGAACTGTCTAGTGGGAGAGCTTGGACGCCATTAAAGCTTTTACAATTAGACGGGATTTTTCTTAGGTATGGCACTGTGTAAGTCCTGGTCACCAGCGTGACACGACGCTTCACGGAGTTCACCGTGTGACTTACAACGTGAACTAAACTCTATATAGCTATCATCGTGACTTTTAACGTGAACTCGCGCTATACAGCTATCACCTAGAGTTACAACGTGAACTAAACTCTATATAGCTATCATCGTGACTTACAGAATGAATTAAATTATATATAGCCTATGACCGTGACTTACAATGTGAACTAAACGCTACAGCAAATGCAAGTGTGACACTATTACTAGCACTTACAAACAAGTTACTGAGTGAAGGTGTCTACTAACGTAACACATTATTAGCTCCCAACAGTCGAAACCCTAACCTTATTCACCATCATAACAAGTAGAACAACGCCCATGACAAGAACACCACGTCACCTGGTTTGTCTTGATGGAAGTCTTACACTGAGTTATATATGTACAATGCAAACACAATTGAAATAGTGATCTAGGTCTATTCCTGTTAGTTCTCGGTGAACACCTTTACATCTCACACCTAGCCACATACCCCAATTCTCAGCAACAGTCCATCTGATTATAGACCAGCTAACAAATAGTGATCTAGGTCTATTCCTGTTAGTTCTCGGTGAACACCTTTACATCTCACACCTAGCCACATACCCCAATTCTCAGCAACAGTCCATCTGATTATAGACCAGCTAACAAATAGTGATCTAGGTCTATTCCTGTTAGTTCTCGGTGAACACCTTTACATCTCACACCTAGCCACGTACCCCAATTCTCAGCACCAGTCCATCTGATTATAGACCAGCTAACAAATAGTGATCTAGGTCTATTCCTGTTAGTTCTCGGTGAACACCTTTACATCTCACACCTAGCCACATACCCCAATTCTCAGCACCAGTCCATCTGATTATAGACCAGCTAACAAATAGTGATCTAGGTCTATTCCTGTTAGTTCTCGGTGAACACCTTTACATCTCACACCTAGCCACATACCCCAATTCTCAGCAACAGTCCATCTGATTATAGACCAGCTAACAAATAGTGATCTAGGTCTATTCCTGTTAGTTCTCGGTGAACACCTTTACATCTCACACCTAGCCACGTACCCCAATTCTCAGCACCAGTCCATCTGATTATAGACCAGCTAACAAATAGTGATCTAGGTCTATTCCTGTTAGTTCTCGGTGAACACCTTTACATCTCACACCTAGCCACATACCCCAATTCTCAGCACCAGTCCATCTGATTATAGACCAGCTAACAAATAGTGATCTAGGTCTATTCCTGTTAGTTCTCGGTGAACACCTTTACATCTCACACCTAGCCACATACCCCAATTCTCAGCAACAGTCCATCTGATTATAGACCAGCTAACAAATAGTGATCTAGGTCTATTCCTGTTAGTTCTCGGTGAACACCTTTACATCTCACACCTAGCCACATACCCCAATTCTCAGCACCAGTCCATCTGATTATAGACCAGCTAACAAATAGTGATCTAGGTCTATTCATGATAGTTCTCGGTGAACACCTTTACATCTCACACCTAGCCACATACCCCAATTCTCAGCAACAGTCCATCTGATTATAGACCAGCTAACAAATAGTGATCTAGGTCTATTCCTGTTAGTTCTCGGTGAACACCTTTACATCTCACACCTAGCCACATACCCCAATTCTCAGCACCAGTCCATCTGATTATAGACCAGCTAACAAATAGTGATCTAGGTCTATTCCTGTTAGTTCTCGGTGAACACCTTTACATCTCACACCTAGCCACATACCCCAATTCTCAGCAACAGTCCATCTGATTATAGACCAGCTAACAAATAGTGATCTAGGTCTATTCCTGTTAGTTCTCGGTGAACACCTTTACATCTCACACCTAGCCACATACCCCAATTCTCAGCACCAGTCCATCTGATTATAGACCAGCTAACAAATAGTGATCTAGGTCTATTCCTGTTAGTTCTCAGTGAACACCTTTACATCTCACACCTAGCCACATACCCCAATTCTCAGCAACAGTCCATCTGATTATAGACCAGCTAACAAATAGTGATCTAGGTCTATTCCTGTTAGTTCTCGGTGAACACCTTTACATCTCACACCTAGCCACATACCCCAATTCTCAGCACCAGTCCATCTGATTATAGACCAGCTAACGAGGCTTGTTACTTACAGGGATATAAGTTTAGCTTTAAATTCAAGGCTACACCCCCAGCTCCTTATTTAGACGGCATACAAGATTTGGTTACCTAGACGTGTCTCTCTCCACTAGTTTGAATATAATATTAAACAGTTTTTGTTTCAAGAATTTATTCCCAATGGAAAAAGAGCCTAAGTAATGTGTGTAAAAGATGTCAGAAGTTTGACTTATTCATAAAGTCTTTTTTGTTTGTTTTGTTGTAGACTAGATGAAGAAAACTTCTATCACATAATGTCTAGTTCAGTTTGATTGCACTTTGGGTAACATTTTTTGTGTTCAGTTTGTGGAAAGATTGGAAGCTTAAACACACGAGGCTAGAAATTTGCTTTATGGGTTTGTGTGTGAATGAAGAATTAGATCCAAGTCATCTGTAGTCTTAACAGAAGATTTGTACGTAATATTACTGCGGATGGCCTTATTTTTTCTTACTCAGCTAGTTACCTTTTTGTTAATGTGAGAACCCCTTCAATGGACTCTCAGTATATGGATCATTCCTTTTTAATTGGTAAGTCGACAATTTTGTTATTTTTTTTTTTTTTAGAAAAAAAAAAGTGTGGTGGGGGTGTCATTGTCTTACATGTTGACCAAGAGAGCTGATGTAGGTAGGTGTAAGCATAACTTTTCAACTGGGACTCGTTGCCCGAGTGTCTTGTTCAAGCGTCTCGTTGCTGGTCTTGCTCGCCAATGATTGCCGCTTGAAGAAGGACAATGATACCCTCTTATTTGGTCTAATTGTGTTTCTTGCTTAATGTCGGGACTTGAAAGAAACCGCCATGACAGAGATAACGCCGGGATCAAGTGTTGGCTCTCTCGGGGTCGTGGGATTGATAATCTTGGAGTCAATAGTCTTTTTTTTTTTTCCCATCCTTTAGCGCGTCATGCAGAAGAGGACAGTTCTCTTGTAGGGTGCTTTAACGTATCTACACTCAATAGTAGGTCTATAAGGACGGAAAATGTTTTGAATTGGTATCTACGAGCTGATCAAATAGCGCAACAGTAAGGCTAGGAATGTCGATAGTTGTTCATCTTGAACCTGAACCACGCACACCACACGATACGTGACCTACCTATCACTTGGCTTCATTCGCTTCAGTAGCTGTCATCTCAAGTTTGTTTCTTTTTTAACTCCATTCTTCTGTCTTCTTCCTTGTCCTCTTCTTCTACATACAAAATGTACTACAAGCTGGATAAGGAATACTAAGTACAAATTAAAGAAATAACCCAGAGCGTTGCCTCAAATTTTGACTAGTGACGCACCGTAAACTCAAAATTGACCTTTGTGCCCCCTCCCCTCCTTATTAGCCAGCTATTGGGTCTGGGGAGCACCGCAAGTTCTCAAACTAGGTCGGGTTCGCGCCACAGTTTGAGAAACGCTGCACTGAAGGCTCTGGGCTGTGAACGTCACGTTGTATGTTTTGTCTTATAAAAAACTAGACTTAATTGCTTTGGGCTTGAATCAGCTTTAAGAGAAGGGGGGCGGGGGGGAAGCAGTGAAACAATTGAAACTAATAGATTTTCTTTTTCTCTGTCCACGAGAAAGATGTCCCTGACATTTTGTTGAACTTTAACTTACTGGAAATTCCTGTGATTGATTGCCGCTGAAACAATTTCCACTTGTCTTCGTTCTGTCTCTATCGTAACTCATTGCTGACACTCGGGGGGTCTCTGTCACCAACGGACACGGTCCACTTTGATAGATTTTGATTCGCGGATGGACTTAGCCTGACCCCATTATCTACCAGGCCAGTCAAGTTAAGTATGTCCTTAGAATCGACTTTTTGTTTTTTCCAAGTTTTCAATTGCAGCAGGACGGTTGGGTCTAATGTATAGTTGAGGGTTTAAACTCTGGTTCTGTCCGTCCAAGTGTAAGGGTGCTGATTAGTCTATTACCTTGGAAGTCACGCACTATGCATTAAAAAAATGTATTGAAGACTAGCAGAATTACCCGGCATTGCCAAAGTTTAGTATTAAAAAAAAAAGAGTAAAACAAAGCATATGCATCTAAAGTATTTCTGTTATAATACCTCTATTCATCTCATACCTTCATGGAACCAGGAACTTTCTGGGTGGGCTAAAAAAATCTAGACACGGATCTCGAAAACGTCTCTAACGATTTTCATAGAAATTAAACAGTTGCTGTATATCGTTGGGAAAAGAATTACCTGTTCGTTGGCCACACTGGGAAAACTCAAGTTTGACCGTTATAATTTTTTTTTAAGTTCAAAAAATAAATAAATTTGAATTTGGCTAGAGCACGAGAAAATGTCTTGAACGGACCATTCGCCTTCGGGTATTTCCGCATGTAGGCATGATTCATTCAAGAGTTGAATTAATTCATGTTCAGGAACATTTTGCGAATCGTCTTAGATGTATAGATCTAAAAGCCTATCATTGGAAGAGTATAAAGTCTAGTGCATCTATACCTTCGCTAGACCAGGATTATTTCTCAATGAAAACTAATCAAAACAAACATCGCTCTAATAAGTTGTATAAAGGAAGTATTGTCTTTTTTCAAAAGTATTTTTTTTAAAGATGTTGTTGTTTTTACTTAGGGTCTCCGAGTGGTGAGGGGCATTAACACATCTTACGACCTCCTGTATGATCTAATAAATGTTCATGCCATCCTTCATTACAGTTGGTGATAAGTCGATGATTCACAGACATACGCTTTGCTTGACGTAATAGACCAGTTGAAGGATTGAAGCGATAGCTCTATTGATTGATTGCATGTTTGATTTCATGTTCAGTTTAAAAATGGCGCTCTCTTGTTATCAACTTTGTTCTGCTCGCGACGAGAGCTAGGCGACTCTGATGTCAAATCGACCTTCGTCCTGATAGTGGGGTGCAAGCTGTATTGGAACAAGGGGTGGGGTGGGGGTTGACTCGTTTAAAAAGATTTACCATAGCAGTGAATCTGGGTGGAGCAGTCAATAGAATTACTTCCTTGCCGCCGCATGAAAACAAGCCGACGTGAAAGTGATTAGCATTGCAGCTACTGTTTCTGCTTGGTCGATAGGAGTTATCTTCCCCTTGGGCGTTAACTATTCACAGATCAATGTGATTTTTTAAATATATAATTATATATATTTCATTATTATTATTACTATTGCTACTATTTGGGGATGAAATGGACATACAATGTAAAGATCAACAAAAAAGATTGCAAAACAGGTTCTGGCTGGAACCCAGGGGAAGAGAAAGATAAAAGCAGATCTTTAGAACAACACGCTTATACGGTAGGATTGACACGGACCCAACTGAAGGAAATCGTTCGCTGGGAAAGTACTGTAGCGACCCTATGCAAAAAGATGGTCTTATTATTGTTGCTTGAGGTCTATCGAGCAGCTGGTTTCATCCTCGGGGCTGGCCTAGCACTAACAGTTTGTACTACACAGAAAGAACAAAGTACTGGTTTCAATACTCGTAGCACAGAACACTTGGAACTTTTTTTTTTCTTTTGAAAAACGAGACAGTTCTTCATTTCTTCTGCGGAGTTTGATCGCTACACTTCCAATCAGTTTGTTGTACTGGTTGTACCCTCTCTCTTCCCCCCCCCCCACCCCCGTGTTATTTCCTAGTCATATAGATTGTAAAATCTCATGTGTAAGAATGTCTGCGCATGTCTCTGTGTGTCAAGTCCTGCAGACGATCTGCCAGTGTTGCTGCATCCCACAAGAAAAGATATGGGAATGAGTACAAAGATTTTATTAACGCAGCGATAGCCTCCTAAAAAAACAGAAAGATTTGTTGGACGGTGCGGCAATAAGTCTTTACAGACAGTCGAAAACGTTTGCTGCAAGTCTTATGATCAACACGAGATCAGGCAATGTAGAGGCTGAATATAGATCCCTAGCTCTGAAAAAAAAAGTGAAACATATTCAACGCCTCGTTTCTAATAATTTACTTAACATTCAATTGTTATTATTAATTTTATTTGAACTTTCATACCTTTTTGAGATCATATGTTGGGATTAAAGGCTGTAAGCTCATTATGGAGAGTCGAACAGAAAATTTGTTTTATTTTCCTTTACTTTTTCCGTTGATAATAAATAGTGCAGAAAATAAAATGGCATTTATAATTCAAAATTCAGAGCTTGGTTTCTAAATACATTTTTCAGTTGAATTATTGATCAATTCAAAGAGACTAGATTTTGCTTGATTTAGCCCAAAAATTCACGTAAAGTCTTTCTTTGGATATTTGTTTCTGTCAGATATTGTAATTACGAATCGCTACATAATACGAAATACAGTTCAAATTGAATAAATATTGCAGAATTTTACAAAGATACTAGACCCAGTTTTGACCTACATATTCTGCCACACAATTGATGACTTACACCGAACAGCTCTACGGGAGGCCTAAGCCTTCCTTTTGCCAATGAGAGTCCAAATCACGTGCTGCTTTTAGTCTATTTAAAAAACAAATGTGTCAGTTTCGACATTTTTTTCCAATAAATTAACCTCGTTCTGAATCCAATTCTCTTATGGGAATCACTTGTCTCGTCTCTCCAAGTAGAGTTGAGCTGTCGTCTTTTTTGTTTCATTGAAGCGTTTCAGAAGCTCTCGAGTCACGCTTTCTTTCTAAGTTACTTGGCTCTTTCAAAATCATTTTTGTCCTTTCTATCTGCCTCTTTCTGTTCACAGCGTAGTCGGGACTTGAGTTGCTGGGCTCGTTTTAGAAGTCTTATTGGGTTTCTGAATTACACAGATATCCAAGAACCTTATCGATGGGCTTTGGGTAAACAGTAGTCGACTTTATTCCTCAAAGAAACATTCTAGAAGTGCTCTCCCTCTTACACCCTCCTTTATATTTTAGGATGAGACTGTGCCCTTCCAAAACTCCATTTGGGTTATCGATAGCATAGTACATGTAGTTTTGCTAATATGAAATGTGCAATGTGTGGTCATTAGTGATTGATCATATTTCTTTGACTTAAGTTTGTAATGGCACACAAACAAGACAAAGTTGTTACAACAAGAACAGCAGCGCCAACTGGTACATTTATACAAAACGTTAATGTCCCCTGTCGATCTACGTCCTAAACCAATCCAAAACCATTAGTCTACATGGAGTAGTTTGAACACTGGTTTCAAAGATTGGGGGTGACATTGTTGAGTTCCTGCTACTGACCGAGCCAGTTGAGCGAGCATTTCCCATCCTTACTCTCCAGATGGCCACATGTTGGCAGGTGATTAGCAAGGCCAGGGGATGGGGAAACGTCGTTATGTTTGGCCAAGTTGGACCAAGACCGGGAATGACTTATGATTGATTTTATTCTACATGTTTCAACCACGTTTGCCACCCTGGAGTAGTGTCTATTTTATTGTTGTTTCATTTTGTGTCAAACGGCTAGATGTGGGGTGCAAGCTTCTAGTTCCATATCAGCAGAAGTGAATCTTGTGAATGTTCTATGTATCTAAACTCTTGTTGTAATGACTTAGAGCACTTGAATTTAGTGTCGCTGTTTTAACCATAAACCTTTTCTGGTGTGCAAATACTGCAATATATATATATATATATTAATGATAAAACGCTAACTTTAGTAAGAATCTTAAAATTATTCTACTATATGGCATTCGTTTTTACTGTTCACTATTTACCATCTGTCTTGATATCGTTGCTACTCACTTAGACCATGTTTTGGTTGATTAATACAAAACCCAATCCGCTGATCGCTTATTAACTTTCCAGTTTGTCTTTGGTTTGGACTATCGTGCAAATATCACACAAAAAATTAGCCGTTTGAGATTGAAACTAATCCTATTTAATGGTGTGCCGCGGGGGGGGGGGGAGGTTCATAATTGTGGAACAAATTTTGTATCGTTCCAAGGTGAATCAATGAGGACATGGGTTGATAAGAGAATGGAATGGAAATCAATTCGATACATCTGGAAAATATATTACAACTAACTTAACCTAATGAGCTTTACATGTTGGCCTTAGCTGACAGCCTAAAGGTGATGGAATTAATATGTGCTTGATCTAGAAACAGTTTTGAAAGAAATTATTCAGAGCATGCATTGCTGAACTTCTATAAATAGCGAAAAGTCGCCTCATGTGTCGTTGATTGAATGCTGTGAAACTAATGTTTCAAGATTACCGTTATAGTCATAATGTCTGTGAAACATGGAATCTTTTTCTTTATATATATTAGCTTGTGCTCTTTTTCAGCTTGCGAACCGAAGTTCGACATCTCCGTGAAGATTTGGAGCCCGCGAGATGTCTATGGACCACCTAACGTGTGTTGACGTAATTAAGAAAGTCAACAGCGGGTTGGGGGATGCCATTTTTTTTTTGTTATTAAATTTTGCCCTCGACATGCCTTAATGAGGGACGCCATTAGTGGTGCCCTGAATACCCTTGCAGCTCCAAAAGATGATTTAACTTGCTTGAAAGGAATGTCTGTAAATCTCACGACAGAGCCCTATGAATGTTACAGTCCTGTGCTTGTAGATCACATCCTAAACTAATGTCCAGTAAATGATCTTCTGTATGTTGCTCTTACAAAATGTTTCACCCCCCCCCCTTTCTCTCTCGTTTTCGTTTGATGTTTCTGTGTTTGTTCGCCGCGCAACAGAGATGGATGCATTGTGTGTGGATTGTTCAACCACGAAAACCAATTAAGCACTGGCTGACCGCCCTCTTCCTTTTCGCGGAGTCTTGTTAACTAAGTCTAATCTGTATGTGTCGTCCTGGGCCCCAAGAGTTTGACCCAAATTGAAGTTATGCTGTCGTGTCAAGCCCGGAGCCCTCTTTATGTCTCAGGTATTATACAGAAAGACAAATGCTTGTCTTTAAGATGTCTCTACTGACAGAGTGCTTCAACGATTGGCCAACATCGTATTTTCCTTGTGAGAGTTACATCCGTCTCGTGGCTCCCCCTTACCCCCCCCCCACCCCGGGCCAGCGTCCCTTTCGCCAACCCCTCTCTCATTATCTCAGATAACAGACGTATTGCTAGTTCTTTATTGTTTACCTGGAGAATATAGATTTATTTTACCTGGGAGGGAGGGAGGGTATGAACGTTTGAAAAGGATACGGTTGTCGTCCTTGAGGTTGACAGAATAACCCCCCTCTCCCGTTTGACTGGTTTGATGAACTTTTTTCAATGTATCAGATGCTTAATTTTGTTATAAATAAATGCATCTCTCTCTCTCTCTCTCTCTCTCTCTCTCTCTCTCTCTCTCTCTCTCTCTCTCTCTCTCTCTCTCTCTCTCTCTCTCTCTCTCTCTCTCTCGGGCTATAGAAAATTAAAACGTAGTTTCTCCAATAAAAGGAGCCCACTATTGTCGTTTATGAGATGCCCCCAGTTATAGTTCAAGTATAGGGACAAATACTTGAAACTCATGTGTTTAGTTAGCGCGTGTGCGCTAATCCAAGTTAATCTGTAATTTTTCATTGATCATAATGAGAACGTCTTCAGAGTGCTGTTTTCTCGTGTTTGGGCTGATTCCAAACAGTATCGGTCTCCGTCGTTCTAATGGACTCGACAGCTGCGTGGAGATGGGGGTTTGGGTTAGGCTGCTGCGTATGTTGACACTTTGGCACGACAGCTGGGATTCTTCGGACAAGGGGCGTGAGTTTCACAGAGCAATGAGTAGACCAGACAAAAGAGATGCATGGTGGCAACTTAATCGTGCGGAACAGGCAGTCCTAGCCCAGTTCCGGGTCGGCCACTGTCCAATTGGTGTTTACTTCGGACGGTGGAAGGAAAATTACGACACACGGTGTCGCCATTGCATGGAGGACGATGAGACAATAGAACACATTCTTTACGAATGCAGAGTTCTGCACGAAGGACGATTGGGACAAAGCTTAGATAGAGAGAATACTGGTTCATGGCCGACACTTAGGTTGTCCTTGTACGGGGATAAGGCGACCCTAAGACTCACTGCTCGCTTCCTCTCACGTGCTCTAAGGGAGTAATTCTCAGCATGTTTTGAATTGCCAATGGGGTTTCTGACTCGGCTGCTGCGTATGCCGCAGTGTTTTGAACATAGCTAACTTTCAGTTTCTTGTCTCGTCCAGGCGACTGACATGCATGCTTAGCGACATAATGCATCTCCTCTATTTCAATGCATGTCAGCGAATTATAAATCCTTGGTAACGAAGTCTAGTTAGGAAACTCAGAAAGTTATTCGGTCTGTATTCTATTTGACCATCTATAATCAAAACCAAGCGACGTAAGTCCAAAGGGATGTGTTAAATAAATTAGAAAGTCGCACACTGCTGATTGTATCCTCGCACCTGCTTATTATTTACTCATTATCTGACAGCTTGTTCAACTCATACCTTCGGGTCAGCGGTTCTCTGAATTGTAGTTGAGTCACTGACATTTACTCGATGCAGCTATTGCTCTCTGAAATGTCCGCGGACATTTTTTTTTCTGGTGGTTCGCTGGCAAAACTGATTATTTTACAGTCCAACTTTCACATGTTAAATGTGCACATTTTGAAGACCTAGTTTAGAGTGAACAATCCATGCAACTCTAAGCTCCCAATTTCAGCGCCCTAGTTTTAAAGAGTGGAGCCAACGTTCCAAAAGTTTTGAGAATCACTGGATAAGGCTATGTGCTACCTCAAAGAGTACAGCTTTAGTGATGTCGGGGGGGGGGGGGGGGGTTACTGTATTCTGTTATTAGCCGCACTCACATCGAATGTATGAGATCATTGGATTAAATTCATATCAAATTATAAGGCCATCATTTTTTTTTTTACTTTTGTATAGAGATCGCTCCTGCTCATAGCATGCTCAGTGCGCTATGGTCCAATCTCTTGTTGACCAGTGGGTGAAGGGGGTATCTTGGAGAATGTTTCTGTACAGCCTCGAGGCGCTCAGTAAACACAACTTAGCCTGAGACGGGTTTCGAACTCAAGCCTCCTTGATAGATAAGTCAAGTGTTGTTTTGGCTCCCAGCCACACATCCTTGGTACAAATAGAGAAAACAACGGGATAAATATATCATACAGATTTGATGGTGGCCTATTCAACCCGAGACGGCTTAAAGCAAAATCAAAAACAAATGCAGCAGTAATCAGACTTGCTATTTGCTGACGACTGTGCCCTAAATGCCTCCTCTGAAAACGATCTGCAGAGCATCGTCAGTGACTTCTCAAGAGCATGCTCAGACTTTGGCCTTACCATCAATACGAACAAGACTGAAGTCTTATATCTACCTGCTCCTAGGAAAGCCTACTCGGATCCAAGCATCACTATAAATGGACGTTTAGATCTCGTAAACTAGAAAAGATATTGAAAATCCGACATCACAATATTTTAGACCATTCAAAGTTCTGATGCAACGGCTACTTTTTTTTTCCTGAAAGCGAAAAATCTAATTTTTAAAATCAGTTATGCAAGCAGTTTTTTAAGAGAAAAAGCTAATTAGTATGCATTATAAGTTAGACCTAATTAAAAACGAATAGTAATCTTGTAAACTACATTTTTCTGAACATTTTTTTTATTGCAAACATTTTTTTTTTTTTTTTTTTTTTGAGGATTCGAATAAGAGATTGAGATTTTTCAAAACAATTAGATCAATTATAAGACATCAGTTAGGCCAGCAGAGGCGCGGTGGCTGAGCGGTAAAGCGCTTGGCTTCCGAACCGGGGGTCCCGGGTTCGAATCCTGGTGAAGACTGGGATTTTCAACTTTGGAATCTTTGGGCGCCTCTGAGTCCACTCAGCTCTAATGGGTACCTGACATTAGTAACGGCGGTTGGTCGTTGAGCTAGCTACATGACACCCTCGTTAATCGTAGGCCACAAAAACAGATGAACTTTACATCATCTGCCCTATAGACCACAAGGTCTGAAAGGGGAACTAGTTAGGCCAGGTTCACATCTAACTTTACATTCACTTTCACTTATCCTTTGATCTGCGGGACCGTTGGGCCACTACACAAGATCTGTTAACCTTCTTTCTCCATTCTTATCTCTTATTTGTCTTTGATATAATTTTATTCGGATGTTCTTTCTGAAAATATTGAAGCCTGCCTGGGTGGACCACTTCGGGGGCCGATTTTGAGTTTGTGTTTCCACACAAACTGTCTTTTGTAACCTTGTTTTTTTAATATCTTCTTTCTATAGACTAGCGGTCAGCGAGCATACAATGCGCCCTGAAGATGGCTAACTCTACAAACTCTGTGGAAGAACGACTAACTACGGGGTGGACTTGAACAGATATAACGACGGGCTGAACGTATTATATTCTCTCTCTTGTTAAGGCAGCTAGGGTGTCAACTCATTATGTTCTCTATCACTCCAAGTGGATAGCGCCTCTACCATCTGCCTATTTGAGAATACATTTCTAGTTAGAAATACGGGAAATCTCGTTTTAGTTGACTCGTTAGTTTCTCCTTTACCTCTTTAAAAAAAAGTTTAGACTTCTTGTAGCTTAAGGGTTAAAACTGTAAAGCCAGCGAGTTATAACATTGTTGTTTATGGCAGGTACTGATATCAGGGCCTAAATTCGGCCGGGGAGATTCGGGCTGAAGCTTAGATAGGGTCACACACTTCCCTTGGCCGAGGCTGAGAGTCATAAGAATCCCAGGGGCGCCAACAACTATTAAAATTGATGATCATTATTCGCTGGAACTACCTGTCGTATAGGCACAGAGAACGATTGGATGAAACGGACATAGGGTAGTCTAGCTTGTGTGTGAGCTCCTCTCTCGGCAAGCCACGGACCGTGAGAACGGCTTGTCTGGAAGCAGGTCAGTGGTTCTTACACTTACTCCTTGTTCCCATTACTTCCGTGAGCACAGGCCGTGTTTGTGCGTGTGTGTGTGAGAGAGAATTTCGGGCGCCCGAGAGTGTGTGTGATCGCTGAGGAGGAAGAAATGAATTGATAGAGCTGCCAGTCCCAGAATCCTGGAGATAAAGCGCGATAACCAGAGGTCCTATCTCTCTTAGATTTCCGCTGTATTCGTTGATCGTGTTCTGCTCTTAATGTGAGTCCATAAAGAAATCTATTGATGCTTTCATTGTGTACATACCTGTAGAGCTTCTTAATATTTGCTATTTCTCTTTGTGCATTGTGTTCACAGATTTGGTTTGGTTTTCTATGAATCTTTGCCACTCATTTTCATTTTTTTGTTTCAACAAACTTAGCGAAACAGGATTTCACATTATGGGTGATTCGATTGAACACGATGGACATTGTTTAGGATGGTTGACTTTGTAGGATATTGTTCGACTTACAATCTTTCATTAATTTTTTTGTTATCCTAACATCTAAATGTTGAACACCCGAGGATACTATTTTGTTGCAAGAAAATGTCTTCCTCCTTGTTCGGGTCTCTTCCCACTTCACGTTTTTAGTCATTGCTAAATGTCTCGTGTTCGAATCTTGATATTGCCTGGGATTTTCAGGATTCCACCCAACTCAAATGGGTACCCCAAATTACGTGGGGGAAAGTAAAGTTGATTGGTCATTGTGCTGGCCACATGACTATCTCTTTAACACTCAGCAGTAGAAGCAGATGACTTTCACATCATCTGCCCTAAAGATTGCAAGGTCTGAAAGGGGCACTTCTGTTGTGTTTACTTTGAAATGTACATTTTTCGCAAGTAGCAATAGAACATACCATTTATTTCAGTGTGTATAATACGGATATCCAAATCGTCTCAAAATAGTGAAAGTTTGTTGTTATTCTTCGTGTGAAACTGTCTTTGAATATTTTCTGTGAATATTTGTACTTGGATGTGATCGAGGATTGCTGTACAGTACATTCTTCAGTTATGTTCATGCTTCACATTGCCATTTGTTACCCTTTCATCTGAGTGTGGTATATGTGTAATGTCTTATGTTTGGTATATGTGTAATGTCTTGTGTGTTGGGTATATGTGTAATGTCTTGTGTTTGGTATATGTGTAATGTCTTATGTTGGGTATATGTGTAATGTCTTGTGTTTGGTTTACGGTAAGGTCTAAGTTGCAGGCTTCTAATTAGGTTTACTATCAACTAGATCAACGAAATGTCGCCGCTTGAACAATTGTTCGCTTAGATTGTTGTTATTTGCCTTTGGAAGACTGAGGGGGAGGGGGGGTCTGTGTAGGGAAAAAGGGTGAAACAATCAGTCATCAATATTTGTCAAGAAAATGTTCACCAGTCTCTCTCTCTCTCTCTCTTATTCTCTCTCTCTCTCTCTCTCTCTCTCTCTCTCTCTCTCTCTCTCTCTCTCTCACTCTAACAGACGGCCTCGCAATGCATGCCGCCATACTGTATAGAAATTAATGGCTGATCTATGTGTGTGTGTAGGCGAGAGCAAGAGCTGCATCAAGTAAATGTCAGTGACTCAACTACAAACATCATCGCAAGGAATGAAGTCTGTGTGTGTGTGTGTCGCCCAAACACTGTGACATTCAGACAAACGAAACATTTACAATGGACATAAATCCAGTACCTTTGTCTTCTTTGCCCTACCCCCCCCCCCCCTACACAGTTTTACTATTGCTTGCTAGTGCAAGAGTCGGCGACTTGACAATCTTAGCGTTGTTTACCATTTCATCAAACTTGCCTTTATACCGAAAAGAACAAAATCATCAATTGACAAAGTGATTGAAAAGAAAAAGACTCCGGACATTGGTGCCTAAGTATTCTGTCACATCAATCTGATACTTAGGCAAGTGAAGGGTAATTGTAACTGTAAAGAAAGTAGAAGGGACGTATCGATATTTGGTAAAACTTGATTCAAAGAATTTCGTGGGCACGGATAACTGTGTGGGCCTGAACAACCATCCACCGCAATCTTCTTCTATATTATAAAGTAGAATGTGAGGTGTAAGTATGTGACTTGTAGACATCAAAACCGCTTGACCAATCTTGATAAAACTTAGCAGGAATGTTTCTTGGGTACTAACTTAGACCGCAGTGTATGTAGTGTAGCCCTAAAACAAACTTAAGACCCTAAAAAAAAATAAAGTTGTCCGACTTTATTACAGCTGTAGTATTTTATGGATCTAGGCCATGTCTACAATGTTGACATGAGAAAAGATCGAAAGGATTTAGACCTAGATCAAATTTTAAGAAATACACTTTGCGCAGATAGTTTTTTACTTTGACACATAAAAATACAAAAGAAGATCCATTGATTTCATTATATAATAAAATTAACCTTCAATTTTGTGTTTCAAAAGCATTTTTTACAGAAATTAGTTCCTTATATCTGTGACTACAGATTTCCTGACGAACATTCTTTCATTATACAATACCGTAATGAATCGCGTTCTAAAAATTAATTCGTTTAATTGTTTACTTTATAACCCCATCCCTAGATCTAAAACTCTAATTCAACTCTAAGATGATAAAACTTCTCTTCGCACACATAGTTTTATACTTTAACACATGAACATACTAATTATAGTCCATTCATTTCTTATTTTGATCAAATAAACATTCAAATGTGGTTTTCTAAAGCATTTTAAAGAGACTACATTCGTTTACGAAAGCTGCGAAGCCGAGTTGAAATAGGCCTAGATCTATATTCATTCATGAATCGCGTACTAAAAATTATTTCGTTTAATTGTTCACTTTATAATCCCATTCATTTAACAAAGCTATCGCTCTTTTCGTTTTTAATAGATATGAATGTATCGGCTTCGGCTAAACCCATTTTCACAAACCTAATTTTATTTTCGTAGCGAAAGAGAAAAAACTTGAAAGGATCATTAGCTAAATCCAATCCACTAGATTAGTAAACACAAACTTAGACCCGCAGGCCGCGGGTAATGTCAGGCTAGTATCTAATAAAGCAGGCAGAGTGTATGTATATATGTATTTATGTCCCGCATAGAAATCTAAACCGTTTGACCAATCTTGATTAAATTTGGCATAAATGTTTTTTAGATCATGGCGGAGACCTTAGTGTATGTTCAATGCCCCCACCCTTCTTTTCTCCACAACCGGGGGGGGGGGGGGGGAACTAGAAATAAAAGAAAATAATTAAATTTATCTCTATTAAAGAGCGAAACTCTTACAAATCAGGTAAACCCGCAGGCCGAGGGTCATTTTCGGCTAGTGTGTATAATATATACTTAGTTGGCTCCAAGGACGACGTCTTAGGATACTGAATGCATGCCACCCTTGACATCTGTCGCTTACCTCGCCCCATATAGACCTAGTGTTCCTAAGTACAGTTAATTCGTCCGACATTTGCCTCTTTGTATGTAATAGGACCTCTCACAAGTGTAGCAATGGTTAGCACACGTGATCTACAGCGCTAATGGCAGATCACCTTTTTTTTTTAGGGGGGGGGGGGGAGGTTGACCAGTTGAAGCGTATTAATTAGTAAATCTTTCTCGGTTTCATTTTCATTTACGTTCACGTTTGTTTGTTTTTTTAAAGGGGTGGGTGGGGGGGTTTCCTGATTTTTCAAGCTAATAACTAACTTCATTATCTACCAAGACATGCAAATTTTTTTTATTTAACTAAACACTATACTACACCACACGATGTAACTGAACCAAGTAAAGCTCATTTCGCGATATCGATTTGTAAGCCTGTGTGAGAAAAGGTTTTAGTAGATATGGATTGATGAATCTGCTTAAGCTCCTGTCTGTCTAGGGTGAGCAAGAAGTTCTGGACAGAAACTGTGGTAAGAATGAAAGCCTCCAAGAGCTTTGATTAGTTCCTTTTTTTAAAAACAAAGAAACAGAAAGTGAAATCTCTTTTACCATACTGACTCACTTACAACCCTGCATAGTCCAGTCAAAGGGGCGGGAAATAATCATCTGCACCATGTAGTCAACTGAAGAAGAACCACCCAAGTTTATATTTACTCACTCCGTCTGTCTGGGTGGATTCTTTTGCCCTTTTTATTCCCTCCCACCTCCTATTCTCGGATCAAGTTGAAATTTTGCACAATTATTCATTGTCGATGACAACACACGAATCAATAAAAAAAATGAATGCTTCTTAATAAATGCTGTTTATATAGAAGGAGGATAAATTTTGGAGTATTGAGGAAGTTATGGCAGCGGTGTTTTCTCTTCACTCAATACAAACTTTGTTTTGAAAAAACAAACAAAAAAAAAACTATTTAGCTACATTTCGCTTGTTTTTACTTTAAACCCGATCAACTGCGCGGTTTCTTTTTGCAATCGCTAATCACTTCCCGATAATGTCACTTGGTAGTGAGCGACCACTGTCAGTTAGTGCCAGTAGTCAAGCTTGTCACTTGTAGGTATCACTTAGTGATTAT
>JAZGLO010005730.1:0-16300 GCA_036873155.1 Biomphalaria sudanica
CTAATTTATACGCCAGAGGGATGACAGCTTACATCTTCCCTACCGTAAATTTGAACTGAGAGCCGAATCAATTTCGTAAAGATCGAATCTTTCTGTGCTCAGAAAATCTGCAGAATCAATATAGACCTCAAAGATTATAAGAAGTTCAAGTTGTTTTCAATAGAAAGCTTTGGGGGTCTTGGTTAAACCTGACTTGTATTTATTGACCGTTGGACTTTAAACTATTTACATAGGCTAGTGCAGTTAACTCTTGCTCTACATGTTTACAAGATGAATCAAAGAAATGGGAATATTGAATGACTTAACACAGATACAGAATTCATTATCTCCTCATACTGATAACTCTCCAGCGTTAAAGGTTTTCTAGATCCATAACTGGACATATTTTGTAGGCCATCTGCTGTATATATTGCAAATAGGCCTCAGACTAAATAGATACTATTCGCTACTAGCAGATGGACTTTCATGGAGATAGTGAAGTCTACCTAGCATATAGGCCAAAGACTAAGCTAATTGGATGGTAAGGTCTTGCTTGCAAAAAAAAAGCCACTACTTCTCTAAGGAGAAATTAAGATTTACCCTGCATATAGGCCACAGACTATTCTGAAGAGAAAGTAAGATTTACCCTGCATATAGGCCACAGACTGCTCTGAAGAGAAAGTAAGATTTACCCTGCATATAGGCTACAGACTACTCTGAAGAGAAAGTAAGATTTACCCTGCATATAGGCCACAGACTGCTCTGAAGAGAAAGTAAGATTTACCCTGCATATAGGCTACAGACTATTCTGAAGAGAAAGTAAGATTTACCCTGCATATAGGCCACAGACTGCTCTGAAGAGAAAGTAAGATTTACCCTGCATATAGGCTACAGACTACTCTGAAGAGAAAGTAAGATTTACCCTGCATATAGGCCACAGACTGCTCTGAAGAGAAAGTAAGATTTACCCTGCATATAGGCTACAGACTGCTCTGAAGAGAAAGTAAGATTTACCCTGCATATAGGCCACAGACTGCTCTGAAGAGAAAGTAAGATTTACCCTGCATATAGGCTACAGACTACTCTGAAGAGAAAGTAAGATTTACCCTGCATATAGGCCACAGACTACTCTGAAAAGAAAGTAAGAATTTCCCTGCATATAGGCCACAGACTACTCTGAAGAGAAAGTAAGATTTACCCTGCATATAGACCACAGACTACTTTAAGTAGAAAGTAAGAATCTTTGCATATAGGACTATGCAGAAAGAAAGATTTTCCATGCATGTAGGCTTTCAACTACTGTAAGAAGAAAGTAATGTCTACCTTGCACATAGACCACAGACTAAAAGATAGTTAGGTCTACATTGCATAAAATCCACTACATTTTATAGGAGAAAGTAAGATTTACCTTGTATATAGGCCACAAACTACTATGAAAATAAAGTAAGATTTACCTAACATATAGGCCTAAGGAGAAAGACAGATTTACCTTACAAGTAAATCCACACGCACCGTGATGATAAAGTAATGTCTATCATGCATATAGCCCACAACTAATCTAAACAGATAGTTGAGTCTTTGCTTGCATAAAAGTCACGACTTCTCTAAGGAGAAAGAAAAATTTACCTTGTATATTGGCCACAGACCTCTCTAAGAAGAAAGTAAGATTTACCACGCATATAGGCCACAGACCTCTCTAAGGAGAAAGTAAGATTTACCACGCATATAGGCCACAGACCTCTCTAAGGAGAAAGTAAGATTTACCTTACACGTAGACCATAAACTACTGTTAGAAGAAAGTGATGTTTACCTTGCATATGAAAGCAAGATTTACCTTGTATATAGGCCATACACTACTCTCTGGAGAAAGTAAGGTCTAAATAGTAGAAAGTAGCCTACGCCTTGCATTGAGTTCACAAAAAAAAAAAAAAAAAAAAAAAAAGTTGTCATCTAATATAGACCCAGCTAAATAATCCAAGAAGAACCGTATAAAGGACAAAAGCTTTTTTTGGCTGGAGACAAGGAAAAGACAATGTGTATATATTAAAACTGCCGCTCGTGTTAAGAAGGTCATCTAATTAATAAAACGACTAAGTTGGCATCACTTTTAGCCTCCAGTCTAGCTACAGACTATGTCAAAAAGAACCAGTGGTGTAAATATTTATAGGAAAGAATTTGGGCTCTTGAACTGTAGAGCGTAAATGATGTGAATACGATATGCAAAATAAAATATGTTATTTCAATATTTGAATGTAAGCTCCATGTCACCAAATTTACATCCGATTATCTTCCTTTAAATATATAATTAGTTGAGCCATATTATTTTTTTTATATGCACTCTGTTAATATTGTAAAAAAAATGAATACTACTCAAATATCAACATACCAGGAGACAGTGGGGAGTTATCCCCTTGACGCGTTGGTTTTGGACTTCTTCAATATCTTCAATTTACTGATAGTTGGCGAGGTCATAGGCATCCTGGGTATCCTTGGCAACGTATTTACCATTAGGAACTTTTACAAACAAGGCTTTCATGATACGGTCAGCGTGACATTGACCGCGCTTGCGCTCAGCGACATCGGGGCGTTGGTCACCCAGCAGGGCTACAACATTCTGATTAACCCCTGGCTGTCCAGGATGGAACTGGACTTCTCCCTCTACGACATGGTGGCTGTGTTCTTCTTCTACCCGAACGGTTATTTTATCAGGGTCAGCGGGCTGATTACGGCCTTCGCTTCGTTCGAGCGGTGCGTGTCGGTTACTTTGCCTCTGAAAGTGAGGCTGCTCTTCTCACGAAAGGTTGTTCTGATTGTTAATGTTTTGATATTTTTCCTTATTTCCATTTATCTGTTTCCCTTGTACTATTTCTATTGTGTTGAGTTTGTCTATTTGGTGAACCCGCTCACGAATCGCACTATATACACTCTCATCTACCGAGAGAACGCTGACATCGTTCTACACGTGAGTTATCTCCTCATAGACCTGGCCGTGCCCTACTTGACGTTCCTCGTCACCATCGTCTCCACAGTCGTCATTGTTGTCCAGTTGAGAAGCAAGGCCAAGTGGAGGTCAGCTGTGGTCAGCGGGAAAACTCAGGGGGAGAAAAGTGACGCTCTTCTGAAAGAGAAAAGGACGTCTGTCATGCTGGTCACTGTCTCTCTGATTTTCATCGTCTGCTTAATTCCGCACTCGGCTGTTCTGACCGCGCTCAGTTTTGTCAGAGAGTTGAAGCTAGGTGGCGCTTACTTTAACATCGCGTTCTTGTGCTACACTTTCACGTTTCTGATGGAGACCATCAACTGTAGTGTCAGTATCCTGGTCTACTATAAGATGAGCACCAAGTTCAGAACCACGGCACAAGAGATGCTGAAAGTTTGTAAGGGAACTGACTTAAAACATTGATACACGTACCGTATACATGACTTTTAGCGGAAGGTTATGATTTTGCAACAGTAAAAAGTTCTGACTTACTGACTTGGAAATGTTATGACATTGTAACTGTAAAATGTTATGATTTATAGAATCACTTTGTGTCACTGTCAGTCTCGTCTGACATTGCCTGTTGTTTGTTCACCTTGGGCCAAGAAGGTCAAAAGCACGAGAAACCTCTGATATAGAAAGAGGAAGTCAAATGACTCACTTTTAGTGAGTAGCAGTCGTCTCTGGAACTTTTCTAGGGACAGTACTCATATTTTAGTGGCAGTTTCTGCACTCGGAGCTGGACATATTTTTTGTTTTGTTACCCTCTGTGATGCGGAAGTATTTAGTAGTGAAATTGTATTCTAGAGGACTTGATGATATTTTGTGCCCTCTGAGATGCGTATGTTACAGCACTTATTTGGCATTATACTCTCTACATTATAAAACTACCATGAAGGAAAAAATGCCATTTCTTATTAAACCAGTGACTTGCAACTGAATGCTTGAACTTGCAGTATATTATTATCATTTAATAAATGTTTTTTGTCAGCTAAAGTTAAGTGTTAAGTGTAGCTTCAGGACACACGAGCCCAGCATTCGACACATTGATGACAAACACATCGTTTTACAGACACTAAAATGTTATTAGATAATGCCAGTGAAAAGTTATGCATTTGTAAGAGTTATATATTTTGTCTTATATTTTTTTCCCTATTTTTTTATTTCGTATATTTTAGTGTTTTTATTATAATTGTTCAAGTATTTTAATGAACCAAAAAAAAAAAGTTTTAAAATAATTTTATTGATATTACGATTCTATGATAGCTTTATATTTTAATGAAACCTATAGGAAAGTGCGAAGTTCGATCAGCCCCGATTTGTCAGGAGGTTCGAACAGTTCACTTTTTATTGCTATAACTTTTTTATTTGAATGTTTACCAAATTACCAGAGGTGTGGAGTTATTCTTTTTTACTACCCGGTAGTGAAGGAAATGGGCAATGGGCTTAAGGGTATTTTTAAGTCTGATTGCTCATCAGCGTAAAGAGACTATTTGAAGTTGTGGAGGGTGGGAAATGGTGCAATGGATGGTGTTCTTGCGCTGGAGTAAAAAGAAAATGACTTTGTAGTAAAAATAAAATATTAAAACATGTTTTTAGATATATTTCCTTTGATCTGTTCGAACCTTCCACCAACCCGATCGAGGTTACTAACTGGGGAAAAATCCGCTCGAGGAAAAGTACGCTTGGCGATACTTACCCTACACCTCTTTGACTTCGTATTTAATTTTAACTAAGCCTAGTGGTACATTAAATCCAATCTATTTTTATAGAAAAAAGGACGAGGAATTCAGAGATACTATCAGTTTTTTCATAGGTCAGACTGTTACGGTGCTATAAAAATCCAAACTTGAAAATTGCTGCCAGCGGGCTTAATGCGCTCGAACTTCGCACTTTACTCTATATCTTTTGCGTTTTTTTTTTTAAATGTCTAATGTCACCACGGGTCCACTAAATGTCCACCTTGAAAGAATGTCAGAGAAGAGAGGAGCGAAAATTGTATGCAGGCTAAAACAAAAAGGCAGGCGAACCAAAAGCAGACCCCGAATGCAATGGATTGTTTATGTTGAGGGTTAGGGCGTGTAGAAGAAAGGCCCAGGAGAGATCTGAATGGAGGAATGTGTTGAAGCAGGTCAGCCCTTTATGGGCTGTAGCGCCACAGGGATGGATGGATGGTGTTAAGGCTTCCTCTCGGTGTTAACTCTATGAACTATATCTAGTGTAGCTCTACGTCTGACTGGAAGTAATGCCGAACTCAAACTACTTCAGTAACACCGGCGAAAGGCCGAAACAATCAAAATATGTAGTCGACGCTGATGTTGTTCTACAAATATATTTAATAATCAAGAAGGGAATCGTCCGATGTCAGCTATGTCCGTAAATCCGTATCTCTATTCTACTGCTCTCCACGAAGCGTCTTCTTTGTAGCGTCACTTAGAGCGTTCTTGTTTTTTAACCAACTTTACGCCATCGTCGCTAAGTAAAACTTTCACCCTATTCCCGAAACAAATAACTAATTCCTAATCATGACATAACAATGAAAATGTCCACTAGATGTCCACTGGGATATAAGTATTTCACTTCTTGGTGTTCAAGAAGAGTATTTAGAACCTACTTGTCAAAAATGGATTTTGTACTTTTGTGTTCGTCTTGCATTGTACTTGAGTGTTCGTCTTGCGACCTTTTGATAACTTCAAATACGTTTGGAACTTTTGTCACAGTGACTTTTGACACATTGACTTTTGGCACATTGACTTTTGACACTGTGACTTTTGACACAGTGACTTTTGACACAGTGACTTTTGACACAGTGACTTTTGGCACAGTGACTTTTGACACAGTGACTTTTGACACAGTGACTTTTGACACAATGAGTTTTGACACAGTGACTCTTGTCACAGTGACTTTTGACACAGTGACTTTTGTCACAGTGACTTTTGTCACAGTGACTTTTCTCACAGTGACTTTGACACAGTGACTTTTGACATAGGGACTTTTGACACAGTGATTTTTGACACAGTGACTTTTGACACAGTGACTTTTGACACAGTGACTTTTGACACAGTGACTTTTGACACAATGAGTTTTGACACAGTGACTTTTGACACAATGACTTTTGACGCAGTGACTCTTGTTACAGTGACTTTTGATACAGTGACTTTAGACACAGTGACTTTTGACACAATGACTTTTGACGCAGTGACTCTTGTTACAGTGACTCTTGTTACAGTGACTCTTGTTACAGTGACTTTTGACACAGTGACTCTTGACACAGTGACTTTTGACACAGTGACTTTTGATACAGTGACTTTAGACACAGTGACTTTTGACACAATGACTTTTGACGCAGTGACTCTTGTTACAGTGACTTTTGACACTCTGACTTTTGTCACAGTGACTTTTGTCACAGTGACTTTGACACAGTGGCTTTTGACATAGGGACTTTTGACATAGGGACTTTTGACATAGGGACTTTTGACATAGTGACTTTTGACACATTGACTTTAGACACAGTGACTCTTGACACAGTGACTTTTGACACAGTGACTTTAGACACAGTGACTTTTGACACAATGACTTTTGACGCAGTGACTCTTGTTACAGTGACTATTGTTACAGTGACTTTTGACACTCTGACTTTTGTCACAGTGACTTTTGTCACAGTGACTTTGACACAGTGACTTTTGACATAGGGACTTTTGACATAGGGACTTTTGACATAGGGACTTTTGACATAGGGACTTTTGACATAGTGACTTTTGACACATTGACTTTAGACACAGTGACTTTTGACACAGTGACTTTTGACACAGTGACTTTTGACACAGTGACTTTTGACACAGTGACTTTTGATACAGTGACTTTTGACACAATGACTTTTGACGCAGTGACTCTTGTTACAGTGACTCTTGTTACAGTGACTTTTGACACTCTGACTTTTGTCACAGTGACTTTTGTTACAGTGACTTTTGACACAGTGACTTTTGACATAGGGAATTTTGACATAGGGACTTTTGACTCAGTGACTTTAGACACAGAGACTCTTGACACTGTCACTTTTGACACTCTGACTTTTGTCACAGTGACTTTTGTCACAGTGACTTTTGACATAGGGAATTTTGACATAGGGACTTTTTGACATAGGGACTTTTGACTCAGTGACTTTAGACACAGTGACTCTTGACACAGTGACTTCTGACACAGTGGCTTTTGACACAGTGACTTTTGACACAGTGACTTTAGACACAGTGACTTTTGACACAATGACTTTTGACGCAGTGACTTTTGACACAGTGGCTTCTGTCTCTTATATTGTTGTATACTATTTTCTAGTGGGGGAAAAATAAATTGGTGATCTACTTGGATGACGTATCTAAAAGATATCCTGTTGTTGCTTTTAGACACCCATGCCTAGAGGCACCCATATTTCCCCTAGATGACCCTACATGTTTTTTTTAGATGCCCCTGCTGCCCCAAGACGCCGCCGTTTTCTTGCGACGCCCCTGCTGCCTTG
The DNA here is from genome assembly GCA_036873155.1 of Biomphalaria sudanica. Taxonomy (NCBI): domain Eukaryota; kingdom Metazoa; phylum Mollusca; class Gastropoda; family Planorbidae; genus Biomphalaria; species Biomphalaria sudanica. Next base: position 7,473 of record JAZGLO010005730.1, read on the forward strand.
ACACTCCCATGTTGCTTTAGGCACCTCTCTTGTCTTGAGACGCCGCTTCTGCCTTGACACGCCCCTGCTGCCACTAGACGTTCCGTTCGCCTTGAGATGCCACCTCTTTAAAAAAAAGCATAGCAAGAACCAGACCTTGCTGCATCATTGATTTGTCAGTTAGCATACAAGTAATTGCTAAGCGGTTATTTTCAATAAATTGTTATTTTCAATAAATTGTTATTTTCAATAAATTGTTATTTTCAATAAATTGTTATTTTCAATAAACTGTACGCATTCTTATAGCATTAGTCATACCCGCTTATTAACTGGTGACTCCTCAGATGACATCTTTCGTATTTATCTTCAAATCGTTATGTGTTCAGTTAATAGTATGTCGTGATACTGATAGCCTTTGGGATAAATTAGCTCGGGTTTGATCCTCCGAGCGTGAGACATCAAGTCTGTGGCAAAGAAGAATTGCCGAGAGCTAATGCTAACAAAACTGAATCAGATGTAATCAACTGATGATTGTGATTGTGATTGATATTTGAAGATGGAGATAAACAATTATCTTCGCCTACATAGAAAATGAGATTGTGCTAATCTTTGTGGAAGGAAAGTGACAGATAGTGAGATACAGAGAGAAAGATATACTGAGAGATATACAAAAAAGTGATATCTATCTATCTATCTATCTATCTATCTATCTATCTATCTATCTATCTATCTATCTATCTATCTATCTATCTATCTAACTATCTATCTATCTATCTATCTATCTATCTATCTATCTATCTATCTATCTGTATAGTGTGTGTGTGTGTGTGAGAGAGAGAGAGTTAGAGAGAAAGATAACTCTAGAGAGAGAATAATAGAGAGACAGCAAGAGAGTCTACCGGACCGAGTAGGTGACTGAGTGAGTAGGGCCTTTGATTGGATTTATGGGGAGCCTCGCTTACATTTCATTACTATTTTTTTTACAATGTTTCTTTTTTTTTTTTTTTTTTTTATAAATTTCACTTGGGGACTCCGAATTCCTTTCGCCTAAGGCCTTCAATTATCAAAGGCCGGCTCTATGGAAGCGGATCGGATTTATCCAACTTAGTTTCGTTTTTACTAGCAAATGCGGTAGAACAAGGAACTCTAGATTTAAAAAAAAACCAACAACAATGTACAGCAGAGGTAGTCTGAAGAGTCGTGTCTGGACGTCGTGAAAGAATGGACCAGCCTCTCTCTTAATATTTTGCCAAGGACAGCCGCTGACCGGGACTAGAGGAAGGATTTGGGTCACGCGAATGTTACGCGAACCGTCACGATAGCCTTACGCCATAAGTCAAGGGAGAGATGAGATTGTACCTTGGGCTTGCATTTTGAAGATACAATCCTTATGGCTACGATATGAGAATAGTAAAAAAAAAGTAAAATTCCCCTTTCAGACCTTGTGATTTATAGGGGAGATGGAAAGAATTAGTTATCTTATCTTATATGATACAGACGTTACTTCAAAAAAGAAGTTGATTACGTCCTACGCGTCATGCATATTAACCAATGACCTAAACTCCGCCAAGTCACCGGTTTTCCTGGCTAGCTCAGGCAAGCCAATCCATGCTCTAATAGTGCTAGGGAAGAAGGAGCTTTTGTACAAATTTGTCCTAGCATATGGAATATGAAATGTACCTTTATTTTTGTGTCTTTCTGAGTATTTTATTAAATTTTGTTTTTGTATTTGAAGATTATTGTTCAGTGTTTTATGTATAATTGCTACTTTACTTTTAAGTCTTCTCTCCTGAAGGATTTTTTAACTTAGTGATTTTACTGAAGGTATTACTCTAGTCAAATGTGAATATTCCCTTGTTATGAATCTCACTGTTCCAGTTTCTTAATGTTTTCTTGAGGTCCCAAACAGAGGATGCATATTCTATTATTGGCCTAACCAAATTAAATAACATTTTAGTTTTATGTTCTTATTTGAGTTATGGTTACTAAGATTGTCTTGCTGAAAGAGAATTTACTTTAAGAGACTGAAATGCAAAATAAAAGAGAAAACAAAATATAAGACGTTTTTTCCAAGATTAGAAAATTTATTCTTTAATGCTTTTACTACTAAGAACTAATCTAAACAGTTCTTTGAACTTCTCTCTGAAATAAGAACTCATCTTATAATAAATGAAGATGTTGATGCTTGGATTGGTTATGCCAAACACGTGTCCAAAAGACCAGAGCGTCAGGAAGAGACGACTCAGCTTGCCCTCTGGAGTAAAATCTGGCATGAATACTGTCGCCAAAGACAGAACGACCATTGGTAAGTAACACACGATTAGGACAGTGGCCAAGAGGATGACCAGTTGGGACATTTTTTTGTCCCTAACGCTTAAAGAATATTTTTGTTTGTCGTTGGTTGTGTTCCGGTTCCGCCATTCGGACTTCCGTCTTATCAAGAGAACTAGGCCAAGTGTAAGGGAGACAACCACGATAATACCAACAAAAAGGAAAATGGCATGGATGATAAACGTCAGCCCTTGCATCGCTGGTCTATTGCGGGTGTAAACTAAACCCAGAGTTGAGGTATTTCTACCAGGTACAACCACCCAGTCGATGTAAATAGTAGTGTACTCCGGTATCAGTGTCAGTACGTTAACCAAGACAATGACAGAGACAGTTATGAAAGCCACTCGCGGAGTGATCCAAGTTCGAATCTTCAACGGAAAAGAAACACAAAGGCAGCGCTCCCCAGTCATGTACACAGTGATGAACAGCGATATCCGGTGTGCGCACGCAGCCGGCCAGCCCCCGATGAGGTAAAAGGCGTCAAGGATCATCCTCGAGCCAACCAGTCCTATAACCAGAGGGTTGGAAACGATATTTATCGACTGCATGGCGAAGATCTTCACAAAGTCAAACAAGGCGATAGAGAAGAGGCTGATGTTGATGGAGGTGTTTAGTCCCTGCTTGATAAACACACAAATGTTGATGGCGTTGGTCACTATCCCAAAAAGCCCTATCGCCGAGCACAGCAAGACGTGGTTGACAAAGATAATGGTCTCGCTGTCAATAGTTAAAGCCCCAACGCTCTCAATGCCACCAGAACTGATTGCGATATTTGAACTGTTGTATGAGTTTTCAAGCTTTGGCAGGTCTTGGTTTTCCTGTAAGGCTTCATTGTGCAGAGATGCTGACATAACTTTAGGATTCAATAATTTCACAGATCATATCCTCGAAAGATCATTGCTGTATAAACAAGGACAGACATAGGACGTAATCATCTGCATGTATTTTATAAGATAAGATAAGATAAGACAGTTTCCACGTCCTCACACATGCAAACAGTCCAAGAAAGTGTCTTCTGTTTTGATTTCACCAACGTGCAAGATCGACAAACAGTCGAATCATCCGAAGAAAATAATTTTCATTTTAATACTATTTTTTTCCTGGTTAAAATTCTAATGCACCCTTTTCAATATGAAAGAAACTTAGAAATCATTTTACGGCTCGCGATTTTTAAGACTTTACCATCACATAGAGGATACAAGACAATGATCACAAAACTAATCCAACGACTCTAATATTCATTGAATCCAATCCAACTTTCTTTCACACGTAACTTTGAAGTCAAACTGTGGTTCGATCCTAGTCTATATTCAATTCACTATTAATATAATAGTTTGTTATGTGCAATGCGCAAATGTAAGACGAATTTCCCGGAGGAGAATAAAGATACAATATTGTTTACTAGGAGCTTTTTGTTTTCAATGTCAAGGTCGCTTCTGGATTGTATTTCTGAAGGAAACAAAAAAGCAAAAACATAACGTCATAACCACCACGTGATTTCCTGCTTTTATGTGAAACCATCAATTCTATCGCGATGTCCTGTCTTAATGCTCTTTCGTCTGGGAAGAGTCCTATAAATGTCCGCTTGATAAATGTCTTAATTGCTATCACTATCAGTTATCTACTTAGCATCTAACACACGAAGTCTATAGGAGGCGCGGTGTCTGAGCGGTAAAGCGCTTGGCTTCCGAACCGGAGGTCCCGAATTCGAATCCTGGTGAAGACTGGGATTTTTAATTTTGGGATCTTTGGGCGCCTCTGAGTCCACCCAGATCTACCTGACATTAGTTGGGGAAAAGTAAAGGTGGTTGGTCGTTGTGCTGGCCACATGACACCCTTCTTAACCGTAGGCCACAGAAACAGATGACCTTTACATCATCTGTCCTGTAGACCACAAGGCCTGAGGGTGTATACTTTACTTACTTACTTTCACACGAAGTCTATAAGAAACAATTTACTAAAACTAGAAGTAGGTTGACAACAAATTTTTCTTCCCTAGTGCTATTAGAGCATGGAATGGGTTGCCTGAGCCAGCCAGGAAAACCAGTGACATGGCAGAATGGACCTCATTCACCAACATTAAACAAATAACATTTAGCCACGTGGTGCTCTATCTCTTCTATATAATTTACGATCTCATGTTTAATTCATGATGGATTTTTAAACAAGAAAATACTTTTTAAACAAATACTTTTTAAACAAGAAAATACTTTTTAAACAAGAAAATACTTTTTAAACAAGAAAATACTTTTTAAACAAGAAAATACTTTTTAAACAAGAAAATACTTTTTAAACAAGAAAATACTTTTTAAACAAGAAAATACTATTTAAACAAGAAAATACTTTTTAAACAAGAAAATACTTCCTTTATGCAACTTATAGAGCGATTGTTTTTCTCTTAAAAATTAATGAATGTGAGATTTAAAAACATGTTTTGCCCCGCTCCCCTAGAACGATTCCAGGTTAAGCGAATGTATAGAATAGTAGACCTTTTAATAAAGCAAATGATAAACATTTCGATCTAGACTTGAAAGACAAGATGCACAATTTTCCTGAACATTAAGTCATTAAACCCTTGAATCAATAAAGCCTCACATTCGAAATGTCCAAACCCGAAAGTTCTTTCAAGAATGCGATAGTCCTTTCAAAAACGATGTGGGATCTAGACCTAGATTTAGTCTCTAGCCAAATTTTAATTAATTTTTTTTTACTTCAAAAAATTTTAACGGTCAAACTAGAGTTGTTTTTTTCCACGTGGCCAACGAGCTAGGGATTCTTTTTCTCAGCGATACAAATCAACTGTTAAATTTCAAAGAAAATCATTAGAGCCATTTTTGAGATCATCATCCGTTTACCCTCCATGAAGAAGTGACTTAAATAGAGGTATTGTAAATACATTTATAGTATTGCATATCTTCATTCAAGCGTAAACTCACGCTCAGTTTACTTTACATCTTATCTTACAGATTACATCTTATCTTATCTTACAGATTACATTTGATTTTGAAAGCTCGTATAACAGTGCCAAGATATTGACACTTGTCATTAATCTTATTATTATTATTACAGGACTTACATTCTATTGTGTCATCTTACTAAGGCAATAACAGAAATAATATTTATTTGGGGTGAAATTAATTTTATCTTGGTTCCCGTAATCGTACATATATTAATTTAAATATTATTCAAATTACCGGAAAAATTATGCCCTATTTACAATAACAGGAACTATACACAAGATTTAAAAAAAAAGGATTTAATAGACCTACGATATGTCTTATTATTTTCGTAGGCCGTTTCGGTCTATATACTATTTGGAAAAAAAACAACAGATTTTGTTAATTACACTGATACGACAAAGAAGTACTTTACTAGATTAGGTGTACTAGATTGTAAATCAGATTAGATTATTTGACATGATGATAGGAAAAAAAAAATTAAGTCATGACTTTGGAGAAAGTATTGATTAGAATGTTGTTAAATGAAATTCCCCCCTTCCTTCGACCTCCTTCAAATTTGAAATAATACAGCAAAAGATCTATGTGTGTGTGTGTGTGTTTGTGTCTTCAGGCGGTTGATAATTTGATAATATATGTTAATGTCTAGTGTGTATTGATCTCAGAATTGCCATGTTCTTTATCGTGAGCTACTGACTAAATCTACTGGCAAGATTTGCTAAAACTTAGAGCCTCCCGCACTGTTAGGCGGATGGAGCGCTACTGACTAAATTTACTGGCAAGATTTGCTAAAACTTAGAGCCTCCCGCACTGTTAGGCGGATGGAGCGCTACTGACTAAATCTACAGGCAAGATTTGCTAAAACTTAGAGCCTTCCGCACTGTTAGGCAGATAGAGCGCTACTTTGTCTTCACAAGCTCGGGTAACCAGCCTCTTCCCAAGTGTTCATTGCCGTAAGGGAATTTTTTTCCCAAACTGGGTTCCGTGGAACCCTAGCCTTTCACGAGGCCTGAATCGGTGTTCCACATACTACTGGACTAATTAACTATAAGTTAACCACGTGAAATAATCTCTAAAAAAAATTAAGCTAAATACTCAGAATCTGCGAAGTGTTCCTAGATACTTTTCACGGCGCGACTATACAAAATTTGCTATCATACGGAATAACTTGTTGGCAAGGCAACGCTTCATCTAGACTGTTGCGTCGTCTAGAAAACATCATAAAAAGGGCATCAAAAATTACACTCACAATATTACCATATTTAAAGAACTTTTTGAACAAAAGTGTCTAAGGAAAATCGAAAAAATCTTGGAAGACAACGGCCACCCGCTCCATCAGAACTACGCCAGGTCGTCGCGAAGTGGGCGACTGCTGTCAATCAAAACAACAACGGAGCGGTACAAAAACTCGTTCGTACCTCACTCGGTCAGACTATATCACCGCCTTTCGGTGATCAGGGAGCATGAAAAGCACCAAGATGTCTGTGTGTAGTCGCTGAATGAACTGTTTATGTTGTGTCTGTTGTATTTATGTGTATGTTTCTGTTGTGTTAGTCGTAGTCTTAGTCTAAGTCTAAGTCTAAGTCTAAGTCTAAGTCTAAGTCTAAGTCTAAGTCTAAGTCTAAGTCTAAGTCTCTAAGTCTAAGTCTAAGTCTAAGTCTAAGTCTAAGTCTAAGTCTAAGTCTAAGTCTAAGTCTAAGTCTAAGTCTAAGTCTAAGTCTTAGTCTAAGTCTAAGTCTTAGTCTAAGTCTAAGTCTAAGTCTAAGTCTAAGTCTAAGTCTAAGTCTAAGTCTAAGTCTAAGTCTAAGTCTAAGTCTAAGTCTAAGTCTAAGTCTAAGTCTTAGTCTAAGTCTAAGTCTTAGTCTAAGTCTAAGTCTAAGTCTAAGTCTAAGTCTAAGTCTAAGTCTAAGTCTAAGTCTAAGTCTAAGTCTAAGTCTTGAAGAAATGTTTTAGGAACCACTGCCCTTAAGGTATTCCATGATTGCAGAACGCCATGTTACAATCTTTACAAGCTCGGTCACCAGCGACATTTTCAGCCTCTTTCTAGCATGTGGCCCTTGCCTTAAGGTAGGGGCGGCCAACCTTTTGGTCCCATTCTCCAATTTGTTTCACTTCTGATTCAGATGCGCCACATAAAATTTTACAAGTTTCAGTTCTTGAAAGTTTGTACATATTTGGTTTGTTAAGCACATTTGTGTAGAGTAGAGGGGATTTCAGAGCCAGAAAAACAACCAAATAAACTTTATTGATTAAGTCTGTCTTTGTTAACATTTTTAGTTCTCACGTTAATTTTCATTTATTCTATCTGTATGACCTATAGACTATAATTTATGAACACTGATAGCAGTTTGAAATTAAATTGGCTTAAGCAAGTCTTTTAAATTAATGCAATAAACATCAAATCTGTAATTTTTAAGAGTTAATTTCATGACCTCAGTTTTTTTTTTTATCATTGTCATGAATGATAATGCTTGCTCGCATCAGTTTCTTACAGGCATAGGAAACATGGCAGTTCCAGTAACTCTATCAGTCATTGAGGGCGTAGTTTAAATTAGCTAACTTTATTTCATTGATGATTATCTAGACACGACTTTGCTTTCTCAAATATGTTTGACCATCTTGTTATGTCGTTAGAGTGACTTAAGGCCAATAAGGTCTTTTAAAATGTTGACATTGTCATCATTTTTTTTCTAATAACGGAAAGCTTAAACAGGTAACATAAAAAATGTCTAGGGTCAATGAAAAGAAAGAACGTTAATATACACACAATTAGAAAACAATTACATTAAACCACTGTGTTTTAATTTTTTTGGTCTGAAATTAGTTTTATAAACATTTCGGTCAAATTTGGGCTCACACTAGCTAGTAAAATAAATTCCTGTGAAATTTTATATGTCTCTAAAAATTGGTTGTTATAATTTTTGTGTGTGCTTTTTCTTAATTTTTTTTTCTCGGATTAAAATGCAACGCTTGTAATTGTGCAATGCGCCACTTTTGGCGAATGCTCCATAGGTTGGCCACCCCTGCCTTTAGGTATTCCATGAAGGCACAACGCCATGTGACAGGAGGACAGCCCTGTTGACGTTTTCATTGTTTTTTTTTTCCTTCATGTCATTGCTGTCTTTAGGGACGTTTCATTTTGCCTAAGAACATGCCCCAACAAACGTCACGAGACGTTCTGCCACAACTTCGTTAAGCAGGCAACTGCAAGTTAGGCAATGGATTTGTTAGGCAAAGGATTTGTTAGGCACAGGATTTGTTAGGCAAAGGATTTGTTAGGCAAAGGATTTGTTAGGCACAGGATTTGTTAGGCACAGGATTTGTTAGGCAAAAGATTTGTTAGGCAAAGGATTCGTTAGGCAAAGTATTTGTTAGGCAAAGTATTTGTTAGGCAAAGGATTTGTTAGGCACAGGATTTATTAGGCAAAGGATTTATTAGGCAAAGGATTTTTTAGGCACAGGATTTGTTAGGCAAAGAATTTGTTAGGCAAAGGATTTGTTAGGCAAAGGATTTGTTAGGCAAAGGATTTGTTAGGCAAAGGATTTGTTAGGCAAAGTATT
>JAZGLO010005731.1:0-12771 GCA_036873155.1 Biomphalaria sudanica
CTGGGGACTGGAGTACAGTTGTAGTAGACTAGCCTAGTCTTATCAGGAATTGATGGCTGACCATGTACGTGCACCCCTCTTAATTTTAAGTAGCCAACTTTTGGTCAGTTTTTTACACTTTCAAATCAGTACTTTATCTTGGAAGAAACTTAACATGTAGTGCTTCCACTGAAATAAAATAAATAAAGATAAGCTATTATTGTAATAAACTAGAATAGTGCAATCTGTAGTTCATGTCCGACCATGTACGCTTTTTTATAGGCTTGCAATTCAATATTCTTTAGCACGTGAGTCGTGGCGATTTGTTTTCATTTGCACATAATTATAGTTTTTTTTTATATTTGTTAAGGGACTAGAATATAATATTAATTTTCTTTTCTAATCGGCTAACTTTCGAAGTGATATATGTGAAAGTTTCTTTGAAAAAGATTGAAGAGTGCAGTCCTCTTGGTACATGTAGTTACGTCTTGCAGAGTTGAACACGTCCACCAGTCTATGATAGAAGAGATATGAGAAAGTTCTTTACATGCCATCGCCTGTGTGAAAACGTTGATTTGTATATTTGGCCAAGGCCTAGAATATGATACAAGTTTTCTGGTTGTTGTTGTTGTTGTTGTTGTTGTTGTTGTTGTTGTTAATTGGTTTCCTCCCTGTTGTTAAAAGAGAAGCACTGCCTGTGTCTAACGTCATTGTCAGCGCATACATTATGTACATTGTTCACATGGTCAGACAACTCGGCCAAAGGTACGAGCACAGTGATTGAAGATCAAATCATGTCTAAATGTAAACAAACTGTATGTAACGAACGAAACCTTTCTAATTGGACACTACATCTTCCAATTCTATTTATATGCAATTTTTCATTAATGTTTGTTTTGCTTGTCTGAGTTTTTTCTGTCGCAATTCGAAATTGGTATTGTATGACTTGACTATCTAGTACACTTTATAATATTCCAGTGATAAGCTTATAGATATAGACTTACAAGACGAGGCATACAAACTTTCATGAACATTAATTTATTAATAGTCATTTCAAGAACGCGATAGTCCTTTCAAAACAGATCTTGGATCTAGACCTAGATTTAGTCTGTAGCCAAATTAACATTTATTTGATTTTTACTTGAATAGAGATAAAAAAAAAATGGATAAAGTAAGAGCCAAAAAAATGTTGACATAACAAATAACATAACAAATAAGATAACAAATACCATGAGAAAGTAAACCAAATTAGAAATCAATTCGACATACCAGAAATGTGACTTCACATCTGTATCTTTTGAATTCCAAAGCGGAGAAAATGAAGATAGAATTTAAGTATTGATATAGTACACTGTTGATCTAGCATGTCAACTGAAATAGTATTGTGTTGATCTAGTATGTTGATATAGTACTGTGTACTGTGTTGATCTACCATGTTGATATAGTACTGTGTACTGTGTTGACCTACCATGTTGATGTAGTACTTTGTTGATCTAACATGTTGATAGTGTTGATCTACCATGTTGATATAGTATTGTGTACTGTGTTGATCTACCATGTTGATGTTGTACTTTGGTAATCTAACATGTTGATAGTTTTGATCTAGCATGTTGATATAGTACTGTGTTGATCTACCATGTTGATGTTGTACTTTGGTAATCTAACATGTTGATAGTTTTGATCTAGCATGTTGATATAGTACTGTGTTGATCTACCATGTTGATATTGTATCTTATCAAGGCTGTATGTGTATTAATATTAATGTTGAAACAAGACTACGTTCTGCCGCTTTGCTATGTCACAAGTGAATCGTTTGTCCCACTGTCTCTCTATTCTTCACTTTAGCTGACATAGCAATCTCTTTAGAGTGTCGTAAAAAAAAGGGGCAGCACCACCGCATTCATGGCATCATTAAGTTATAAATAGCGAACAGCATCATGATGGTCCATAGATCTCTCTCTCACACCCATACACTTCTCATGCGATACACACGACTAATGAATAGGGGATCGATACCCAGGGTGACGTTTACGCGATACCATGAGACAGAAGGGAAGAAGAGATTACGTTTCAATGAATAATCGAGTACCTCCCGGGTTTACAGCCTCACCATGCAATAGGTGACCACACGCTTTCTTTCAGCCCTTAACCGAAAGGGGTGATAATGCTAGTGGGGAAAAAAAAGACATGGGGTGATAATTCGGGCCTTTGACAAATCGTTTCCCTTCGTACAAAAATCACACTCATCTGAAATTGCTATCTTTATCCTGCAACACTCACGGTGTTTTTCAACCGACAGAATGCTTTTCCATAGGGAGGTAACTTTATATTCTTCGCTATTATGAGAAAAAAAATAGTGACCAGCATATGGTAGCACCTAAACAGCGCATAGTGTCTAATGTGTACATTGATCAGCCCTTAATATCAAATACTGCCTTCTTTTCACAACCGATATGAAGTCATAGAAATAAATTTTATTCAATGACAGTTAATGGAAGCTAGATGCATACAAAGACAAAAGTTATGTTGACACAAACATAAGCTCACGTATACGTCTGTGGCATTTTACGTCTCGAGAGACGATCTTTTTCCATTTGCAACTTCTTGTGTGACTAAAGAGGCCAATCCTTGATACACGGCTGCGATCGCAGGTTGGGCATATGCAATCACCAGGCGCCGTTGCATTCTCACCCTTCTTTCTGCTTCTGTTGTGTATGACATCTGCAATCCGTGACCCTTCCTTTATGCTCTCTTTCTCCATGTGGATCGGTCCAGTGCCACCTCTTCCCAGCTGCTAGTGTCGATTTTGAAAAGCTTCATGTCGCGTTTGCATACATCCGTATACCGTAAAAGTGGGCGACCAGCGGCTCTCCTGCCTTCTATTAGATAGCCATACAGAATGTCCCGTGGAAGTCGACGTACTGGCATACTACGAACGTGGCCAAGCCACCCAAGGCGTCTGCTGCTGATAACGTATACGACACAGTAATATTCCATAAAATCCTAATGGGGCATTAATTGTTTGTTAGAGTACTATGAGCCGCTTAAAAGCTAAATACGCTAAAAAAATGTATTAGAAACGCCTTGAGGCTATCATTATCTTTTGTCCTAAACGATGTTGTCAAACTTTTACAGAAGTACCGAATGAGTTGAAAAACTTTATTTATTATATCTCGAAATGTTAACAATTTTTAATGTCAGTTTTTTTTTCAAAATATGTCTATTCAAGTCAGAACTTTATGGAACCTTCAGGATCCTGCATCTACGCTGATTTCAAAAATGGCTCTAACGATATTCATAGAAAGTTAGCGGTTGATGTGTATCGCTGAAAAAAGAATTACTAGCTCGTTGGCCGCACCAAGTCTAGTCTAACCGTTATCATTTTTCAAAGTAAAAATAAATAAATGTAAATTCGGCATGTGTAATAGATCTAGAGCCGACATCTGTTTTGAAAGGACAATGGCGTTCCTGAAAGAACTATCGGGTTGTGGAAGTTCCGAATGTGAAGTATAATTGATTCAAGAGTTTATTAAATCAATGTTCAGGAACATTTTGCGCGTCGTCTTGTCAGTTTAGATTTAAAGCAGTGGCATAGCTAGCAATGTGCGAGTGGTGCGGGCCGCAAGGAACATCAAGATGTGGGGGGGGGGGCATCAAACTAAGGATTAATTTTCACAATAAAATCCACGCATTGTGCATACATGAGCAAAGACTAAACTACTGAATTTGAAATGTTAACTAGAAATTAATTTACTTTGCTAATTTTGTTCTTTTTTAAAATTAAATGTAAGCTGTTAACCAGGTTGAATCAAGTTTGCTAGATTTTGTTTAAATCTCAACGCACTTTTAGACGCCCACTTTCTTCTGGGTCACATTTAGTTACTTCATTGACGTTGGTACGCTGGTTTCATCTAAATTTAGAGCTTATACATAAATGCAGGATCTGTGACTTAATGGGCATGGCGAACAAGAGGAAGAAGAATGAGAAAGACAAAATCTAGATCATTTCTAGGGGTTTTTAGAAATTACTATGCAAGTTCAATCTACTCGAACATGTGCTCCGAACCAAGATTAGTTCCAAACCAAATCTTACATGTCTCCACGAATACTTAACGAGCCTACTGTAATATTGGATTGATAATGAGCCAAATATTTTTCTTTTTTTTTTTTGACAGTTCATCTGACATCACAAAACTGGATCAATGTTTTCAAATGTAGAGGTTACGTTGTCATGGATAATGACGGGGTACTAAATCTGTAGTCTTTTAGTGACATCATCTTAATTCATTCTGTGAGTTTGGCTGGAATTCGGGCTGAAGCTGAAATGTATGCAGTAACATTTTTCGGTACACTGGACCGTTTACATACCTTTTTATCAACTTCAGCACACCGCTAGGACGTCCTCAACACAATAACTGAAACTAGCCTTAAGCGCTTGGTTTAAACACGCTGGAGCGCCAGAGAAGTCTATATCAAGATTCTATATCAAGTTCTAGATCTAGATATAGACTTAGATCTAGATATAGACTTAGATCTATCTCTAGATCTAGACTTAGATCTTGAAACTTGATTTAGATCTAAAACTAGGTCTAGATCTAGCTAGATCCTTTGTCTAGTTTGTGTGACAAACGATAATGGAGATATTAATTTTTATTTGCGAAGGGAAAGTCTTGTTGTCATTTGTACACAATTGTAGCTTAAAGTAGGTCAAGAATTTTTTTTTTCGTGTTGCCAATTTATCTAATTTTGTTCGAAGGATGAATCTTTTTTAGTTTCTCTTTATTACATGTAACGTGTTATTACTTTTGAATGTATGGATAAGGTTAACAATTATTATTTTAAAAAAATATAAGTGAACGCTAAATGAATATATGAAGATGCTGTGGCTGAGAGGATAAAGCACTTTGAACCGTCCCGTGTTCGAATCCTGGTGAAGACTCTAGGTGGATCTTTTCTGGTGCCGATTTTGAGTTTGTGTTTCCACACCGTCTTTGTAACCTTGCTAGCTTGTGAATGAATGTATCTGTTGCAATGAAATTGAATGCCCCCCCCCTATCTATCTGCCCCTCTCTTTGTTGTCGTTCCCCTCACTGGACACCCTTTTTTGTTTTCTGTTACACGAGGACGTCCCTTTTTGCGCATTCCTTGTATAAGCCTCCATGTACCATCAGTTTCAGGCCTAGAAAAAAAAAACCACTATGACCCCAATAGATGCCTCCAGTCACGTTCCCCATAGCTACATATATTTTGATATTTTGTTCTCTAAATAAAAAAGGAATATCAATTTGGTTTTAACTGACTGTAATCGTTTATCTCGGTTCTTTTGAAGGCAGAGAAATAAAATAGATTTAGATTTATCTTTTTAATTCTTTATTACGGAAATTTTAAGCATGTAGGTGAATCTGCTATGATCTTTCGCCTTCACTTTCTCCTATCCTAAGTTTAGTTGGGGGCACCATTGAAGATCTGTTGACCGTCTTCTCCATTCCTCTCTGTCTTTTGCCTTCATTCAATGACAGGCCCGAGACACTTCGGTTCTGGAAGCCAAGCGTTTCGCTACTCATCTACAATGTGACCTATTCGACAAGATTTGGCAACTATGTGTTCTCTACTAGCCCCGAGACAACTGATAGTCATTAGTTGATGACTACATTTCATTTTTTAAGGAGGTTAATTTACGTAGTGGCCTAGTAGTTTATTATCCTGTAGTCTGTGGCACACCTATCCATGGTTCACAACACAACGTTTTGGAACACTGGTTTACTGTTTTGTCATAGGACTGAGTTGAAAGCTAGTATTCAGCAGTCAACAGAACAATATTAAGAGAGCCGACTGCACTATAAGGTTATATAAGTTTTTAGTTTTATTTACATTTTAATAACTTGTTTAAAAATAAGTCAAACAATTTTGCATTTCAAGCAATAATGTGAAGGGTCCAACTGATTTCCGATACACGAATAAGAGGCCTTAAAAGAAATCAGATCGGAGATGATTACAAAGCTTATATATACGTTACTCTCTGTCTTGCCTTTAGTCGTTGACACGTGACTTCTCCCACTCCTAGTTCTGAAATAACTTGTAACTTTGCACAATTATTCGTTGTCGATGACAACAATTGAATCAATGAAACAAAAACAACAAGAAAAACAAAACAAAAACAAGTTATTAACTAGTTGTATTTTATTGATATGTGTTGAGAAGTGGCTTGTGCGCAAAAGACTATACAACAAAAAACAGATCATAACAACTTCTTTTATAAGTGCCAGGAACGAAATTCGCTCAAATAAAACTATTAATATTATATTTATATAGAATTTTTAAGTTCAAAGCTATACTACCCTTTTACAATACATCTATTCAAGTAAGAACTAGGACGCTGATCTCAAAAACGACTGTAACGATTTTTCTAGAAAACAATAAGGCTTGTCTTCGAGTCTGAAGACTAATGAGGAATGCAGTATTTCTGGTGAATACGCAGCCCCAGCTGTGACCTACATATTTTATGCCACTCCCTGCGCAAGCATAACCATTGTCCGCCGGCGGTTGATTTCGATTTTCTTTTGGCATTCTACTTCTGTCCTTTGCAGCGGATTTTCTTTTCGTCTTCTGTTTTGTCCTCTGTTATCAACCTTTGTTGTCTTTCTGGTCCTGCCTCTCTTCTAATGGCTATACTCACTAAATCTTAATGAAGAAACCGTTGAGGACTGTTTCTGTTTTTAAGTGCTACACTTCAATTAATTTCTCTAGTGTCTTTTCTTCTGCCTGGTTTGTTTCCAATCAGAGGAAGACGCTCTTGACATCTTCAAGACTGAACTGCAAACGCGGACAAGATGTGCGCTATTTTAAAACACAGTCTACTGGCCAAATTAAAGGGCCCTTTTCTGAAGTCGTGGCCGTAATAGCCACTCTTTTCCTGTGGCGCTGTGGTCAACAAAATGGTACAATGGTTTAAGTCCTTGACTTTGAAGTATCTGTCGATGAGGTGGGGGGAGAGGAAGAGGTCGCCATCACGAAGAACGCGCAGAAACATGTTACTTACAGCTTACGCATGGCGGGTTACAGCCCTTGATCGATAATAGTGTCTTGTGAGATGAGAATGATGGTTAGCTAGAAATAATAGGCTAAGGTTCAAACACTAGAAGATAGAAACACAGAAATCAAAGATAGAAACATATATATATATATATATATCATAGGAAGAAATAAAGATATCAAAGGTAGAACTAAACACATATCAAAGGTAGAAGTAAAAATATATGAAGTGCAGAAATAAACATAGATATTAAAGGCAGAAATAAACAGATATCAAGGAAAGAAAGAAACACGAATATTAGAGAGAGAAAGAAACACAGATATAAGAGAAAGAAACAGATATTAAACATAAATACAAGAGATAGATTCTTGAGGAATGGTGTGTGAATGGTGTGTGAATGGTGTGTGAATGATGTGTGAATGGTGGTGTGTGAATGGTGGTGTGTGAATGGTGTGTGAATGGTGGTGTGTGAATGGTGTGTGAATGGTGGTGTGTGAATGGTGGTGTGTGAATGGTGTGTGAATGGTGGTGTGTGAATGGTGTGTGAATGGGCAGGGCAGTTGCTGACTCTCTGCCATCACCACCAGTGCAATTAACTCGGTTGTTTTTGGCAACTCAACAGCAGTTTTGTTCTGCTTCCCCTCTAAACGAATGAGAAATTCTCCGCTGGCCTAAGATTTAATATTAATTGTATGATGAAATAGTTCAAACACTGAACTGAACGTACAGACCCACGTTTAATGTTGAACTACATTTGTTTTTAAATGTCAAAGATATGGTAGGAAAAAACACACAAAAAGAAAAAGTTTACGATCGATATATTTTTACGTAATAAACAATTCTGGCACCGTGTATCTATAATAACCTGTACATATCTAATAAACTGGCACTTTAATTATTATATTCGTCATATTATAGTACTCACTACCCAGACCTTAAAATCACCCGTAATCTATCGTCATCAGTTTGGGGGTACGGGTTCAGATAAGGGCTCCCCTCAGTGCCTGTTCTGAGTATTCATGAGCATGAATAATGATTCATGATATATACTATACCTGTATAGTTTCATAATTGATTCATGATATATACCTGTATAGTTGTCATAATTGAATCATGATATATACCTGTATAGTTGTCATAATTGATTCATGATATATACCTGTATAGTTGTCATAATTGAATCATGATATATACCTGTATAGTTGTCATAATTGATTCATGATATATACCTGTATAGTTGTCATAATTGAATCATGATATATACCTGTATAGTTGTCATAATTGATTCATGATATATACCTGTATAGTTGTCATAATTGATTCATGATATATACCTGTATAGTTGTCATAATTGATTCATGATATATACCTGTATAGTTGTCATAATTGAATCATGATATATACCTGTATAGTTGTCATAATTGATTCATGATATATACCTGTATAGTTGTCATAATTGAATCATGATATATACCTGTATAGTTGTCATAATTGATTCATGATATATACCTGTATAGTTGTCATAATTGATTCATGATATATACCTGTATAGTTGTCATAATTGATTCATGATATATACCTGTATAGTTGTCATAATTGATTCATGATATATACCTGTATAGTTGTCATAATTGATTCATGATATATACCTGTATAGTTGTCATAGTTGATTCATGATATATACCTGTATAGTTGTCATAATTGATTCATGATATATACCTGTATAGTTGTCATAATTGATTCATGATATATACCTGTATAGTTGTCATAATTGATTCATGATATATACCTGTATAGTTGTCATAATTGATTCATGATATATACCTGTATAGTTGTCATAATTGATTCATGATATATACCTGTATAGTTGTCATAATTGATTCATGATATATACTATACCTGTATAGTTGTCATAATTGATTCATGATATATACCTGTATAGTTGTCATAATTGATTCATGATATATACTATACCTGTATAGTTGTCATAATTGATTCATGATATATACCTGTAAAGTTGTCATAATTGATTCATGATATATACTATACCTGTATAGTTGTCATAATTGATTCATGATATATACTATACCTGTATAGTTGTCATAATTCATTCATGATATATACCTGTATAGTTGTCATAATTGATTCAAGATATATACCTGTATAGTTGTCATAATTGATTCATGATATATACCTGTATAGTTGTCATAATTGATTCATGATATATACTATACCTGTATAGTTGTCATAATTGATTCATGATATATACTATACCTGTATAGTTGTCATAATTGATTCATGATATATACCTGTATAGTTGTCATAATTGATTCATGATATATACTATACCTGTATAGTTGTCATAATTGATTCATGATATATACCTGTATAGTTGTCATAATTGATTCATGATATATACTATACCTGTATAGTTGTCATAATTGATTCATGATATATACTATACCTGTATAGTTGTCATAATTGATTCATGATATATACCTGTATAGTTGTCATAATTGATTCATGATATATACCTGTATAGTTGTCATAACTGATTCATGATATATACCTGTATAGTTGTCATAATTGATTCATGATATATACCTGTATAGTTCTCATAATTGATTCATGATATATACCTGTATAGTTGTCATAATTGATTCATGATATATACCTGTATAGTTGTCATAATTGATTCATGATATATACCTGTATAGTTGTCATAATTGATTCATGATATATACCTGTATAGTTGTCATAATTGATTCATAATAGTAATTTTTTGTCGTTTTATTAGTCCATAAAAATGTATATTACCTTCACCAATCCCATAGTCTGTTGGACCGTTGGGTCACCACACAAGATCTGTTGACTGTCTTTCTCCATTCCTCTCTGTCTTTTGCCTTGGACAGAAGGTCCCGCAATGGCAGGCCCGTCCATTCCTTTCTGTTGTCTTCCTATCGCTTTCTCAGTCGGCATCTTCTTCTTTTTCCTGGTACTGTTCCCTGATGGAAGGTCTTTGCGAGCTCTGAGGACCGTGTCTCAAGAACAGTTAATGATTATTTAAAAGAAAATTGTTTTTAAAATACAAAATTAATACCTTAGCATAAAGGGAGGTAGCTCATGAGAACATTTCATTGAAGGTATTGTTGAGACATAGAAAATTCTCTAATTCTAAATCCACGTATGCATAATTATTTTACCAGAAATGTGTTTAAAAAAATCAGGCTTTAGTTAATATTATTATAAGGTATCTTGTTCAGCCATAAGTCTTCCACAGTTTGTTACATACTTAAGACGCATTTTCTATTAAGTCATAGAGGGGGTATATATATATATACGCGTGTTTTAAGCAAACGCTTCAAATAGGCTTAAATGAGAATACAATTATTGGACATACCGGTACCTATAATTGAATTTGAATGTTAGAGCCAATGTTTGTAGTCCCAATCAGTATACAGTTTCATGAAATAGCTAAGACAATATTAAACAGTCATTGGCGTAGCTAGTAGGGGGGGGCTAAAATTTGAAAATCCCCCCGGGCCCCCGCTTGAGGGGGCCCCAAATTAGTGTTTACATTAAATATTGCGCCATTATCTCATGTCATGATGTCGAATTTTATAATGCATGGGGCCCCTAAAGAAGTCAAGCCCCCCCGGCCCCCCAAATCCCTAGCTAGCCACTGTAAACAGTAAACAAAGCCTTTTGCTTTTCACCCCCAGTTGGTAGCCAGCCATTATCTCATTTCATGATATCGAATGTTAAAATGCATGACGCCCTTAAAGAGATCAAGTACCCGGGCCCCCAAAATCCCTAGTTACACCACTGTAAACAGTGAAAAAAATCTTTTGCTTTTCATCCCCATATGGCAGCCAACCGCCCTCTTTCATGGCACTGACGTGTTCAGTTCATCCAGAATGCATAATTACGCCGACCTTTGTCCGTAATCTTATGCATGACAATTTGTCGATTTTAGTTAAATTGCATAAATACAACTAGCAATACACCTTCACACATAGAGGCTAATAGCCAAGTGAATTAAGAGTCGCATTAGGGCAGAAGCAAGCTTACTAAAAAGAAATTTCTAGAAACTAAGACGACACCTACAAGAGAAAAGACAATGGAAATAAAAAAGACACTCTTAAGAGAAAAGACACTCTTAAGAGAAAAGACACTCTTAAGAGAAAAGACACTGGCAAGGGAAAGACACTGGAAAGAGAAAAGACACAGGAAAGAGAAAAGACACTGGAAAGAGAAAAGACACTGGAAAGAGAAAAGACACTGGAAAGAGAAAAGACACTGGAAAGGGAAAAGACACTGGAAAGAGAAAAGACACAGGAAAGAGAAAAGACACTGGAAAGAGAAAAGACACTGGAAAGGGAAAAGACACAGGAAAGAGAAAAGACACAGGAAAGAGAAAAGACACTGGAAAGAGAAAAGACACAGGAAAGAGAAAAGACACTGGAAAGAGAAAAGACACTGGAAAGGGAAAAGACACTGGAAAGAGAAAAGACACAGGAAAGGGAAAAGACACTGGAAAGAGAAAAGACACAGGAAAGAGAAAAGACACAGGAAAGAACAAAAGACAATGAAAAGAAAAAATAAACACTCTTAAGAGAAAAGACACTCTGAAGAGAAAAGACACTGGAAAGAAAAAAGACACTGGAAAATGAAAAGACACTGAAATGAGAAAAGACACCGGAAAGAGAAAAGACACTAAAAAGAGAAAAGACACTAAAAAGAGAACAGACACTGGAAAGAGAAAAGATACTAAAAAGAGAAAAAACACTAAAAAGAGAAAAGACACTGGAATAAGAAAAGACACAGGAAAGAGAAAAGACACTAAAAAGAGAAAAGACACTGGAATGAGAAAAGACACTATAAAGAGAAAAGACACTAAAAAGAGAAAAGACACTAACAAGAGAAAAGACAATAAAAAGAGAAAAGACACTAAAAAGAGAAAAGACACTGGAATGAGAAAAGACACTGAAAAGAGAAAAAACACTCTTAAGAGAAAAGACACTCTTAAGAGAAAAGACACTGGAAAGAGAAAAGACACAGGAAAGAAAAAAAAAAGAAAAAGAAAAAAAAACACTCTTAAGAGAAAAGACACTCTGAAGAGAAAAGACGCTGGAAAGGGAAAAGACACTCTGAAGAGAAAAGACACTGGAAAGGGAAAAGACACTGGAAAGAAAAAAGACACCCTGAAGAAAAAAGACACTCTTAAGAGAAAAGACATTCTTAAGAGAAAAGACACTCTTAAGAGAAAAGACACTGGAAAGAGAAAAGACACTGGAAAGAAAAAATTTTTTAGAGAAAAGACACTGGAAAGAAAAAAATTTTTAGAGAAAAGACACTGGAATGAGAAAAGACACTGGAATGAGAAAAGACACTGGAATGAAAAAAGACACTGGAATGAAAAAAGACACTGGAATTTGAAAAGACACTGAAAAGAGAAAAGACACTGAAAAGAGAAAAGACACTGGAAACAGGAAAGATTAGTTCAAAAAATGAGACAGGTAAGAGAAAAGAAACCAAGAAAACGTGTGTGTGAGAGAGAAAGAATAAGAAATTGAGAGAGAAAGAGAGAGATAGAGAAAGAAAAAGAGTGATAGATAAAGAGAGATAGTGAGAAAGTGAGTAAGTAGTGAGATCAGTACACACACACACACTCTACGCACGTTTATGCATAGGGTTAGGGTCTACTGGGCGTTAGGGTTAGGGTTTGGAAGTTCTGGATCCGCTAGTGCTTAAGCTAA
>JAZGLO010005732.1:0-12102 GCA_036873155.1 Biomphalaria sudanica
TACAAGTCTAAATTTTAATGGTTTCAGTGTATACGTAAAATTAATTAATGCCGTTCTTTATTGGCGAGATAATACACAGGTGACAAATCTCAGTTCATATCGCCTCACGTCGTGCTTTCTGTTGTTGTGGTGTTGGTATTAGATGCTTTAGTAGAGAGGGACTTCTTATGGTCCGACAGTTGCACTGGGTAGGGCACGTATCCCGTATTGGAGACGAACGTATGCCAAAGGCAATCTTTTTGGTGAGCTAAAAGGTAGTCGACGTAACAGAGGCGCCCAACGGAAACGCTTCAAAGACCAGCTTAGGCGTCAACTTTCCTTGGCTGACATAGAAGAGAGCACCTGGTTGCATGCGGCGTCGGAACGAGACAGCTGGAGGTCACTACGAAGGCCGCGGGATACACATTTGAGACCAAAAGAAAATCTGCTGCTGAGGACAAACGCAGACGGCGAAAAGAAAATCTAAATCGACCGCCTTCGGACAATGGTTATGCTTGCCCTGCATGTGGCAAAATATGTAGGTCACAGCTGGGACTGCGCAGCCAGGGGAAATACAACATTCCTCACTAATCTTCGGACTCGAAGACTAGCCTTATTATTATTATTAGATGTTTTACATGTAGATCTAAAATATTACTTACTCACACTCAGGTACTGCGGTTCGATAACACACACAACATATATTAAATCTAGAAAGGACTTAATAATACTTTTCAACTTGAATATACCACATAAAGAAGGGGGCACAGTCCAATGTCATCAGTTCCTAACAAACTTCACGTCTTGCTTCAGTTACAAGAGGGCGTCTCCTTTTGTCGTTACAATCCCAGAACTACTTCCGTCCAAGATAAAGTGCAAATTAAAGTCGCGCCGCTAAAAGGAAATTCCCGATTAAGCGAATACCATTCTAAACACTGTGCAGCTAAGGCATCTATAGCATAATCTAGATCAATGCTGTCTTGTATTTCTGACTTCACGTGAAAGCAAGATAACATGGCAATCACGTTATGTTTAATATTCAACGTAAAAAAAAAAATTAGGACATTTGGGGGCCCGCTCAAGTGTGGGCCTAGAGGGACTTTCTACGCCACTGTTTGCTCCACTGTATCTTTTACTTGACTTTAATGTTAAAGTATTGCGTTGCACCGCTATATAAGTTTTCTTTAAACCGTTGGTGAAATGGACAGTTTATAGTATACACTAATCCATGTACTACTGTATTCATTCGTTGGTTTGTAAACAGATAGTACAACTAACATTTCTCATCAGAGTACCCACATAGACTCCATAACAGCTTATATTTGGTTTTATGATTTTCGATTATTTTGTCACTAGTTTCCATAGTTATGTTCTCAATGTATCTACAGATGTACGCCAACAGGATGGAATCCAATGTTTGAGAAAGTGCTATGAAATATAGCGAGAACAACGGAAAGGTATGGCAGCTAGTTTATGAAAATGCAGTAATATCTAGAAGTGTTCGTTTCCATACAAGATGACCCGGAAGTGTTCAAAGAAGGCTATAGCCTTGACCTGGGCCCTGCTGGAGTGCATGTTCTTTTCGTCCGTCGTATTAGGCTGGACATGGATGTCCATCGTCTTCCGGAGCGACGGCTACTTTCCGGAGTACTGTAACCGGACACTGGAGAACGACTCACTGCTGAATGTTGCCGCGACCCAACTTCCCACCACTGCGGCAACGGTGGTGTCGAAAGCCGGGTCGCGCTGCCGTGTTTCAAGAGCGCCCTTCAACAAGACCACGCCGAGGAGTTGCAATCTGAAAGGGAAAAGGGCGCCAAGGGATGAGGTACCAGCAGCCAGCACCAACAGTTATCAGATCGACTTTCTCAGAGTGGCTGACGCACACACTTTGGAAAGGTGAGTGGTTTTTATAGAGTGTGTGTGTGTGTGTGTGGAAGAGGTTAGTGATTGGTAGTGTAAATGATGCAGGATAAGCGGCATTGTCGTCAGCTGTCTTGGGTAGGCCACAGACGACTCCAGATTGCCAGAGTGAAAAGACGTATATTTGAAGTGAGTTAGATTCTGTTCAAAATACAATGTTAATATTTTTACGTATTTATTTCATATAAGGTTAAAATCTTTCTATATTGTAAACAAACAAAAAAGTTACGATTAAGTTACTCAAGTTATTTCAAAAATTTTACAAGCTAAAATATAATACGCCTACAGCGGTTTAGTTGTCTACCAGCAGTTTGGTGGTACAAGTCAACGACCGTCCACAACAAGTGGATAGACATGTTTCATTAAGTCATAAAAAAAAAGTAAAGTTTCCCTTTCAGACCTTGAGATCTATTGGACAGATGATGTAAAGGTCATCTGTTTCTGGGTCCAAGGTTAACGAGGGTGTCATGTGGCCAGCACAACGACCTACCGCCTTAACTTTTCCCCGACTTGTGTCAGGTACTCATTAGAGCTGGGTGGACTCAAAGGCGCGCAATGATCCCGAAATTAAAAATTCCAGTCTTCACCAGGATTTGAACCCGGGACCACCGGTTCAGAAGCCAAGCACTTCACCGATCAGCGCCTCCTCATTATATCATGCTCTACATTATATTCATTGTTTTACATTGACATTTTTTTATTCATTAAATACTTAATTTTGATAAGTTCCCCCACACACATAACCTATTAATAAAATTAGTAATATCTCTATATTATATTTAGAAATGCACTGATTGATTCACAGATTTTCCCTATCACTAATTCTTCCTCTTGTCGTGGGCGATAACGAACGATAGTAAATTTTATTTCTTAACTTGAATCTAGGACAACTCAGATATTTTTTGTTTAATCTTGAAAATTTTAAGCATAAATAAACACGAGATTACTTTTGTTTTAATTTTTTTTTTTTAAATTCTGCATGCCATTTATAACTCAATATCCAATACAGTTTGGGATCAGTAGCGCCGCAGGCTCTGTTATGCTGTAGCACGGTGTGCCACAATCTGCCTAAGGAGAAGTTTGGAAGGGAACAATGGTTGACTCTTCAAACATGAAACCTCCACCGACACAACTTTTCTTAGCCCTGGCCGACTTGAGTTACTATGGTGTAGGCTTCAATCTTTGATATGATCGAACGGTCTTCGTTATCTTCTGATTCTTTTAGCGTCCGGCTGGAACTGGGATTAGAAGTATGGCATATTGCTTATGAAGTCTGTGGATTTTGTCACGTGATCTGAAGATGTAAAGTATGTCTTTTGAAAATTTGTTTTTGGATTTTTGGTATATTAGCTATTTGTGTAATAAAGATGGAGGCGCATTTCTTATTCCGTACGCTTGAACAAATTCTTACAAGTGCTCCTTCTTCCCTAGTGCCATTACAGAATGGAACGGGTGGCCTGAATCAGCCAGGAACACCAACGACTTAGCAGAGTAAGTCATTGATCAACATGTGCATGCCTAGATTGTCACATGACATGCGTAGGAAGTAACGTCTGTAATATGTAAGATAAGCTGTAATAAAAATTACAACCTTTGCAGTCTACACCTTTACTATTGTGAGACTCCACTAGACCACTTATCGGCTCCACTAGACTAGGTGTTGGCTCAAATAGACAAAGTGTTGGCTTCACTAGATAAAGTTATGGCTCCACTTGACAATGTGTTGGCTCCACTAGACTAGTAGCTGGCTCCACTAGACTAGGTGTTGGATCCACTAGACTAGTAAATGGCTCCACCAGACAAGGTGTTGGCTCCACTAAACTAGTTACTGGCTCCACTAGACTATTTACTGGCTCCACTAGACTAGGTGTTGGCTCAAATAGACAAAGTGTTGGCTTCACTAGATAAAGTTATGGCTCCACTTGACAATGTGTTGGCTCCACTAGACTAGTAGCTGGCTCCACTAGACTAGGTGTTGGATCCACTAGACTAGTAAATGGCTCCACCAGACAAGGTGTTGGCTCCACTAAACTAGTTACTGGCTCCACTAGACTATTTACTGGCTCCACTAGACTAGGTGTTGGCTCAAATAGACAAAGTGTTGGCTTCACTAGATAAAGTTATGGCTCCACTTGACAATGTGTTGGCTCCACTAGACTAGTAGCTGGCTCCACTAGACTAGGTGTTGGATCCACTAGACTAGTAAATGGCTCCACCAGACAAGGTGTTGGCTCCACTAAACTAGTTACTGGCTCCACTAGACTATTTACTGGCTCCACTAGACTAGTTACTGGCTCCATTAGCTTAATTACTAGCGCCACTAGACTAGTTACTGGCTTCCCTAGAATAGGTATTGTCTCCACTAGACTAGGTGTTGGCTCCACTAGACTAGTTACTGGCTCCTCTAGATAAGGTGTTGTCTCCTCTAGTCACGGCGTTGTCTCCACTAGACTAGATGTTGTCTCCACTAGACCAGGTGTTAGCTTGAAATTCCACCCAATGTCTATTGGTTCCCTGACGCCGAGCAAATCGATGCCACTGGATTAGTTGAATAATTTACTTTGGTCCTGATGTAAACAGACTAACAGGCTTGCACTTAAGTGAGTAATCCAGGTCACACTGACCTGTTGAGCTCAGTATGTTTAGAGATCTACAAAATGAAATGAAACGCCCCGAGTCGCCTTTAGTAGCAGAAACACACACACACATATATATACACACACATCAACTTACATATAGTTACATTATACACATGTAAAAGGTGCGAGGTGGCCGAATGGTTGTAGCGCTTGGCTTTCCTAAGGCGGGGTGTATAGTTCAAATCTCAGTGAAGATTTTAAACCTCGGAATTTTTAGGGACGCTCAACTTTATTGCATACAAGTTGTGAGATCAAATGCGAATATTTTTTTGTTTGTTTTGGCCACATGACATGCTAGTTAAAGGTCGGGTGTAGAAACATATGAGCTGGACATCGTCTGCCTCCATAGGTCGCAAAGCTGGACAGCATCTTCCTCCATAGGTCGCAAAGCTGGACATCATCTTCCTCCATAGGTCGCAAAGCAGAAAAGAGCTACTTTTGCGTTACATTTACATTTACGTAAAACATGTTTCCCCCTTATGCCTCCTCTGTCAACAGTTAGCATTTCACAGGTAATAAAGCAACTATAGCCGTTACCATTTCCAGCCATTACAACCTTGCTAAACCAAAATGTTTCCTTATAAGATTTTTAAAAATGTTACTGAAGGTTTATTTCACCTTTTTTCTATATAAAACTAAATGAATTCATTACCGCTAATTGATGAGAACTATTTGGATATTTTTTGAGTGATTCATGTATTATCTTCGATTATGAATAGCCTACTTAGGAGAAAAATATGTCAAATAATCTTCCTAGACAGACAGACAGACAGACAGAGTGAGTTGTTATAAGCTTTGTAAATAGAATCCTTACTTTTGTTTTGAGTGCAAAGTGTCACATTGAATGCCAGCAAGTAATGCACTTTTGGGATTTCTCGTTTGAACTTGTGTCCAATGTCTTTAACGTGATACGACTGACATGAAGCAGACACTGAGCCACTGTAAGTAGAGAGAATCAGTTGGGTCAACGCAATGATGGGCACGATTGAACGAAATGCTAAAGATAAGGAAACGTGAAAGAGAGGGAGAGAGACAGTCTAATATTTACATTGTTGTTTTTTCCTTCCATGTTGTAGATTCAAGAGGAGAGAACCCAGCAACATTTCCATTTTCACCACTCCACTCAGCGTCACCGTGTCGTCCCATGATGCCGCTGCATCAACCTTCGACCCAGGGCGCGACGAGGCTATGGGCCACTGCCGGGAGAAACTGCGCATTATGTTCGCCCTGGTGATCATCATCCGTGATGTGCTGACCTTTCCCCTGGGCTACACCTTTGACATGTATGGCACGACAAGGACACGTCTGCTGACAGTGTAAGTACAGAACACTGGGGTTCATTGGTGAGCAAGTTTTAATACTGTATCCAAGGATTCCTTGTTTTTTCCTTGAGAGCCAATAGGGCTCTCTCTCTTTCTCTCTCTCATTCGATTTATCTATCTACCTAGTACCTACCAACATATCTATCTATCTATTTAATCCAGGAGTGGGCAAATTAAGTCCCGCGGGCCACATGTGGTCCTCCGGGGTGTTTTATGCGGCCCGCGGACACCTACTGAAATTCGGTGTGCCCACAGATCATACTGTAATCATACATATAAAAAAATGCAAATATATTAAAATAAATAATTCTAAATATTTACCGAAATTACCGAAACTTCTGATTATTACCACTTATGATGAAGAGGCTAAAGAAACATTGTCTCTAAACTTCATTCTAAAAAGTTTTAAATAAAAGAAGATTACTCTTATTGGCAATATTTCGAAATATTCAGTCCAAGACACAAACTCAAACCATTATTAATTCAACGCTATGAAGAACTGTGTTGAAAGTGTTGTCCTGGCTAGGAGCAAGATGGCAAATGTAACAACTAATGAAGCCCGTGCTTTTCGTGATTGATTTTGTTTTTTTACATTCAATGCAGCTTTAAGCAAACTTTCCCGTTTAGAGTTTATGGTTGGGTATTGTTCATCTGTAACCCTCCATTCCCAAATATTTTTAATGCGGCCCTCGATGGAAAAAGGTTGCCCACCCCACCCCTGATCTAATCTATCTATCTATCTATCTATCTATCTATCTATCTATCTATCTATCTATCTATCTGTCTGTCTGTCTGTCTGTCTATCTATCTATCTATCTATCTATCTATCTATCTATCTATCTATCTATCTATCTATCTGTCTGTCTGTCTGTCTGTCTGTCTGTCTGTCTGTCTGTCTATCTATCTATCTGTCTGTCTGTCTGTCTGTCTGTCTGTCTGTCTGTCTATCTATCTATCTATCTATCTGTCTGTCTGTCTGTCTGTCTGTCTGTCTGTCTATCTATCTATCTATCTATCTATCTATCTATCTATCTATCTATCTATCGCTCATATCGGTCAATTAGGTCGATTCCATTGACAACAAACCTGACCAGATACCCCAACCTATCTTATCACCCTCGCCTGTCTTCGTGGTCTGTTACAGTCATTTGTCTCACAAGTTTACACTTCGTTCTCTCATCAATAACATAGCAACACCTCCATCTGTCTGTCACCCGGGGGCTTCCAGTAGGGCAGCAGATGTCTCTCTATCCACCTCCTCCCCCCCCCCTCTCTCTCTCTTTTTGATTAATCTCATACAAAGTAACTACAAGCCCCCAACTACTAATTACCCGGAACTTCAAGATTCTGCGTGGGGAAACTTCGACAGGTGACGAGAGACTACTTGACAGTTTCCGGAATTCTGCAAGTAATTTGCAACGCTCTCCAAGTTCTGATTGGTCTCTTCAATAATTGGAAGAAAGCTTAAACTATCTATTTAAACTTTATGAACTTTGGTTGAATTGAGTTGTTCTTCTTCTTCTTCTTCTCTCTCTCTCTCTCACTTTTTTGTTTTCTTCAAGTGTTCTTTAGAACCGGATACGTTTGCATTGTGGGAATGGTTGCTGTCAGACGACAGCTTAAGCTTAAAACTTAATGTCTTCAACACTAACGTAGTTAATATTTTTTTTTTTTAGTTTAAAATAGTTTACAGTTTAAATAATTAACTTAAATTAAATAATAAAATAATCCTAAATATAAAATAATCCTAAATATAAAGTAATCCTAAATATAAAATAATCCCAATTGTAGAGTAATCCTAAATATAAAATAAACCTACATGTCAAACACTTTGCGTTCCTATGATGCAATGTCCAACGATGGGTGTCTGTCTAAAGAAATAGATAAACTTCTGTCTAAGGCTAACAGCGCTTTAGGTCTCCCCCAAAAAGAGAGTTTGGGGGCGTAGGTCTCTTCGCTTACCGACGAGAATCAACGTCTACAAAGCAGTG
Source organism: Biomphalaria sudanica (assembly GCA_036873155.1). Classification (NCBI taxonomy): domain Eukaryota; kingdom Metazoa; phylum Mollusca; class Gastropoda; family Planorbidae; genus Biomphalaria; species Biomphalaria sudanica. The sequence continues at coordinate 7,855 of JAZGLO010005732.1, forward strand.
GTTCTCACTACTCTTTTAGTATGGCTCTGAGACCTGTTGCTTTAGAGGGCATGTCTCCTCGAACGATTTCATTAAAGGTGACTTCATTCCATAATTGGCATACGCTGAGAAGACTACATTACAAATAGACATGTTCTGATGGAGGTCGGTGCAGACAGTATAGAAGCACTAGTTAGCATTCGACAGCAGCTATGGGTGGGACAACTATTCCGTATTTGAGATGACAACTTACTAACGAATTATTTTTGGGCGAGCTTGAAGGAGTTCGGTATAACAGATGTGACTCCAACGGAAGCGCTATAAATATCACACAAGGAGCCTACTGGCATAAAGCAGCCTTTATAACGGTCAACTCCTGTTTGCCCAATGTGGCCAAAAAGTTAAGATTTTTTTCTACTTTATATTCATATATTCTGAAATGTTAAAGAAAATCGTTAGAGCCGTTTTGCAAGTTTTCAGTATAAAATGTATATAAATATATATGTATCTATCTGTCTGTCTCTCTCTCTGTCTCCTTATCTATTTATCTATCTATCTATCTATCTATCTATCTATCTATCTATCTATCTATCTATCTATCTATCTATCTATCTATCGAAGAATTGCTCGTTTTGGAGTATAGGATTTTCAGGAGTGTTAGAAACAATCTCTGTAGTACATACGTTCAAAGAAACCACCCTGACTTTCGACTTATCTTTGTTAGAAGCAGATTAGAAGATCAGATCTAAGACATTGACACATCTTGTTAACGTGACCACAAAAAGGGGAAATTATTTCAAGGGAAATTCTTGTATGTGTCAATGAAGACAAAAACATTAATTTTGTAGAAATAAAAAAAAAAAGAACATTGTTCCGCATCTAAAAGCCAAGATAATGGCTTTTAATGAATCAATATTAGATCATTGGGAGGTCACAGCCTCAGCGTATTCCATTGCTTCTTGCGTAATGTTAGGCTCGAGGTCCTGATTTTGGATGCTCCTTCTCATCCCCTAGTTCCCTCCCCCCACGCTCCCTCCACCTCCTCCCACACCTCTTTACTCCCCTCTCTCCTGAGGTCACGTGTCTCTTTGATCAGTCCACCCATCGGAATAAAACAAGATTATTTTTGTGCGTTTTGTCTGTTAGTCGGTCTGTCCGTCACGATTAGATTACCGAATAACAATAGAGGCTATTGTAAATCTGATTTAACATTTAATTTTTCATTCAGAAATATTGCAATAGTTTTTAGTAACTATAATAGCTTGTTCCGGATGTTTTGTGAAAAACAAATCAATGCCAATGAATATTTGTTTGCTCTTCTAACTTATAGTAGATTTTATTTCCATGTTTAAACGTTGCAAGAAACACGTGATCTTTAATTTATTGTTCCAGTTTTTTAATGTTAATAGCATATAAATGCTTAATAAAAATATCTATCTGATTTATATTTCATTAACTATAAAGCTGTTCAGATATTGTTTTATAAAAAATAAATTATGTCAAATGATTGTTTGAAATCGCATAATTGACTAATATTACACTTATATTCTTTGACACTACGTCACTATAGTTTATTTATCAATATCAATTGTTCCGAATTTTTAATTTAAAACAACTTTATGTCAAATAATTTTATTTTTTTCAAAAATATCGACAGTAGGTTATTCGGGATTTAAACATAAGAAAGTAATTTACTAGAAACGATTATTGAAAATCAATTTTTTAGACTTATTTTACAGTTAATTTTCTTGCCGAAATAAAAGTTGTTTAATCGGTAAAGAATGTTCCGAATTTTGTTTCGAAAAAGAAATCGACCTACATTACCTTAATTTTCTTACAAATCGTCACCAAAAATGATCCGAATTTTATATGAGAAATCTAATAACGCTAATAAATGTTTGAAATCCTCTTCTAATAAATAAAACAAAATAATTTTCTCATTTACGAAAATTGGTTGTTCCGGATTTTTTATGAAAAATAGTTTAACTCTATTTATGTAAAATCGCACTTCTCTCTTACACTACATTTAACTTTCTAGCTAAAACGTTAGAAAATCTAATTATCGTTAATATTATGCTCCGATTTCTAAGGAAAACAACTTCCTAACACCAAAGTATGGTTTGAAAAAATCTCCATAACCTACCATCCCACAAATTTAATTAACGGCATTTGATTAATCTGGAATTCTTATTTTCTCTCACTATAAATATATAAACACCCGGAACAATCTATTATAGAAACATAAAACTAATGCGATGTTTAGGAAGGGAAATTAAATTTTAATCAGATTTTCAATAGCTTTTAGTCTTTTTGTCTCTTGCTATTAACATACGGACAGACAGACTGACAGACAAAACTAAAAAAAAAGCGTCTTTAATCCTTATATATAACTAGTCTAACTAGCCCATCAAATGAAATGCTAAAAGAACAAACTCGGTGCATCAATGTCCATGAACCCTCGAGAAACTGCTCGTATAGAAGACAATTTTTAGTCTATCTAGGACGTGTGACGTAATGGAATTTTGTTCCTTTGACGTCATATGGAGTTAATTCTTTAAATGAAACGCTAAAAGAAATCACTCGGTGCACCAATGTCTATGAACACTCGACAAGCTGCTCGTATAGATGATATTTTTTGTCTAACTAGGCCGTGTGACGTAGTGGATTTTTTTCATTTGACGTCATATGGAATAAATTCTTTAGATGCTAAAACAACTCGGTATAGTAATGTTTATTAAACCTCGTAATGTGACTCGCATTTTAAAAAACATAATAGCTAGATTTAGATCTAATCTAGATTTTTTACACTAGATCTAGATTTTTTTTACACTATAGCTAGATTTTTTACACTGATCTAGATTTTTTTTTCTTACACTAGAGCTGGATTTTTAAAACTAGATTTAGATTTAAGTTCTAATTAAAATCATTATAGAATCTAGATCTAGAATTTCTTGGTCTTGTTTAGAATGTTTGTTGTTTTACATATTTCATATGTTCCTTCAGAGTTGTAGTCCAAACCTCCCGTAGGACGACAGGGGATGGGAGCGGGCAGGGTTTGAACATGGGACCATCGTTGAATCCAAACGACAGTCCAGCGCGCAAACCGCACTACCAGACAGCCATGATTTAGACTGGATTAAGATTTATAATTCTAATTTCTAGGCTTAAAGTGTAGATTTTTTTCTTCTTAAGTCTAGATTGTCAATATGTCAATATTGCAATGTTATAAAATACTAAAACTAATCTACTATTTTAATATTTCATATTAATCTATTAATTGATTATCTTGTTTTATTTTAAATAAAAATCTTATCTAAATTACATCTACATTATCCCAAATATATATTTTAGATATAGATCTAGTAGATATAGATATTGAGAGTGCTAAATTAGTAGTTTAATTTAGGTAGATTTACATCCTCATTCTAGTTCCATTTAAATGAAAATTCTCAATACCAAAAGATTATCTAAAATCGCTCTTCTGACATATTGTACATATCCGGTAGTTGTCATTCCGTAATGTGTAGGTATATTATCAGTAGTAGGCTGTTAGTTTGTAACCAGTTTGTCATTAGATTAAGAGCAATGCCTGGTCGGGCGGTTAGCGCGCAGAACTGATTATCTCTACGGTCTCGGTTTCATACCCTGCTCAATGCCATCCTCAGTCGACCAGCGAATTGCAGATTCGACAGGAATCCGTCTCCCACGAGGGCCGCCTCTTAGTTTGTGTGGCAACACAAACTCTCTTTGTAATCTTGTTGTTTTTCTCTTTGTTTTCTATTGCTGATTTAACTTGTATTCCTTTACAGTTGATTGCTGCTATCCGCTCTCTGTTATCTATGTCTTTATTCGTGCATCAATCTTTTCCCCCATTGCACATTGTTCTCTAAAGAGGTGACTGCGTTATTAAGCTCTTGGCTTCCAAACCTGGGATCCTGGGTTCGAATCTCGGCGAAGACTGGGATTTAAGTTTCGAAATTTTTTAGGTCGCCCCTGAGTCCACCCAACTCTAATGGTTTGAAAACAAAAATTTCAAAAAATATTTAACATGCATATTTTAGTTTAAAATAAATATATTTTTGAGCTTGTGTAGAAGAAGGCTCTTGGAAGACGCACGTTCGTAAATCCGGGGCTGCATTTAATATTTACGAGCAAGCTACAAGCCAACACTTCTTAATCATGACAGTGTTGCCAGCCGAAGTACAATCTAAAGTATTTGTTGTAAAAATACGAAAAAAAAAAAAAGTTAAAGTTTCCGGCCCGTCCGCA